>CM053399.1:92200344-92229251 GCA_028644305.1 Xerus rutilus
CTCTCCAGCTCCTCTTCTGCTCCATTTTCATCTGTTGGAAGGAAATTTCTCTCTCAGATCCCCATGTACATGCCCTCTTTCTGAGATGGCTGGACCCTTCCTCCTGTATGTGCCTGGGTCCATCAGTGTTTGTCCTGCACTGATCAGTGCAGGAGCTGTTCATGGTTGATTCTAACCCCTTGCTGGAAGGCCCTGGAGAGAAGGTCAATATGTTTATTTTCTCTCTTCCCCCCAGAGCCTAAAGCACTACCTCATACGTCATAGATGATCAACAAATGTTTTTGATTTTCACATTTTGGATGAAAGCCATGGCTGTCCAACAGCCCAGCCCACCTCCTCTGGCAAATGCTTCCTGACCATGTCATGGTTTTGTTGCCTATAAATAACATTGAAAGTTCAAGTTTGGCATAAATCACATCTAGATCTGTGTTTCTACTCTCTTTTCCTTGTCCCCAAGATCTTGGGGGACAGCATGTGCTGATCAAATGCTTGATTTGGGCTAGCGCCGGCAGAGGCTGCTGGTGTTGAGGGCACAGCCTTCCTTTGAAGGAGGTTGGTGGCCTGCCTCCCTTTCTCTGTGAAGGCCGTCCAAACATACAGACTGGCTTTCAGAGCTGGATTCCCCACCCCATGCAGAGATTCCAGAAGTGCTCTAGAGGCCTGGCTTTTATTTCTTTTAGCAGATTTCCTAGAGCTCATCCAAGTTCTTGGTGGCACAGGCTCTTTGAAGTCAGCATACATCCCCTGACTCCTCTCAAATCTCTATCATCTGCTTCCTTTTGGTCCCTTCTTCTGTCAGATGCTTTCTAGGTAGGAAGGAGCTTCCCATTAAGAGGTAGACGAATTCTAAGAATCTCTAGCGGGGCCTCCCTTAGAATGCAATTCAAGACAAACTGAAATTCCAGGACTTCATCCTCTAGAGCTCAAGGCAGGAGACCAGAGTCCAGGGAACAGGAGCATTCGGTCAATGAATTTGCAGAAGAATCTGTACTCTTGAGTCTTTTTCTTGGGGAAACATATGCCCCAAAATTTATTCAGCAGAGGAGCTGAGATCAGCTCATGCAGGGGCCCAATCTCAGATGCCACAAGGACCAGGAAGGTGATGCCAATGAGCAATGTGGGATGTAGATGATAGATGACAGCTGGCACCCACCTTGAATGGTGGAAACTTCTCCAGAGAATAAGCAAAGACTTATGCATCATAATTTTGTCAGGGGCACTAGAGCAACGGGTGAGGAAGAGAGAAGTGGGGAAGGACAAGAAGCTATACAAGGATTTTCTTTATTTTTTAAAATCAAACTGGCCACCACTAAGGACCACTTATTGCTCAATCTTCTGGCAACACCCCCCCAAAATTTGCAAAAACTGTTCAGGAAGAAAAGGAGAAAAAAAATTGTTCCATGTACCATTTGTCAAAGGTTGGCCCCACTAAACAATAACTTGACTTTACTTCCGTATTCTAAGCTGTGAGAGTCAAAACGTATTCCTCAGCCCCCCATCACAGTGTCAACAGTGCTGGCAAGAGGTAGGCAGCAGCAACCTGGACCTGAGGTCTGGCCCTCCATGCAGAGCTGCTCACTGCTGTGGCTGAATACAAGGCAGTGCAGGCCAAGGAGCCTGAAGCAGTGCCTGAGAAACGACTGGGACCCCCCTCCCCAGCACCACCACCCACCCTGACTCTCCATCACAAGTGGCAATCAAAATACAGAACCAGGACTCCTTTTTGTGAACAGAGAACTTCTCTTTTCTGAAGGGACAGATATAAATATAGTCAGTCTGAATCCCCTTCAAGATAGTAGCCATATATAATTTCAAAGAGACTTAAGACAAGAGGAGTAGTGAACCGGTTCCATTCTTGAAGAGCAGACTGCAATTTGTAACCACTGTCTTCTTTCTCCGCTCTCCATCCTAGATTTCCCTCACCCAGACCCACACATTAGCTGGTGGGGATTGCTTGCCTCACGGGACCTTGCTTTTCATCCCTGAGGAGTCCAGGTACCTAGTGGCCTTGCTTTTGTGGAGTCATGGTCACCATTATCACAGAGGCACTAAGAGATGCCCTGGAGAATCTTTTGATTCCACGTACACTCTCCCCTCCCCATTGTGTAGCAGCGACAACCCTAGTAGTCAGGTGATTAAATCTGCCATCGTAGTAACACTTCTTTACTGGATGGCCCACCCACAGGAAGACCCCGCAGTGTCTAGGTAGTTGTTGTGACTTCAAGTTCACTTTGTCCTTTGGCAGAAGCATTCATCACCTGGGAATTAGGCCTGCTAACCTGGCAGAGCCTCTGTTTACTGGGAAAAGAGGCACAAATTTCTTAAGTGGGTCAGTAGCAATAATGATTGCATGGCAAATTCTACTTCTACCCCTTCATTCCCAAGTCTGTGTGTTCTAGTCATAGAGGACAGAGCATCACATAAGGTTCTTTATTTCAGCTGATATCCTCAGGACAGGGTGCTGTCCCTGAGTTAGTGCCTCACCTTAATAGGACATGACACCATGGTCTTAAGCTGGCTGCTTCCGGGTGTTGGGGTATGTGATAAGACCAATGAATGTCATGACCATGTCCCTATTGGTACACCTCCTTGGATGATTTTTTTTTTCACTTTGAGACAATGTCATATGGTGTATCATGCCAGGAAATCAGGTATTTTGTACACCCTCGGATGCTGGGATGGTGGAGGCTCTGTGGACAGAGCAGGCAGACTTATGTCCACAGTAGTGTCCATCCTCGTAAGGATGAATTGCTGCCCTTCCAGGGCTTAGGGTCTGATGCAATCAACATGCCACCAGTGACTAGCTAGTCTCCTTAGAGAATGGTGTCATATTAAGGTTCCATGTCACTCTCTGCTGCTGACTGTGTGTATTCAGCTGTGGCTGTTGCAAGATGGGTCTTGGTGAGAGGGAGCTCATGCTCTTGGCCCATGCACAGCCTCCAGTCCAGCCACCACAGTCACTCTTCCCCTGCACTGTGCTGGTTGGTGAGAAAGGCAGGGGGACCATCATTTCCACTGGACTGGTGAGACCCTCTTCTGCCATGGTGCTTCTGGAGTTTAATGGAAGAAAAGAGATTGGCATGCTTTGTGCCCATTTTCTTGTCCATCTACTTACCTCTGCTCAAGGCTTTCTTGTCTGTGATTTTTCAAAGACTCCTCACAGCATCTTTTTTTTTTTTAATTTTTTTTTTCAGTTATAGATGGACACAATGTCTTTATTTTATTACTTTGTATGTGGTGCTGAGGATCGAACCCAGGGCCTCACGCATGTGAGGCAAGCGCTCTACCGCTGAGCTACAATCCCAGCCCCCTCCTCACAGCATCTTTATCTACCACATGTACTTCCAGACTTGAATCTGCTGCGACATACAATCCCAGTGCCAGGGCAGCTTGTACCAGGGGCTAAACACCCTGCAGAGTCCCCTTTTTTATTTGGGTCCCACTGTAAGCAAGTAGCTTTTCCAGTCACTCAACAGATAGGTCAAAGCAGTATTCCCAAATGTGCCATATATTGCCTCAAAACTCCACAGGCCCATTAAGCATTATGCCTCTCTTTTATTGGGAGAAGGTATACAATGCCACAATTTGTCTTTGACCTTGGAAGGTGTGTCCTACAATGCTCCGGACCACTTGACCCCTAAACATCCCCAGATCTCTGTGGGATTGCCTCCCACTGGCTCACCCAAGTCTTACTAGAATATTCAATGTTTTCCATTTTGTGCTCACAGGAGCGATTTGCATGTCAATATAGTGAACCAGTGTGCTGCACTGCAGAGCTCAGGATGCTTGAGGTCCCTTTGGACTGCACTATTGCGGAGAACAAGGAAATGAGCGTAGCCCTGGCGTGAGACAGCAAGTGTGTCCCACCATGTGGGAGCAGCCAAGATGACTGTTTTGATCCTCCCTGTGGAGGAGGAAAAGAGCATTTGCTTAATCAGTCATCATGTATGAATGCTGGAGGCTATTTGACCTGCTCTAGTCAAATGACCACACCTGGCATGAAAGCTGTAGCCAGGACTGTCACCTGGTTCAGTGGGTGTTTGTCCCTGAGCATGCGCCTTTACCATCCTGGCGTGAGCAGACCGGAATGGTGAGCTGAGCGAGGACACAAAGGAGACACCAACTCTACATCACCTAAGTTTGCAATCATGGCATAAATCTCTGTGATTTCTCTCAGAATGTGCCAATAATTCCTCCCATTTATGATCTTGTCTGAGCTGGAGGGTAGTTTTAGGACCTCCCACTTGGCCCATTCAACTATAATAACCCTTTATTCACAGGTTGTGGAGCCAAAAGGGAAGGTTCTTTTGGCTCCTCCATATTTCTATTCCAATTACACACTCAGGGACTGGGAAAATAACCGCAGGGTGGGCCACAGACTCCTGGACCCACTGGATATACTTGGATAAAAAGTCCACTTGCCACCTGGTCCCTTACCATCAGAGTTAGATCAGATCCTATATTTAAATGTCCTTAGAAATGTGGGTGTCTCTAGCCAGATGTGATGTTACTTGCCTATGACCCCTGAAACTTGGGAGGCTGAGGCAGAAGGATCACAAGTCAAGGCCAGCCTCAGCAACTTAGCAAGACCTTGTCTCAAAATAAAAATAAAAAGGACTAGGGTCTTGCATTCAATTCCCAGGACCAAAAAAAGGAAAAGAGAGGAAAAAAAAGGATGTGAGAGTCTCCCTAAGGTTCCTTTGAAAGGATGGGGGGAATGTTTATCATATACACTTGTGATAGCCTTGCATGGTCCTGCCTCAAGGGGACCCTCTTCTGAACTTCTAGCAACTCATGCTGGCTCTGCAATCTGACCTAGGTCTGGAAACCAGATGAGGCTCTGGTGTTATCTATCCTTCTGCTTATTGTTTCTTTATTAGATAAGTTAAACAACTCCCCTGCCAGCTGGACATCTTTCTCACAGCATGACTGACTGGCCATCATCAAATATCCCTGCTGGTCAAGGCAGTGGTTTGTTGTCCACTCTGCTTCTGATGTGCAAATGCCAGCCCATGGCCTCTGCACCACCCAAATCCTACCCTGCCCCTGGATCCTAGTGAGCCCCGTGCCACCATCAGCCCTGGTCTTCTGAGAACAACCACCATGAAATTTTTCAGATACTGGTGTCCCCCACCTCCAACCAGAGCATCCCTTATTGCTTTGGTGGGGGTGAGGTTCCTCTGGGGACAATGCTTGTATTTGTTTTCTAGGGCTGCTGTAACAAAGTGCCACAATGTGCTTGGTTTAAAACAATACAGATCTACTTTCTCCAAGTTCAGAAGGCCAGAGGTCCGAGATCAAGACAAAAGAGACCCCCACCGCCTTGGGAAGCGTCCAGGAAAGGACAGATCTTCTCTGCCTCTTCCTGCTTGTGGCTTATGGCAGCACAACTCCAGTCTCTACTCCCATCTTCATGTCATTGTCCTCCCTTGGGGGTCTCTGTGTGTCCTCTCCTGTTTTTTAGAATACCAGTCACGTTGGACTAGGGCTCACCTTGCTGACTGCAGCTAAACCTGAATGCATCTCCAAAGACTCTGCTTCACCTGAGGTCCTATTCACAGGTACTGATTCAGGCTCTAATGTATCTTTTGGGGACACACAATGCAACCCATAATAGTAGTCAACTGGTAAGTTCAGGTATTACACAGAAAATCCACTCTGGAATCCTACCTCCCTGAGCCTCCTGACCTCCTCAGTACCACACTGAGGAAGCTCTGGCATTTCTACTCATTTACTCTAATTCATTGTCATGGCCAAGCTCTGGGAAGCCATCTCACACATGGTTAGGACCAGTTCACTGGGATGCCCAAGGCTTTGAGGAAAGGGGAACATAGTGCAGTACTAACATTCCATTTGAGGTCAAGGGTGAGTATTTTCAGGTCAGCAAATCCTCCTCCATGCAGCCTTCTATCTCCCATCAATGTCACGATCATGGCCTGTCCTGATGCTTCACCTTCCACTTGCACCTTTTCCCCAGATTCCACAGCTGAAAGCTTTAGTATCTCTGATGCCATTGCCTGTCAGGGCTGTTACCACCCAACCAATTACCAGCAATGGGTTCTTTTTGCCAGAACCCCAGTGCCCAATCCTACTCCAGAATCTCATCTTGAGGGCTGCTTTTTAGGGCTGCTCCCAACATCAACTGTCTTCTCCCAAGATTCCCCAGAAAGCAGAGCCCAAGGCAAGGTCTGATGTGCTATTCCTTTATTGGGGAGCACAGTCCCAGGCAGGAGAGTAAGGCAGAGAGGGGGAGAGTCACTCTGAGGATGCATTACTGAGCTGGCTGCTGCCAAGTGCGACTGATTGCTCAATCTTGCAAGACCATTTCAAAAAGCTGTATGTCTCGGGAGCATCTGCTGGGAGGGAGGAAGAGGGAAGAATTTTCCACTAGCTCCCATTTTCCCTTGATCAAAGTTTTGGCTTGCTGGGCATTAACTCCCCAGCACTTTCAGGTTGTGCACGGTGGGTGCTGAGTGGAACTCTGAGCAGCATCCATCTCTGGAAAGGAAAGCCCAGGGCTTCAAGGCAAGGGGCATACAGTGCAGGCGGCAGGCGAGGCACTGTCTATTTTTACTTGCATGAGGTCAGTCAGAGCCCACCAAGAGCTGGGAGCAGCAGATGAAACTGGAGACAGATGAAACTGAGAGGATCTGAAGCAGGGGACAAAATAAGGATTTGAGAGTGCTATGGTTTCAATATGAGGTGTCCCCCCAGGTGAGACAATGAGAGAGTTTAGAGGAAAAATGATAGGGTTATGAGAGTCTTAACCTAATCAGTGCATTAATCCTCTTGAATGGATTCACTGGGTGGTAGAGTATGGCTGGAAGAGATGGGTCCCTGGGAGCATGCCTTTGGGGTATATATTTTGTCTGGGGTGAGGGGAGTCTCTCTCTCTCTGTCTCTGCTTCCTGGTGGCCATGTCCTGAGTTGCTCTTCTCTTCCATGATCTTCTGTCATGATGGCCTGCCTCATCTTTGACCTGGAACAATGGAGTCAACCGTCTATGGACTGAGACTCTTTGAAACTATGAGCCCCCAAATAAACTTTCCCTCCTCTAAAATTGTTCTTGTCAGGTCTTTTGGTCACAGCAGCCAAAAAGCTGACTAAAACAACAGACAGAGAGCTGAGAGGATGAAGTGTGCTCCACAGTGGAGAGTGTGTGCCCCCTAAGGGCAGCAGCTGCACTCAGTCCCAAATTGACCACCAGATCTTCTGATGTTTTTCAAGGAAGCTAGTTATTTATTAAAAAGTTGACACTGTGCAGGCCAACGACAATAGGTCCAAGCTTTTCCCACTGGTGTGCAACTTCTGATCTACCCATCTTAGCGACCTGAGCCAGGAGATGGGAGGGGCAGAGTTGGGCCTGGTACTGGGACCAGTGCTCTTTGTCCTACTTTTAGAAGACCGGCCTTAGCGTTGGTGTCTTCTCACAAGAACCCTCACCTGTCCAGAGGCAGAAACTGCCCCTCACCAAGATCTAACTGTGCCTGGAGTGTGGGAGTGGTGGAGGGGATGTTTTCTGGCAGATCACTCTATCCCCTGTCCCACCCCTTACCCTACTGGCTCTTGGCCTCACACTGGCGCCTGGTACTCAGGTCACAATGATTCGTAGCCTCGTTCGTCTGGCTAATGAGATGGAGGCTGTGGATCCCCACCACACTGCCAACCTGAGACCAGGGCCCATCAATTCTGCTTCCCCATTGCTGAGGACACCCAGAGTGACAGATGGAGGGCCCTGGCTATGAATCATCTCCCTTACCTTTCCCCATCTCCCGGCTAGCTTCGTGGAGCTGGGAAGATGAATGTCTGCTGGCTCTCACCTGCTCTCTTGAATAATTTCCCTCTAAAAGAGGCCACTTATCAGTAATTCATTACTCGCTTTTGTTAGCATAAACAAGACCAGGGAAGTGGGCTGAGGGGGGTGATGCTTCCTGCTCCTGCCCCCATCATTCCTCCATCACGTGGGTTGGCCTCCAACCTCAGCCCACTTTCCTGTTGTGGAGCAAGGCAAAGCTGGTTTTTAAGGAGGGTTGCTCCAGCTGGTGGTACCCCCTCTGACAGATGGCATACAGCTGTTTCTGGTGTCATCTGGATGAGCACAATCAGCTCCAATTGATGATTTCTTTTAATCTTGAATTAAATGTCACATGTTGGCTCTTTCCTTTATGGCCCATATACACCTCTGTCTGTGTTGTCTATAACTACAGAATAAGATATTACTGCTGAGGGACTACTTCTCTGAAAGGCAGTCTTGTCCCCGCGCAGTTTCTGTTTGTTGGAATATAAAACTGGTCCCCCAGCAGTAGTGTGGGGGAACCTGGACCAGCCAAGTTGACCCTGAAAAGGATGAATACTGGAGTCACAAAATTAAAACCTTTGATCTGAGTTGGTCCTGCTACCTAGGGCCTTCCTTGGCAGGAGGTGTATGTGGCACCAGGCTGGGTGCCAGGTGTTGGTGGTTTTTGCCTTAGGTATATGTCAGAGGTACAATTCCAGAGAGGTTCCAATGTGGGGATGTGTTGGTCAGCTTTGTATTCCTGTGACAAAAATACATGACAAGAATGACTTCAAGGAGGAAAAATTTATTTTGGCTTACAGTTTCAGAGGTTCAGTCCATGGTTGGCCAACTCCATTGCTCTGGGCCCAAAGTGACGCAGAACAACATCATGGCAGAAGGGTGTGATGGAGGGACATTGCTCCTCTCGTGGTGGTCAGGAATCAGAAAGAGAAGGGAAGGGGCCACAGGAAGGATACACCCTTCCAGGGCATGCCCCCAGTGACCCACCTCTTCTAGCCATGCCCTGCTTCAACCACAGTTACCACCCAGTTAGTCCATTCAAACCAGGATGGACTGATTAGGTTACAGCTCTCACAATATAGTCATTTCACCCCTGAATATTCCTGCATTAACACAGGAGCTTTTGTGGGACACCTTGTATCCAGACCGTAAAAGAGGGTAAGAACTGGCAGGAACCAGGGGAGGGCACGAGGCTCCCTGAATGTCAAGGACCGGGACAAGGAGCCAGCCAGGCAGGGAAGTTCCTTACCCTCCCATCCTTAGCAGTGGAAAGAAGAGAAGAGGACAGCAGATTCTAGCTTAGCCTGTTAGGAACCAATGCTCATTTTTTTTTTTTTTTTTTTGCCTCTACCAGGGGACCAGGAGAAAGAGATTTTTCTCCAGGCTTCCTCCTTACGGTTTAAGTTTTATTTCCTGTTTCTCACCTGGAAGCACCTCATCCCACAGTGACTGTGGCAGCTTTGCATGGGCCATTCAAGGACAGTTTTTATAGCTCTCCCTGCCTTCATCCATTCAGCAGCAGCTATAGGGACATCTTCCATCATAAACCTGATCATGACCCCCTTGATTAAAATGGCTTAAATGGTTTCCCATTGTCTTCAGAATCAGGTCCCAAGTCCTGAACTTGGCCTTGTGATGAGAAGTCTTCTTTGTGGCCCCAGACTAAACTGGACACACTATGTCCTCCTCACCTTCTACTTTAGTCTCTCGATGAACTTGAAACCATTTGCTTCACACCCATGTTCCCCAGAAGCCTTTGTGTGCGTGAGACACAGATCCCAGTCCTGCTTGCTGCTGCTTCCCCAGCACTAAGTAGAGAGGCTGCCCAGAGGGCCCTCAAGGCACGGAGGATGAGGAGAGGGCGGGAGGGGGACCTCAGCCTGGCAACCTCTGCACAACCTCTACTTCTCACTTTGCCACCTCCAGCCTCTGCTTCTTCCTCCACCATCAGAGATCTCTGTCCTCTCTGACCTCCTTAGCTCTAGCCCCCTCATCTGGTCTCTTCTGGTCCCTAGAACAGTCTTCGCTCTGACCTTAAGCCCACGTGCCCTGTGCTTTCTGGTGAAAGATCCACCTTAAGACTGAGGGAGCAGGGCGCGGTGGCGCAAGCCTGTAATCCCAGCACTTAGGGAGGCTGAGACAGGAGAATCGTGAGTTCAAAGGCAGCCTCAGCAATGGCGAGGCGCTAAGCAACTCAGTGAGACCCTGTCTCTACATAAAACACAAAATAGGGCTAGGGATGTGGCTCAGTGGTCGAGTGCCTCTGAGTTCAATCCCCAGTGCCTTAAAAAAAAAAAAATAGAATGCACAATGCTAAGAGTGGACCCTAATGTGAACTGTGAACTTGGGGTGAAAATGGTGTGTCCACATAGGTTCATCCACACTAACAAATGTGCTCCTCTTGGCGGGGATGTTGGTGGAGGGACTCTGCATATGTGGGCTTAGAAGGCACATGGAAACACTGTACTTTTCAATAAATTTTGCTTTGAACGTAAAACTGTTCTAAAAAAAAATCCCAGTTTAAAAAATTTTTAAATCCTCTTGAGATGTTAACTATAAATGCACTAAATGTATATATATATATATATATATCTTTTTAGCATAATAATCAATAAACATGGTATCATCTTTCCATTTGAACAGAAAAATAAAATAGATCTTTTTTAAAAAAATAAAAAGTAAAGACAGTGAGAGTGGTTGTGAGATGCCTGATTTGGGAGAAGGGTGTTCCCTTTTC
This sequence comes from Xerus rutilus, assembly GCA_028644305.1. Taxonomy (NCBI): domain Eukaryota; kingdom Metazoa; phylum Chordata; class Mammalia; order Rodentia; family Sciuridae; genus Xerus; species Xerus rutilus. The sequence goes on from CM053399.1 coordinate 92,210,880, forward strand.
TATTAGATAAGAAGCAGGCCCTAGCTGGCCCGGTGGTGCACACCTGTAATCCCAGCACTTTGGGAGGCTGAGACAGGAGGATCGTGAGTTCAAAGCCAGCCTCAGCAAGGGCGAGGTGCTAAGCAACTCAGTGAGACCCTGTCTCTACGTTAAAAAAAAAAAAAAATCACAAAATAGGGCTGGGGGTGTGGCTCAGTGGTCGAGTGCCCCTGAGTTCAATCTCCAGTACCAAAAAAAAAAAAAAAAGACTGAGAAACCGCAGCGCCTGGCCTTCTTCCGGCCAGGGAGGATGCTTGATGGAGCCTCCTGGCTCCACCTCCTCTTCCCTGGGCAGCTCCATGACCTCTCTGCCCCAGCTTCCACTCACATACAGGGAAATGCCCAGAGCGTCGCTGCCCATCAGCCAGCTCTGTACACTCCATCTGGGGTCACCGTTTCATCAGGACAACACCGACATGAATCAACACAATACAGCACATTTGCAATTCAATTGCTGCTCATCCTTTCTTCTCCAGCCTGCAAAAGAGTCACCCAAATCTACAACGATTTTAGAGAGATTTCGAGGTGTTTGTCACAGGATGGTGGTGCATTGACCGGAATCCTTGCTGCCCGAGGCCAGCTGTCCATTAATAAGGTGCACATTAATATCTTTTTCTGGGAGCACTTAAAGCGATTGTGCCGTCATTTGCATACATCAGCATATCCTATGCTGCTGCCTATCCCAGGGTCTCAACCTCTGCCCAGGGAGCCAAGCTGGCCAGCAGGCTGGTTTTCCTTGGCAGGCAGCCAGCAGTCCCCACCCCTGGCTGTCCTTGCAATGGCAAACACTGTAGCTGCACCCCCACCCCATGAAGTCCCCTCTTAATGGTAGCTCTATTCTTGCTCATGAATAGCAGCCAGGTGACAGCAGCTACTTCTCTCAGTCCCCTCTCCACCTGGGGCAGGTAGGCAGTCAGTCCTCCCCTACCTTCTGTCATACCACAAGTAGAGAGGGCTTGGTAACCTGGCATGTGTTCATTCAGTCAATCATAGCTTTACTGAGCACTTACTAAGTGCCCGGTGTTATGCTGGGGACCGGGGATATAAAGGAAGTAGAGGGGCTGTCTTAACACTAGCAGCTCAATTGCTGCTCACTCGACCTGGGGGTTCAATAACCTGGACTGGTTCCTTTCTATATCATCACCTTACCATTCCACACATATCTGAATATCTCAGCCCTTGGCCCCTCAGTGGCTCCTCAGTGGCCATCAATCACCCCTGTCTGCAGGCAATCCCAGTCCACCCACTACCAGTGGCACCCTAGACCTCTCCCAACAGGGCGAGAGCCCTTCCTGTTTTGGATAGTCTAGGTACAGATGTGAACCACACCTAAAGGAGCCTCCTAGGTCTGGCCCCTGAACTTCCTTGGGGGTGAAAACGCTTTCTCTGGTGGACAGATTGGGGTCTCAATAGTGGTTTTCCTTTCTTGGCTTCTTCACCAAAACCATGATGTGCACATCAGGTAGGATGGAGGAAAGAACGACAGTTGGGTGATGGAGAGATGCACGGGGTTAGCTGGGCCCTGTCTGGGTGGTTGTTGGGGAACTCTGGCCTCTTGACCCAGGCTCTCTGAGAAGGAGAGTCTTTTGGCCAATTCCCAAGAAGCCAATAGGCTCCTCACAATAGCCCAAAGGCTTTGGAGGGACAGGGTAGGTTCCCCTTTACCAGTTCTGCTAAAGTAGAGGCTTTGTCGATGTCTGTCTGCCTGAGGGCCTTTCCTCCTATCTCCCCTGTTTTCATTGGCCCCTGAGTCCTCCCATTCCTCCAAGCTAGAAACCTCAGTCTTCCACGACACTGCTTCCCCTAAGGTGGTCCCCCAGTCCAGTGCACTGCCAGGCCCTGTCCAGTACTGTTACTTACAGCCATCTATGTGGCCATAGAAGTCAAGGCTGGAACCATTTCTTGCCACAGCAGCCTCTTGACCAGTTTCCTGGTTTTGATCCAACTCATTCTGGTGCCAGATTAAAAATTCTAAAATAAATCTGGGTGTGGTGGTGTACACTTGTAATCCTAGTGACTCCAGAGTCTGAGGCAAGAAGATTGCAAGTTCAAGGCCAGTCTCAGCAACTTAGTGAGACCCTGTCTCAAAAACAAACAATAAAAAGGGTCAGGGGTGTAGCTCAGTGGTAGAGCACTTGCTTGGCATATGTGAAGCCTGGAGTTCAATCCCCTGAATTGCAAAAACAAAAAGAAAAAGTATTTCTTAAACTCCACCAGCACTTTCAGTGCTTCCTCTGCCCATAGAATAAAGTCATTTTAATTGTGGTGGCAGCTAGCCCAGTGCCTACTGCAGGTGGTAATAACAGTGACTGACATTTCCAGTATAACACTTTGTGCCAAAAGCTGGTTTAAGTGTTTTCTATGTATGATCTCACTTAATCCATTCCTCAATCCTAGGAGGCAGCTACTATTGCAATACTTTACTGATGAGGAAACTAAGGTATGAAATGATCAAGGAACTGGCCCGAAGTCCCACAGATGGGCAGTGGAAGAGCTGGAATTTGAACCTTTATGTTCCAACCCCAGAACTCATACTTGCAGCCATCATGCAGAAACACATCCCTAGACGTATGGTATATGTTCTACGAATCAGTACCGTACTCAGGAACTAATTTATAAATCCTAAAAAACCAAATGAGTAGATGTATGTGGTGACTCTACACGACAGGTCACAGGACAAAAGTACTGATGCCTTCTAGAAAAGTTTTATTCTGCCTTTTAAGTAGAGCTAGGATAACACTTGTTTAGGTGGTGGGCTCTGGAGTCAGAGAGACCTGGGTTCCAATCCTGATGCCACCCTTCATTGGTGGTGTGAGTTTGGGTAAAGTATTTAAGTGCTGCTCCCTCTTTCTACTTCTGAATGTAGGAAAGACAATAGCACTTATCATGGGTGTGAAGAAGAAACAAGCCTCCGGCACAGCACATGGAACACAGCAAGGGCTCAATATGCAGCCCCCATCTTTCCTGTGGGGGCCATCCTGTGCTCTCACTGCTCCTGCGGATGGTCTAAGGAAGGGTAAAATGTGCAAAACACAATTTTTTTCCATTGGCAAAGATGGCAAGTGTGCTGGGTAATAAGGATTGAAGAGGAGAGGGGTGAGCTCCAGGTACAGAGAGGGACCCTGGGAAACAAGGAAGGCCTGCAGGTCCAGGATCGTGGACCAGGAGTGTGAACTAAAGAAGAAGCAGCAGCCACATTGGTACTGAAGATCCCACAGAGCCACCTTGGCTGACTAGAACATCTAACTGTGGAGAGACAGAATGTTGCAGGTCCAGAGCCAAAGCTATCTTGGGCTAACTTAAGTCCCTTTAACAGCCATTTACTGTCAACCTCTGTATCTGACCTAGCACTTTCATGACTACTGGGTAAACCTATTGGGCTGAGCCCGGAACGGTGGCGCATGCCTTTAATCCCAGTGACTTAGGAGGCCGAGGCAGGAGGATGGCGAGTTCAGTAACTTAGCGAGGCCCTAAGCAACTTAGGGCCTGTCTCTGAATACAAAATAAAAAAGTCTGGGGATGTGGCTCGGTGGATAAGCATCCCTGGGTTCAATTCATGGTACAAAAGAAAACCATCTTAGACTGCACACCAAGCTTGGCTGACCTCTGGCTTCCACCAAACCTGAAGCCAAGAATATGACAACATTTAAATCTTGTCAAAGATTTTCTTGTCTTGTTAGATGACCTCTGAATCCTATAGAAGAAACTTCCCTGCCTCTCTGTGTTCTCCAACTTGAGGACACTACTCACTTTCTTCGGTGACTTAAAAGCTCACGTAACCTCTCTCCATGGAAGAATCCTGTCGTTCTGGGTAACATGAATATGTTCTCCCAGGCCATGGTCACCCATATTTGGCTCAGACTAAACCATTTTCTTATTTCCTCTCAGCAGAGTGGTTATTTTCCATCCACAAGAGACAGCAGAGAGGAAGCACCCCCACCCTCTGCTCTCAGTCCACAGGGGGTTCTGCAGAGACAGCTGCGCTGCCTCCCCTGGTTAGCAGGTGGGAATTGATGAAGTCATTGTTAAAAACATAAAGCACCGCAAACGTATTTGTAGTACTTTTCTTCTGAGCTATGATGTCTCTCAGATGTTAGGCAAACAAACTATCTTCCAAAAAAAATGTAATTTTGTTGATGGATACTTCTTAAAATGTTGTGTTCTGGTCAAACCTGTAATGACTATTTTTCTCTATTGATAACTTCTCATTTCAGTAGGTCACTGCCAGAAAAACTCACCTGGAGGCCAGACTTGTCTCAACAGCAAGTCCAAGACATGCATTCCAGCCCCAATCCTCTCCTTTCCAGATGGGAAGCTGCTGCCTGGGAATGAGGACTGGGGTCCCCATCCTTTCCTGGGGGGCCCCTGAACAGTGTCTGGCACAGACAGGCTGGACACTCAGTGACTGCAGAATACATCTGGTTTTTTGACTGAGTTCAAATCTTAACTTTACCACTGGCTGTGTGAACTTGGAGGAAGTTATTTCATGACTTTGGGGCTCAGTTTTCTCATCTGCAAAATGGGAACAATCTTAGTAACCTTATCTTGTGGAGTTAAAATGGTTTCTTCCTCTCTCCGTTTTCCCTTTCCCATTCCTCCATACTGGGCCAAAACAGTCATTTTAGTAGTAAAAATCCCTTGTGTTGTCCATTCAAGCATTCTGTAGTGCACAAGGCTCTCTCTAATACATCATCTCATAAACAGAGGCAATTATTATTGGTCAATTAAAAGTAAAATTTTAAATTAAAAAGTACATTGTCATTGTATTAAAATAAGGAAGAATTAGCACCCTCATCTTTCAGACGAGGAACCTGAGTTCAAAGACATAGCCAGGGTCACATAGCTTATAAGAGCTAGGTCTCAAACCAAAACCTCTGACACCAAGTCCACAGCCTTTGAGTTAAAGGAAGGCAGGCAGTAATTCACAAAGAACACATTTACTCAGGCTGGGTCTCACACACAGCCCTCAGATAGCCTGTCACTTCAGAGGGGAAGAAATCAGTCAAACTGCACGTTCAACTTGAAGTGCAGCAAATACCCAGTTGAGAGACAGGTTCTTCCCTTTGCCCCAGGCTGCTGTGTGTTGTGGGAATGTGGGCGACAGGTAGAGGCAGGCTCAGCTTGATGCTGATCAGAAAGAGCTGTGGGGGTCTGGGAGTGACCTCTATGAATTTGCTGCCTCCAGAGATGCACCACAGAAGGAAGGGAGAAGGGCCCTTACTAGGGAGTTCTCTGTGCCTGGAGGTGTCCTGTGTGAGCATCTCCTATCTTCTCAATGGCACTGTGAGCCGAGAAGTAGCTACTGCTATCATTATTCCCATTTTGAAGATGTATACACTGAGGCTTGGTATATGAAAGTTCACACAACCAGTAAGTAATGGCAGTAGGATTCAAATACATAGCTGTCTCACCTCGAAGTCCATTCTCTTTCCCTAAGGCCAAATGAGGTTATAGACGGAAACAAAAGAAGGAGGTAGGTGACTTTGGGGAAGGACAAGCAGGGCAAAAAATTCATCTGGAGAGCTAAGGTGTTTAGAGAATCTTGACATGTTGAGACAAAAGGCCTACTGACATCTATGTGCTTCTTATAGTAGGAACCTGTCTCCAAAGATGCCTCCTAGCATCCATGCTCTTGAGTTGTCCCCTTCCCATGAGCTGAGTAGCCCCATACTTGGCTTGTGGCCAGTGAATTGTGGCAGAAGTGACATTATGAATCATTTGAAGCTAAGTTACAAGCAGTCTTGCAGCTGCCTTCTGAGCTTTTCTTGGGGGGCTCACTCTGGCAGAGGCCAGTCGCCATGTAAGTAGTCTGACCAACCTGAGACTGCCATGCTGTAAGGAAGCCCAAGCTACCTACATGAAGAAGCTGCATGCATGCAGTGAGAGAGAAGCCCAGACAGTTTCAGCTGTTCCAGCCATCCTTGCTGAGATACCCGATGTGTGAATGAAGAAATATCTCAGATGCACAGCCAGGGCAACCTTCAGATGACTCCAGCCTAGCCTTCATCTGCCTTAAACTGTGAGACTCCAATAAAAACCACTAAATTTTTTCTTTGGGGGGTACAGTATTTGCAGCAGTAGGAACCTCAGAAGGCTTGCCATAAATCTCTACAAATTGGGATATCTTTATAGATCTGGGGAAGCTCCAGGCTCCACATGGCTGCTCTATTTTCTTCAGCTGGAAGCAATCTGTAATGCCATGAGAAATGCCCCTTAGTAAGAGGCCCTTGTTTGTTTCCTGGTCCTTCCGCAACTAGCTGCATAGCCCTAGACACGTCAATGCTCTCTCTAAGCCTTATTTTTTTCCATCTACAAGTTAGGTAGACAAAGATAGACTCTTCTACTTCTCTGACAGGTGAGATATCGTCACTCTGTGCTTGAGAAAAGAGACACCACCCAGAATCTACCAGACAGAGGTGGCCTCTCTTGGCTTGCTCTTGGAATGTGCATGAAGACTCCAGGAGAAAGGGGCCCATCCTTTTATTTCTGGGTTTCAAAAGTCCAGTTGCCTCGTAAGCCCTTGGGAGGGCCAGACAGGAAAGGTGGCACAAGGTCCCCAACCCCATGCCCCTTCCTCAGCCTCCCATACCCAGGCAGCCCTGGAATCCCAGCTCTACCTGAGAAGGGGAAGTTCCCACCTGCCAAGGAAGAGGGGGCCTCCTGAGAGGAGCAGGCTTCTGGGGCGGCTGTGAGATGTCTGGTGACAATATTTGTGTCTAAAAATATGGCAGCTGAGAACCAGCTAATTACAGCCTCTAGAGTCATTCATAACTTGATGCTTCACCTCGACTTGTTTTCCTCCCTGCATTCCTCAGCAGCAGCTATGAAGGAGGCGACCGGAGGTGGAAACCCATCCAAAGGGCCCAGAAGTAGCCCTGTGGTTCACACATCCTCCTGTCCCAAGAGCCCAGCCTGGTTGCTGATTGGTAGCTGGCACCTAGGAATGAAAGGCAAGAGCAAGTTCCATGAGTCCAGCCAGCAGCTTGCCTGACCACATGCCCTTGACCACCAGCCTAGCAGCATCCATCAGACCCCCTGGGACTCCCAAAGGCCAGAGGTCCAGGTGTAACCTTGTGATACATATTTAATCAGAAAAGATGTCCAGAATCCAGGCACCATGTGCTGGGGAGGGCCTGCTCTCCAGGACCATGGCAGGCAGTGTGCTAAGCCCTGGCTGGGACCCCATAACCCCTGCTCTGGACCCAGGGGCCTCTGGGAGCACTGAAGTCTCCTCCAGGAGGAAGGTGGTGACTCAAGGTTGCAGAAGGACTGGACAATCCAGGACCCCAGGCCAGTCCCTGCTGTGGCTAGTCCCTACCTGGGCACTCACAGGGACAGAGGTCATGGCAAAAGTAGAGGAGGAGCCATGTGTGGGAGGGTGTCCTGACCCCAAGCACAAGGAGAAAAGACGTTTTTAGACCAGGGAGGCCTAACTAACATTCGTACAGCGTTTTTCACTTGACCAAGTGCTGTCACCAACAGTGCTGTGCGGTTCCCAAATTAATTAAACAAGGTAGGTATTAATTTTATGTCCACTTTATAGATAATTAAACCGAGGTTCAGAGATGCTAAGCCATTCCCCAAGGTAACACAAGTCATGACTAGCCTCAAATGCAGGGCTTCAGCTCAAGTCCAGGAACCTGCTAAGCCTGCAGGTGCAGCCCCTACCTCCTAGACCCACCTTTGAGGCTTGGACAGTCAGTCCCATGGGGGTTCCCACTTGTAGAAAATGCCAGGCTCTTGAGTCCCTCCACCCAGCCCTTGAACCCAACCTAAACTTCCTTCTCTCGCCCCTTCCTGGCTTCTGAAATGCATTTGAATCCCACTTGAATCTGGATCCGTTGACATCTGACCCACAAGAAATAAGACAGGGCCTGAGAAAAAGCAGGTATCCAGAGAGTAAGTGGAGAGTGAAAGCCAGCAGTTGCCAAGGGCAGGGGCCAGCTGCTTGTTGGTCATCACCTCCTCAGGCAGCTGGGCAAGGTCAGCTGGGACTATGAGGGGTCAAGGGAGGGCCACCCTGGCTTGTGGCTGTGAGAGGCCAGCACCATGGACAAGAGCCAGCCAGGAGTCATCTTCAGCCCTGCTCCAGGAGAGCAGCACTCAGAGACCAGCTGTTCACACCTCCTTCCTAATCACCGTGGGGCGTGATGGAACACCTTGACATTCTGTAATGAAAGTTCAGCTCAAGCACGACTCAGGGCATCATATGAGGAATGAGGTTTACTTTGAATCCCAGAATCATAGAAATTAGAGATGAAAAAGGATGCTGAGGTCAGAGGCAGCCGTCCCCAGGGCCTGTGTGCTGGCTTTTCCTGGTAATAGACTTTTCTCTTGTTCTTCCAGTCTAGGCGGCTGCCTCCCTGAAGACCACGCTCCATCGTTTCTCAGAGAAGACATTGTTTATAGAAACGAGAGGTCCCTACATGATTTGCTTTGAAATTTATTAATCATCCAAAAGCCAGTGGAGAGGAGAGAGTGGTAGATGTAAAACCATCTTTTAGCCAGTATGCCTGAGCAGATGGGAGGAGGACAGCAGGAACACTCTGGGCTTCCAGCTTGCTGTGCCTCTGAGGCAGTGTGGCATGGTGTAGGCTGATCACTTTCTTGTTATGCAAACTTTAGCAAAAATTTTACTTCTCTGAGCTTCAGTTTCCTCATCTGCAAAATGGGAGCATCCTCAGAGGTAGGCATGGTTTCTCATGAAAGGTCTGGCCCATGTGAATTACAGCTTTATAAAAGATAACTACAAATGATAACTATCATAATAATTATTAAGAAGTAATTATCCACTGCTCTCCCTCTCCAACTCTCTCCCTGTCTGTGAAATAGGGCTAAGCAGGTTCTTTGGCACTGGGTTTTCATTCACTGGATGTTCCAATGGTATCTGAGAGCCACTGCCACATGCCAGAATCACAAGGAAGACGATGACCAAGACAGACGGATTCTCTGACCTCTCTCAGCTCACCCTCTTTATGAGTTTCCTAGAAGCAGGATGCCACCTGATGCACTGTCTCTTCCACATAGGCTGAGGCTCTATGACTGAGTGGGTACCCGAGAGAGCTCACAGAAATAGGAACCATGTTTCAAAGACACTGTGCATGTGCAGTTTTCCAGTTTCTCAGTGTCACGCTCTTCAGCAGCACAGGTGGCCCCAGCACCATCTTCTCCCACTCAGGTCCCCCTTCCTCTGCCTCTGCTGGCGTCAGCCTGGAAGGGGCTCTCAAACACACAGAGACCCCTCTGAATAGCATTGAAATCAGTCACTCTTAGCCGTGGCTGTGCATGTGCCGTTCTTACCCTGGAAGAGCTGTGCCTGTGTCACACCTAAATCAATGAAAGCAGAACATCCGGGGGCAAGGGTGTGAGACGTGGCATTGAAATTACTTACATCTCCCCAGGTTGGGGACCAGTGTTCTAAGCAGATGTGGCTGGAGGAGGCAAAGGTCCTGGACCCGTGGTCTTTACTACCTTTTTTAAAAAACATTTTTTTTGTAGTTGTAGATGGACAGCATGCCATATTTTATTTGATCCTTTTTTTTATGTGGTGCTGAGGATGGAGCCCAGTGCCTTGCACGTGCTAGGCAAGCGCTCTGCCCCTGAGCCACAGCCCTTTACTACCCTTTACACAGCACTAAACAGCCTATTTCTCTGTCTGGGCAGGGAGGGTGCTAATGCCTGTCCTGCCAGGCTCTGATGAAGGAGAAGCAAGATTCTGTGAAAGAACTGGAGGAAGGTGAGAGGTGTAATCCTGTGACGCTGGCCTGGGGTTCACTGGGAAGAGGCAGTGGCACAAATGTGTCTTTGCAGCTAGTTCTGAGAGCACCTGGGCTTACCCTGCTCGAGGGAAGCTCCCGGTAGCATCCCCTTAGCAAATGCTGCTCACAGAGCTCACTAAATGGTCAGTCCCAGCCTTGCTCTCTCCCACCCCCTTGCTTTGTCCTCTCTCTCCTTTTCCACCCTGGCCCAAGGTCCACTATCTCTAGATACCGAATTTCCAATTCCTTCTGCCCAGCAAATGGTTGGTGCCCAAAGAGGTCGGGATTTCCGGGCCTGAAAGGAGCCTTTATAAATCACTGTGAGATACACACCTGTCAAGAGTAGAGCCAAGATCCTTCCAAGAGCCCTCAAGGGGAGCAGGAGAGATGGGACTGGCCTGCAGCAAGATAGCTGAGGAGTGAGGAGGAACTGCAGGGTTTGCTGGGGACAAGGGGCGGTGCATGGAGCCCAGGCTGTGGGCTGGCACCTGTGTCGGGCATTGCAAGGGGCTTCAGAAACTGCTGAATAATCTCAGCCTCGCCTGGTTCATAAGCTATATTGAGAGTGACACAGTGACAAATATGCTTACAAAGCAGCATGCAGGCAAGTGCAAAGGAATGACTCAGTTTGAGGAAGCGGGTGAGGAGGGAAAAAACCAGGTGAGAAGCAGACCTAGAGAGTGCAAGGATGGAGTAGGAAAAGCCTTAGAAATGGAGTGAACGAGGAAGCTACGCCCTGTTCATGGGGAAAGACTAGGGAGAGAGGAGGGGAGAGGAGGAGAGGCGCTCATTGCATGTAGTAAGGGAATTGCTGCTTAATGAAACTTTTGTTGTCAACTTCCTTTCTTACTGTGGATCATGGTCTAAGCAGTGTGTGTGGCTCCCCGGAGTCAGCACTCTGGTTTGAGGTCAGGGCTGTCACCGATCTCATGCAACTTGGGCCAAGGCACTGCACCTTTCAGAAACTCTCTTTGCCATCAGAAAATGGGACTGATGCTTCCTGCCTCAGCTAATCACCTTCCCAGATTTGTTATGAAGCTGCAATAAGATAAGTTATGTGAAAGTGCTTTATAAACTAAAAATTCCAAATGAGAACCATTCATTATTACTACATGAAATTCATTAGAAACCTATTCCAAAGACATAACAGAAGAAAAAGGAGGAGGAGGAGGAGAAGAAAAGCTAACAACACTTAGATGGTGCTTGTTAGGTGTTTGCAGGGTTACTTTCCTATGATGGGCAGAATACAGACCATGGGGAAGAAAGAGGCCATTCTCTGTGGCTGGGGGTTTGGGACTGAGCTAGTCCAGGGGACTGTAATAAGAAAGTTGAGTTACTGGTCCAGCAGCGAATGGTGAGTCACACCAAGCCCAGAGAGTAAGGATGGGTGCTGGGTGCCATTTGGCACAGGGACAGATAATCTGGAGTATGAACTGGTTACATTTATGTGACACCAAAATCTCCGAGGAAGAATGCTGAAATTTATCCAGTTCCCTCCCTGTAGGACAGAGCAGAAAGAAGCAGCCTTGCTTTGAAGCATGGTGCTGTCCCTCTGCCAGGGAGGAGCTGTGAGATAGGAAATGCTGCCTTTCTCTCCCTAGAGTCTGTGCTAACTAAGCTGTACCAGCCTCCCTTGTCCTCAGAAAAACCAGTTATTGCTCTGGGCCAGGTGCCCAAGAGCACCTCTCCTCCTGGTCAGAGGCTCATGCCCGCTTGGGATGGGTGTGTGAAGGAAAAATTCCAGGCCACGGTGGGAGGGCTGTGATCAGCCAGCAATTGAAGACCCGCTGCAGGAAATTGGAGCTGCCAATCTCTTAACAATTGGAATGGTTTTTTTCCACTCTGCATTTCAGGAATGTATGTAAGTGCTTGGGAATCACAAAGGTCCTATAAGTGCTCAGTATTACAAGTCAAATCCTGTTAACGAAAGTACCATTGCAATGAAACTTTCCGTATGACAAAAGCAATTTCCATGTCCTAGTCGATGGCCCACTTATTTCAAACAATATTCAATGTGCCGACAGTGATAGCTCCCTTCTCTGAGCACTCAGCATGCTGATTGTCCGTCCAGCTCACTCTGTAACCATGTACCATCTTGTACCAGTCACCATTGTTCACGGCATGTCATTCCTGCCTTCCTGTCTGAATGAGGAGCTTCTCAAGAACGGGCTGGTCTTAGCTGGGGAGCATGGAGGTGGACTGGCCAGCCTTTCAGTAGCTCCTGTACTGGATGCCTCCTGCTCACCTGCAAGGGCCAGGTGTTCTATGCTAGGAAATGCCGAGCCTACTCTCCAGGGGCTTACAGTCTGGCAGTGGAAGCAGACAAGTAAACTTCCATCATGATTCAGAGAGAGAGGCTGATCCTGTGACAGGACTCACTGCAGGGATCCATGAAAGTGACACCTAACACAGACAGATGAGCCAGGAAGACTTCCTGGAGGAAGTAACATCTACAATCACTTGAGAGATGAATGGTTATCCAGGAGCAGAAAAGGAAGGTCCAAGGCAGTGGGGGAACCAGACTGGAATTCCAGGTGCTTGGGCCAGCACGATTGTACAGTGGCTCATTTGGTGGCAATGCTTGGCATTTCCAGGCATCTCATAGAGGGTTTTGGTGTGTTTGTTTGTGTTGGTATCAGGGATTAAACCCAGGGGTGCTTTACCACTGAGCCATATTTCTAGCCCTTTTTATTTTTATTTTGAGAAAGGATCTCACTAAGTTGCTTAGGGCCTTGCTAAGTTGCTGAGGCTGACCTCAAACTTGCAATCCTCCTGCCTCAGCCTCCTGAGTTGCTGGGATTACAGGCCTGTACCACTGCACCCAGCATATAATAGAGGTTTATACATATGCTTATCATTGAAACCTCACATCAACCCCACTATCCCATTCTGCAGATGGGGAAACTGCTGCTTTGTTATTATCATAATCATCACTATTATCATTATCTTCAAACTCTAAATCTAAATTCACCTCTTTCGGGGAATTGAGTTTCTGATTAACCTCACCAAATGACAAGGTCACACTGCTAGTAATGACCTGCATGGGGATTGGGAAGTGTTCTTGCACTTCAGAAATGAGAGAAACCACCAACTTGAGGGAATGAGAACCAGTTCCATCTAGCCCAGTGAGGCAAGGTGGCCAAGAGGTGGCCAGGTAAGTAGGGTAGTCATGAGCAGCAGTAAGGCCATGAAAGGACATCCATCCAAGTGTCCCAGGTGGGGGATGACATGGCAGCCTGTGGTTCTGGAAAGATTCCTCTGGCTCCATCATGAAGAATGGATCCAAGGAGGCACAGCTAGAAGCAAGGAGCTGCACTGGGGCTGGGTTCCAGTCTAAGCACAAGACATTGGCAGCCTGGAGTTGGGCTTGGTGTGGATGGAGGGGCAGAGAGCACATCAAGAGGTGGACTTGATGAGGCCCCAGCTGCACAAGCTGGTGGGGAGGAGAAGGAAGCTGGGACACGTAGGGACTGTGTGTCACACATATCGGACTGTGTGACAGGGAAGAGATGCAGTTACAGAGGCTGGCTCCAGGGTGGGAGAGGGCACCCTAAGGTCAGGAGAGAGGCAGGAGGGGCTCTACGGGTGGCCAGGCTGCTGTGTGGTGGATGTTTGGGCAGCAGGTGATACGTGGGCCCAGCAGGAACAAGCAGCCCCCTCACCACAGGTGATATACTGGTTCCTTGGGGATGGTCTAACGGCCACCAGGTGCAGCCAAGCAGGCTGCTTTCCAAATAGTAGGAGCTGGGGAGTTAGGACCAGAAAGTGAACATAACCTAGATCCACATGGGCAGGTTGGCACAGGCAGGAAGGGCTAGGGTTGCTGCTCCAGCGCTTTCTTCAGTCCATTGTGTGTTGCTATAACAAAATACCACAGACTGGGTCATTCATAAACAATACAGGTTCACTTGGCTCATAGTTCTAGAGACTAAAAGTCCAGTGACAAGGTACCGGCATCTGGAGAGGGCCTTTGTGCAGTGTCATCCCATGAAGGAAAGCAGAAGGGTAAGCGTGTGTAAGAAAGAGAGAGGGCAGCCAGACCAAACTCGCCCTTCTATCAGGATTGCACTCCTGTGATAACAGCATTCATCCATTAGCTCTGTCCTCAGGACCTCATCACCTCCAGAAGGTCCCACCTCTCAACATTTACACCACAGTTGGGGTGTTAGCAGGCTCCATGATTAACAGCAGAATTCATCTTGTGGTGCACCTGATAACCTGGGGATCAGCTGAAGTCCTTCCTGAGAACCAGGGCATCAGGGACTCCACTTAGGATGGCCTTAAATAGGAACAGGACAAGAAGCAGTGTCCTTGTCCTGGGTAGTTTTATTTCTTCCCCAGAGCTAGGTTCACGGTGAGCACTTGGTAAACATTATTAAAATCAGAGTCCAGCATTGTATTCCCAAGCATGTGCTCCCCCCTCCAACTTTTGAAGTTTGGGGTATTGACAGTGTGTACTTTGGAAATCCTGGAAGGAGACAAAGTGCTCAAGGGGGTGGTTCTAAAATAGCTAGTGATGCTCCCCAGCCAGTATGTTGTATGTTGCAGGAAAAAGAAATATTTCCAGAGACAGCGACATCAGAGTGCTACGGGAAAGCTCTAGAGAATTTAGTGCTTCTGTGCCTCTTCTCCCTCTCATTAGGAGAGAGCAGTGGTGTTTTAAATGCTTTAAAGTGGCTCTTCAGTCAAGGAGGAGTTTATAAAAATCATTTCTGTAGCAAGAGGACAGAGGGCAACAGGCAGCAGCTGGGTGTGAGGTGACAGGTTCAGGAAGGGAGGCCAAGGGGGCTGGAAGAAGGAGCCGCTGGGCAAACAGGGGAGACCCCTGAGCTCTGGAGTGGATTGTGGAGGTTCCATCACATACGGCTGTGGACAGCTTAGAAGCACGGACCAGGGAGGGGCTCAGTGGGTTCGTGGCTGGGCTGATGGGTGGAAGGTCCCAATTGTGGCATGGTTACTTCTAGTCAGTATAGAGCTTCTGTAAACATGAGGTTGGGAGCCTGCTCAAGGCAAATGCAGCTTTGCTCTGAGATAACATGACTTGGAGGGCAGAACCTAGCTAGGTGTCCCTTTGGTCAGGTACCCTAGTGCAGAACGGCCTGCCCTCCTGCCCACAGCAGTCCAAGGGCACAGACTGGGCTCCATATTTGTGAAGCCTGAAAGCCAGAAAGCAAAACTGGAAATCATGGCAACTCAAGAGAAATGAAGACATTTTAAGTGAAACCAAAAAAAGAAAAGTCTATTTTAAGATTCAAAAGCAGAGAAGGTTCCCGGTTAGTCAGAGCAACAGGGTGGCAGGGAGCAGGCAGGATGGGACCCAAAGAATTCTGCCCCCTCTAGAGAAGCTGTCATGGGCACAGTGCTTGGCCATGCAGAGTCTAACTAAATGGGCAAATCAGGAGACTCCAATGGAAGGACTTTTATAGAGCAGGCAGCCACAACTCTGAGGTCTCACTACTTGCCCAAGGTCTCTTGGCAAGACAAGATTCAAACCCTGGTCATCTGGCTTCAAATGCAAACTTTCTCTTAGGTAGTCCCATGCCACCAACATTTCTGCCAACTCTCTACATATCTGCCCCTTCTCATCAAGAGGAGGAATTTATTGCCCCTCTCCTCAAATCTGGACTGACTTTGTGATTTGCTTTGACAAAATGTGAAAGTGGCCCCATAGCATTTCCAGACCCTGGCCTATAATACCCAGGGTCTTCCGCTGGAGATCTGGAAGCTTCTGTGTTACAGTTCGAATATGGTTTGTTCCCCCTAAAGCTTGTGCAGGAGCTGAATCTCCATTTTGAGGTGTTAAGAGGGTGGAAACTTAATCCTATCATGGTGTTCAGAGGTGAGGACTTGGGGAAGTGGCTGGGATTAGACAGTCATCAGGGTGGAGCCCCCATAATTGAATCCTGGAGGCTTTGTAAAAACACAGAATGAGAAGCCACCCTGTGATGTCCTATGCCACCTGGGAACTCTGGTAGCCAGAAAGCCATCACCAATCACAGACCCTTGACCTTGGACCTCCAGAACCATAAACTCAAATAAGCCTCCTTAAAATCTATCCAATCGGTGGTATTGTACTGTAAGTAGCCAAAAACAGACCCATGGTGAGAGGTACAGATTCCATGCCTGGCTGAGGGAGAGCCCGTGAATCAGTGGATCATATGAATCTTCAGATCCCATGAAGAGGGAGAGGCCTAGCCAGCCCTACAGCCACTCCAGCTACCCGAGAGGTTGGGGAAGCTACGTGATGTTCCAGCCCCAGCTAAATGGAGCCTCACGAATGACCCAACCTGGCACCCCATAGAGGAGAAGCTGCCCAGTGGAGCCTAGCCACTCCACAGAACCATGGAAAATAAATCACAGGCGTTTCTTCTATAGTGCTGGATACCAGGACCCTCAATTAGTGCAGACTTCCCTCCTGGGTCTGTCTGGTTTGCTAACTGAATGAAACCGGCCAGGATTGACCTACAGAGGCTGGACTGCCATTCATAATCTCCTTGCTTCTCCAGCCCTGTTGCACAGCTGGGACTGTGGGTACCTTGCTCCTGCTCCAGCAGTCTCGTTGCTCACCTTCAACAGGGATCCCAAGAGGACAGGACAGTTCTTTGCTTTGCTTTCTCTCCAGACTTAGGAACAATTCTCCATATACAAAATGTGCTTGGTCATGATGTTGGTAGGTCAGTGGGTCCTGGCTGAGTTTTAGGTTAAATGCCCAAATCAGACTCCACTGATAATTCACTGAAAGTGGCTCTCTAGTGAGTGACTTTTTTTCAGTGGAATAATTCAATTTCCTTTTATACTCTGTTGCTAACCAGGAGAGCTTGGTCCAGCTGGGGAGAGCAGGCTTTTCAGCTTTCACTGTATAGGTCTTTGTGTCAGAGTCCATCATGGGCGGCTCAGAGGTTTCAGAGTATGACCCCACCCCAGCCCGCCATCCCCTAACTGGCTGTACCTTGTCGAGCATGCTGTGCCCTGGCTAATAATGTGTTGTCGTATAAATTAATTACACAATGACTAATGCCAATTTCCTTTTCATCACAGATGACAGAAGGACCGGGGACCTGGGGAGGAGAGAGGAGGAGAGTGGAGGATGGTAAATGGAGCCATATCTCTCCCACCAAGAGAAAACTCCACGGGATCTGGGTACTCCCTGCATTTCTCTACCTTTAGCCGCCCCCAAGAGCCTCTGCAGGGAGATTTTTCTGAATAATGGAACATTTTCCTGTTTTAATCAGATGCAATTTTGCAAGCAGTTTTTATGATTTAGCAAGTCCATTAAAACTGGCATTTGTTCTGCTCTGACACTCGAAAGGGGCTCCACAGAGCATAAACATTGGAAATTACTTGTAGGGAAAGACAATATTAAAATTCCCCAGCCTGGGCCTGTTGTCTGAGAAATTCTGTTATCAAGCATCATGCCAGCTACGATCAGAGGCGCTTGAGATAGATGCTGCTTCCTCTTCGCATGCTAGCTAGGGGCGCTGGAACTCAGGCAGCAATAAAGATGCAATGTTGTTATCTTTCAGCATTTGGGGCATCGAGAGAGGTGTGGTCTTAAAGGGAACTCCACGGAAGAGCAGGTCACAAAGTACAAGATCTCGAGGAAGAGGGTGGGCGAGCACAGCTTTAAGGGCAAGCCTGGAAATTACTTTCCTGACTACATTGAGTGAAAGGGTGTACTGGCATATAATTAAGAAGGTCAGCTTTGTCAATTTCACTTGTAGTCAATTCTCAATTATCCATGTACTAACAGATGACCAGGTCAAATGGAAATTTTCCTATTGCCTGCTCTCTGCTTCCCCTCAGAGCCTCCTTTTCCCATAGAACCAAAGAATAGAAGAGCCACAGAGGCTCTGGGGAGCATCTCCACCCTCCCAATCAATATGGAAGCAATCGAAGAAAACATGTAAGGTAAAACCCGGCAGATCAAACTACAGAAAATTAAGATCATGTGTGCATAACAAACTAACAAACTATTTTAATAAGAAACAAAGCCTGAAGAAAGCATTCACTTCCAATATTACAAAATATTAATATCTTAAGAATAAATAATTGAAGCCAGGTGTGGTGGTGCAAGCCTGTAATCCCAGCACTTAGGGAGGCTGAGACAGGAGAATCGCGAGTTCAAAGCCAGCCTCAGCAATGGCGAGGCGCTAAGCAACTCAGTGAGACCCTGTCTCTACGTAAAACATAAAATAGGGCTGGAGATGTGGCTCAGTGGTCGAGTGCCCTGAGTTCAATCCCTAGTACCAATAAATAAATAAATAAATAAATAATTGATATATAAACTGATAGGAACATTCTAGGAGTCAAGGTGCCTTGGAACTGGGTGAGGAAAATATACATAAAATAGGCAAAGGATGTAAATAGCAATTTATACCACCAGATTTGGAAAAGGAACATATATTGAGAAGGGCACCCTCCCAATGAAAGAGACACAAAGCTAACATACTGCTTGGATTTACAGCTAAACATGGAGGGTTGAACATGTGTGTTTATTTCCTCTCTCTTCCATATCTCCACTAAAATGAAAATAAAATACAAAAGGAAACCATAAGCTCCCAAGAATCAAAAGAAC
>CM053399.1:92229751-92324213 GCA_028644305.1 Xerus rutilus
AGTGCTACATTTCATCTCCAAGCCAGTTACTATCTTCCCCATGGGGGAAGATGGTCTAAGCATTTGTTCTTCCCTGAAATGTTTGTTGAGATCAACATGCAGGCGGGCCCAGGGGGGAACCATGTAATGGAACATTGTCTTCCAAGTTCTGCGCTGTCTCCCAGGACTCCAGAAGGCCAGCCGTGGCTTCCTGCCCAGCAAGAGCCCCACACAGATCTCTGCAGCATTGTTATGATTCTCCCCATCAGTATCAACTCACTTCTCAGCTGATGGACACACAAATCTCTCCTCTGACCAGGAAGAAATGTGTCATGGCAGGAAGAACCCTGAACTTGGAAACAGGAATCCCAGGGTTTTGTCTATCCTGGCCACCAATTTATGTGTTAATAAATCCTCGTGTTTAAAATAGGGATGAAAAATATCTGTTGTGCTTACCTCATGGACTCAAATGAACTAAAGAGGGCAAAGTCATTTTGAACAAGGGATTAAAACAAGCATGAAATGTCTACGTTGCGCCAAATATCCTCTGCAGCATGGGCATACCTAAAGAGGTAGCTGTTGTTGATGCCTTATTACAGATGAGATTAAATAACATGGTCCAGGTCTTACAGTCAGTAGATGATGAGGCCATATCACCTGGGTCTTGCTGCATCCATATCACCTGGGAGTTTCAAGAACTGCAAACTCCCAGTCTCCATGGCCAACCTAGGAATCAGAGCCTGCATTTTAATAAGATCTACAGTTACCTGCTGGACACGATGTTGATTTTTTTCCCCCTAAGTATTTAGATGAAAGCCCCTGGATGAAGTGCTATGAATAGCATAATAATAGTGTTATTATTCCAGGGGCAAATTCTCTCTCCAGCAGAAGATTTTTAAAAACTCTGGTACCTGTTTCTTGGGATCACATACATCCTGCCCTCTATGGTAATTTCTTAGAAAGTTAGAAGCCCCAGGCCCATCTGAGCTTCCTTGCAGGATGCATTTGGAGAGCTGGATAGTTACCCTTTCCCCCAGCCCACCTTGGCCCAGCTGGATAGTTACCCTTTCCCCAGAGATGAGACAGAAGTCCTGCCTCCTGCCTCGTTAGTTAGTTCCTTCGTTTGTTAATTTGGGAACTTTGATGAGTTCTCTAGTTGGGAAGCTGTTGAGAGTTCCTGGGGCCCAGGAAGGCTTTGAAGCCTTTGCCCTTTGTGGTTAACACTGCTGGCCCCTCACAGGGTATGACTGGCTGCCTCCCCTCCTTGCTGGGCACAGAAGCCATGCCTGCCGGGTGCCCTATAAGTGACTTGATCTCAGGGCTGGCATGGGTGAGCTGTCAGAGCTGCAGCTGCCTTAACTGTGCACATCCCTCCCCCCAGGAGCATTCCAGTTATTTAGTTCTGTGACAGGCTTGGAGTCAAAATTAACAGAGCCTCCTGTGGGCCCCCAAAGCCCTCCACCCACTGCTCTGGCTCACTGTCACTCAGTAGAGAGGCAGTGGGGAGCAGGTCCTGGCCATTCTCTCTGCCCAGCACTCTCCTGCTCCAAGAGAACAGCATCTTCCCCAAAAAGAAGCCAGCAGGGAGGGAACCTTCCCTTTGATGTTCATGCGGGTGTCCCCAGGGACAACAGCCTGTGAAGGACTATAGACACCAACACTTGGCTAGGGGCTGGGGCACCTGAGCCACCTCCCACCCTAGGCTGGCTTCTCAGGGGGCTAGGCCAGGCAGGTCAGCCCAGGGAGTGGCTGGTGGCAGTGTAGCCCAGCAGCCCAAGCCTTGGAGTTGGACACATTTGGGTTCAAGTGCAGGCTTTAATAGTTAACTTTATGGTTTTGAACAAGGTAGTTACCCTCTCTGAGCCTCAGTTTTCTTATCTGTAAAATGGAGATAATAATGCACTATAGTATCCACCTTATATAATGAGGACTTAATGAGAATGTTAACAAATGTTAAGAGTTTAGCAGATGCTCAACAAATAAGCACTTAATGAACAAACTATAGCTGTCATTATTATTCTGTGGGCCTGTGTTAGTTAGCTTCCTGTCACTGTTAACAAGTAACCGAGACAGTCAACTTATAAAGAGAAAAGGTTTGCTGTGGCTCATAGTGCTGGAAGTTGCTGTTCATGGCTGTTTGGCACTGTTGCTTTTGGGCCTGTGGTGAGGCAACACTTTCTGGCAAGAGTGTGTGGTAGAGCAAAGCCTCTTCTCTCGTGGCCAGGAAGCAAAACCAAAGAGGCGTCCCAATATCTCCTTCACCCCTTCAAAGACACACCTCAATGACCCGAAGACCTCCCACTAGGCCCCACCTCTTGAAGTTTCTACCACCAAGCTCAGACTTAAGTCTTGAACACATGGGCCTCCAGGGAACATTCCAGATCTAAACTAGAGCAAGGCCTGACCCTGCTTCTGAGCATAAAAGTTAAAAAAGAACTGTAAGAGTAAAGAAAAAGGCTATAAGCAGGAGTCAATGAATTTGGTTGCTCATGAGACAGCCCCTATTCTGAGAACCTACTGCGTGCAGAATGTCTTAGTCCATTTAAGCTGCTGTGACAAAAATTCCACAAACCACAAGGTTTATACCCAGTAGAAATTTATTTCTCACAGTCTGGAGGCTGAGAAATCTAAGATCAAATGCCAGCAGATTCCATGTCTGGTGAAGGTTCCCTTTCAGGTTCGTTGATGGCATCTTCTCACTGTGTCCTTGCCTAGAGGAAGAGGCAAACCACAAACTCCCCTAAGCCCCTTTTATAAGGGCACTGATCCCAAAGCTCTTGTGATTTAATCACCGCCCAGAAGCTCCACCTCCTTATACTATCACCTTCGGGGTTAGGATTCATTGTATGAACCTGGGGAGGGACGCACCTATAGTCCACTGCACAAGATGTTGGGAAGGTGAGGTGCATGCTGAGGCCCCGGCCTGCAGTGCTCACAGAGGTAGGGGAGCTTGGCGCACCACAGAGGATAAGTGCAGTGGAGTTGGGGAGATGCTGCAGAAGCTGGGGCCACACTCATGCAAGCCTGAGGGGCCTTTGGCCTAGGTGGCTGGGGGAAAAATAGCACCACAACAGAGTCTAAGATGAGTTCATGAAGCCAAGAGAGGGTAGCAGGGCAAGGGGTGTAGGGTGTCACAGGAAGGGCTGAACACACTCAGCATTCTTGGGGACCTGCAAGTGATCCTCATGTCTGGCACCCAGGGAGGGTTGGGGGGCTTGGGGCAGGGCCAGGAGACCCAGGACCTTGTATGTGTGCCCATAGCACCTGGTACACAGTGGGTCTCAGCAAATACTGTCACTGAACAAAAGGATAATATTAAGCTCTGAAGGATTTTAAGCCAGGGAGTCACATGATCAGATTTTCCATTCAGACAGCTCATTGTGGGTGGTGGAGAGATGTTCAGAGGGGTCTAACCCAGAGGTCAACCTACATGACACAGTGGCCCAGGGGAAGGTGGACAGGGAGGGTCCAGGAACACAGTTAGCAGGTGCTAACATCCCCAGGTGCCAGGCCCATGCAAGAGTAGCCAACATAGAGGAATGGAGAGGTGGGATTGTCAGCGTAGGACGAGACTGGGTACGACACAGTGCAGAGATGCGGAAGGACAGCCCAAGGGGCTGGCAGGTCTGCTGGATGAGGAAGCACAGGAAAGTTCCAGCCCCTGAACACAGGCTCCCAGGCTGGGAAGGGAAGAGTAGCACAGCTGTCATCCGTGCTGCAGGACAAAACACCATGTCCAGAGCCGTGCAGGCAGCTGAGGACAGAGCTGATGCCAGACTAGCATTTGCTGATTAAAAACGTTGCGAGGCTCTCACTATATGGTTTCAGCTCCCTGGAGAAGAGCCCCCCTGAGCGAATGTGTGCCAGTGAAACCCTCTCTGAGGTCACACATCGGCTAGACACTCAGTGAAGAGGCACCAAGGAGAGGATGAAGACAGGGGACGGGGATGGGCCTCCCGTCCATTTGCAATTCTCCTGCAGGATGAATGCCATGTATGAATTCAAAATCAAAACGCATCCAGTGGTGCAACGTCACATTTCATCTTCTAGCTTTCCAGCAGAGGACTTTTGCCTCCTAACAGCTCCCTGGAGTCCCCCTGCCCTTCAGGAGGTCCTGGATTGCCTCTGTAATGATCCCCAGGACAGTTTAAAACCTGTTCCCAGGAGACAGCAGGGAGGGAGAGTCCCTGGGCATCACCAGCCCCTCCTTCGTGCTTGCAACTGTGGAGGCATTCTGCAAGAAGGGATTCCATGCACTTTCCACACAACCAGGCACCAGCACAGGCCTGTCCACAGACAAGCACCTGTGAGCAGAAAGAAGGCCCCAGTCCCCCAGCAGGTTGTAAGAAAATGAGGGTAACAAACAGGAGGATGAGACCCCACATAGGACCAGGCAGGAGAGGATGAACTGCCAGACACAGGAAGATGAGCTGGAGCTTCCTTCTCCCCAGTCCTTCTTCTCACCCTCCCAGGCCCCTCCTAGGCCACTGACCCCTTTCTTCTTCTGGTGTAGGAACCCAGGTTTCAAAGTCTCAAGATGAAGGTGCAAATTTAGGCCATGGAGGATGGGATCTGCCTTGGAGACATGCCGAGGTCTTTGGCCCTCCGTCAGAAAGATCAGGGACTACCCACTTCTGGAGAGTGAGTCAGAAGGGGACAGACTATGCCAACCCACTCAACAACCCGCTGTCCATTCGTTCATTCACTCATTTAACATCTCAGCACCTACTGTGTGCCTGGCATTGGGCCAGCATCTGGGAATAAACAAAACCTGCACGACTCCCACCCTCAGGAAGCTTCCAGTGGGCGTCACTGCACACCAGCTTTGTGCCCTTCTTGGAGCTAGGCAGCAGGGGTGATCCAGTTGAATGACTAGGACCTCTGCCCTCAGGTGTTCACCCCAGGGGGAGATGAGCTGGTGAGATGTGACTTTGCCACCAGCACGGATCCCAATGGACAGTGCTCGCGATACACGAAAGCCTCTACGTCCTGAAAGGAGAAGGGTTCCCTCAATCTCCCTCTCCACTCTCTTTTCTTCCAATACCCTTTGTACCTCATGACTGCATTTTAAAACAATGTCCTGCTCTTTTCAGTTGCAATGGCAGTCCTGTTTTCTTCAGAAACTTCCACTCCTGACTGTAACTCTGAGAAAAGGGGACTGGGAGCTGGAGCTGGGGCTGGGGCCGAGGGGGCTGGGGTGGTGGCACTGCTCTCCCACTTTGATGATGACCATGGACAGCATTCCACTTAACCCAGCCTTCTTTTCTCCATGGGTATAATGGCCCTTAATGTGCCGCACAGGGTTGTGAGGACCTCATAAGTTAATAAGCAAAGCAATATAACAATGCCTCTCATTGGATGAGGGCTTGCTGCATTCCAAACTGTGGGCAGAGGGCTCTACACCTGATATCGCAGAGAATTCTCCCCTGGGCTTGGAAAGGCTGACAAAGTGCCCACGTTTCCATGGGTCAAAAGTAGCAAGCTTCACATTTGAACCCAGGTTCATTCCAAAGTCCCAAGTCCAAATACTACCCAATTCTGCTGTCACTTCACAGAATTGAAAAAGAGCCTCAGGGGCCCACAATGAGGATTCCTCTCAGAATGCAGAATCCTGCATGGAAAGTGATTCAGGCCATCAGTCTCAAAGCCCAGATGCCCCTTCCCTCACCCTCGTTCTGGGTGGGGCCTCCTCTCCTCCTCCCCCACAGCCTATTCCCTCTGCCAAAGGCAATGGGATGCCCGGGACAGCACGCTGTTGTTGTGAGATTCATTTACTCTAATAAAAGTTGAATCTCCTTGGCTCCATTTCCATCCACAAACCATCAATATTTCAGGACTATTGCTCAGCCCTGGGTGGCAGAAATGGCCCCCTCCGTGTCTGAGCAGCGGCTTCCAGTTAAAAGTTCACCACAGAAAATTTGATGCCTAATAAATTGGAGCCTTCCCTGCTTTAAATCATTTTTAAACCACGATTGCCTCACAAAATATAATTATTACAAACTGGTCATTTGTAACAGAGAAATCTCATTACAACGATTCCATGCTGGAAAGGCAGGTGGGAGGGGTAGGTGAGGAGGCGGCGGTGGCAGGCGGGGGGCTGAAGGAGCGGGAGGTCTGAGGAAGGCTTGGAGAGGGCTGGGGGATGCTCTTAATTACAGATTGATTATTTCTGGTGATTGAGCATGGAATATAATCAACTCAAATTTCCAGGCTGGAGCAGAAGGGGTAGGGACAGGCAGGGTAACAAGGACTGAGAAATATTCTAGACTCTTCTATTCTGAGCTAAGCAACCGGTTAAGGGATGGGTCAGAGGGGCACAAGCCAGGTGGCAGTAGACTCCCCCATCAGACTTCTGGCAGGTCCCTGGCCCTGGGAGGTGTCTGTAGAGTTTGCCAAGGGCCGTGGAGCTGCCTGTCATGTCTACCGAGGAAAGAGGCTACACTATTGCTGGAAGGGCTGTGGCCAGCTATGAGGGAGACAGGAGGCTGGACTTGAGATCAAAGGGCCTGGGGTTAATGCCGGCTCTGCTCCTCTGGAGCTGGTCCTGCCAGGAATTGATTCTCCTAAAGCACCCGAGCCACGGTTCCCCAGTGACTGCTATGGGCATTGTCCAGCCCTGCAGGCTGCAGGGAACCTCACCCCAGACAGCATATATGTAAATTACTTTACTTGGCTCAGAGAAGACCCCGGGGATCTGGCGAACTTACATTTCCTGACAAAGACCGTGAGAGGTAGAAACAGCGGCAGGACCAAGTGGTGGATGCTATTCCCAGGAGGATGTTAAAAACAACGCACCCCTGTCAGCAGGGACTCGGGAGGCTGAGGCAGGAGGCTCTCAAGTTTGAGTCCTGCCTAGGCAACTTATCCAGTCCCTGTCTCAAAATAAAATAAAAAGGACTGGGGATGGAGCTCCATGGTAGAGCATCCTAGATTCAACTCCCAGTATCCAATAAATAAATAAACAAACAAACAAGACACACATCTCTTCCAGGAAAGGTGTCAGGGCCCTGGAGGTTCTTCTTCTATGGAAGAGGAAGGAGGTTCTGTCCACAGCCACCTGTGCTGGCTGCCTGGCCACTGCTAGGCTCTGGGTGTGATCATGAAGTCAGTCAGCTTCCTGGGGTTTGTTTCTTTGTGGTTTTGTGGTGCTGGATTCACCAGGGCCTCTCCTAGGCTAAGCAAGTGCTGTACCACTGAGCTCGGCATGCTGTTTTATCTTTGGGTTTTCATCCTCTTCCATCACCTCTGTTAGGCACTCTGGTAGAAGCCCGAAAAGCCACAGGCCCATCACCTCCATGCGTGTGGGAGGCTGAAAAAGCCTGCCTGAGAAGATGGGGGAAAGTTCAGAGCCTCCTTGTCCTGGTCCTCAGCTCCCAGCCTGTGGAGACCCATGCCTCGCACTCTCTCCTTCCTTCTTCCAGGGTTCTGCCTTCCAGCCCCATTTCTGAGATGACGTTCAGCACAGTCCAGAGTGCTTCGCATCAGCCTCCATCATGGGCTCGGGTTAGCACTGTGAGATCATGACCAGGAAACTCCTCACTCGCTGCACCCCTCAAGAGCCCCAGGGGGAGCAGCTCACTGGCTCCTGCATTGTGGCGGGAGCTTCAGCCCTCCTTGGAAAGGCGAAAGCTGCCTCCACAGTTCCAGGACCTGGCCACAGACTATCAGTTCCCCAGCTTTCTGTGAGGCCAGAGACAGAGGGCATGTGGTCAGGTATGTGAGCACAGGTATACAGAGGGCTCCTGTGCACGCCCTCCATCCTCTAGAAGCTTCCTAAGGGCAAGGACCCAGTTGCTCCATTTTCCTCTGTCTCTGCCCCCAGACATCCTCAACCCAGACATTCCACTGTATACTGGGTTGGAGACCATCATTTCTAACTTGTGGCCTTGAGTAGGTCACTTAACCTCTCTGGGGCTCAGCTTCCTTTTCTATACGTTGAAGATGACAGTAGATAACTATTCTGCTTACTTCAGGAGGACAAAAGTTTGGCATGATGGGATTATCAGGAGTGTGTCCATTGTGATCCTTAGTACTGATGAGCCCTGGTCATGGCGAGGGGACTGCAGGGTGGTAGAGAGGGCACCCTCACTAGAACTCTGGTCTCCGATTTCTTTGGTCTCCTCTGCCCGACTCCTGGAGAACGAGGAGGTGTCCAGGCCATGGCTGCCCCAGGGTCTCCACATCCCACACTTCATATTCCTCTGGGATTGGACAGCCAAGCACAGCCTCCTAGTGTCTGGACAGGTTCAGGTGGGAGCCATAGGTGGGTGGACACCAGGAGCCCACAGAAGTGACACCTGTGAGCATGTTCAAGAGACCGTGGGTGGCTGAGTAGGCAGAGGCCTCCCTTGCTCTGAAATAGCTCTGCAGCTCTGTGTATGGGGTGGGAGTGGGGGTGGGGGACAGACCAGTCCACACAGCCGGGAGTGGGAGCCGCCTGAGGGTTGCCAGGGAAACCATGGCTGCGGAAGCCCCCAGTCATTTGCCTCTTCACCATGGAGACAGTGAGCTGTGGGCAACAAGGGTAGCTGAACAGGTGGCCCCCACCACAGGCTTCAGGAAACCACAGCGCAGTCTCAGCCCATCGCTGGGGGAGGAAGCAGCCCTGGGATCAATTTTCCGATTACAAAACCATGTTCAAATGTCAATTCCTTCTCTCCTGCTTGTGAGCTCCCCCTGCCCATTTCATCAATCCATCCCCCTCCTCTCTCCTGTTCCTGGCTTGCATCTCATGTTAGCGCAAGGCTGGTCTTTGAAGAATGAAATTTGGCAGCAGTCGAGTGCCTGATATGACCTCATCCTGTCTGGTGTTTTCAGGGAAGTCACCTCCTGAAAAGGAGGTAGGAGTGCTTAGGGTGAGAGGCCTGGAAACCCAAGCCCGGGTGCCTGTGGGCATCCTGCCCAGGGCAGGGATGTCCCGGATGTTGGGTGTGGGACTCTTCTTGCGCCAACCCCAGCCCCGCTCATTACCGTCTCTGAGGAAGACCTTAAGCTTAGCCAGCTGGCAGGTTCCCAAAAACTCTTCAAACTTCTCTCACAGCACCAACACTTCCCTTCCAGTCCCCCTGGGGTGCAGGGAGGTGGCTGGTGAAAAGTGGGCCAGGAGACCCACAGGAGTGGACCATTTCTCATCCACAGGGCCCAGGATGAACGGCTACCTGGAGGAAGGAAATGTGCCTCCCAGGTTCCCATTCCAAGGCCCACCAACCCCTTCTCACTGCAACCTGAGTCCCTCTCTGGACATCTGGGCTTATGAGAGGGGAGAGTTTCTCAGCAGCTCTTCAAAAAGGGCACCCCAGCCCTGCCTCATTGGGAGAAAAAGCCCCTTTCCATCTTCTCATCCCTGCCTCTAACACTCACCTGCTCCCCTTTCCCAGGCTCTAAGACTTCCTCAGTCTAGAAGTGTTGTTTTTTATTTGTTTATGTTGATCAAGAGTCATGGCAATTTCTCTAGATAAACAGAGGACTGAGAGATTTAGACCCATAAAACTCACCAATTTATAGGGAATGGTCCGTGCCCCACCCACCTCCTCCTCCATCACTGCCCTGCCCCTCTACTGGGCTCCTCACCACAGGGACATGACCATGCCTCTTGACCCCTCCTACTTGGGTACCACGTGGTCAGCTAGCTGACCTGCTCACTTGCCCTGCCCCATCAACCCTGGCCATCTGTCCACCTGCCCATCTGCCCAACTCTCAGATGTATCTCTTGCCTGTTTGATGTTCAAGCCCTCGGTTGTGACAATCATATCTGATCATTAATAATGCAATAATGGAATAGTGACTGGAGAGACACTTGGATAATCAGCTAGCACAGGCTCATTAGTGGCACAGAACAATCACAGCGATGTAATAACAGATCCCAGGAAATTTCAATTAAACCTGGAACTTTGTTAGGGTTTCATTTTATTTTCAGCAAGGCAAAGGACAGTGTAATTGCAATCAACTAAAGCCAATGCAAATGTCTTCCAAAAGAGACCCCTTCCCCTGGGTATGTGAGGGAATTAAGCCTCGCTCTTCCTTAGCTCCTGCCCATCTTAATTCTGAGCTGCTTAATGAACTCCTTCTCTGCCCTGAAGAATGTTCCAACTGAGTCTCTGGCTTCACTTAACAACAGGATCATTCTGGCTTCTGGCTGTATGATAAAGAAGACGATGTTAAGAATTTGCATTTAGTGAAAGCTCAACATGTGCCCGGCACTGTGCTAACTCCTTTACAGGGGATTTTATCATTTAAACCTTACTATAGCTTATTGAGTTTCTGATTAATATTATCATTTTACCAGTGAGTTCACTAAGTCTCAAAGAAAGTAAGAAGCATGCTCTGGGTAACATATTTCTAAATATTAGTGGTGCAGCCAGAATGCAAAGCCAGACTTGCCTAAGTCCAAAGCCCATGACAGCTCGCTTGTGCACTCTTTTTTTTTCATCTCTCTTCTCTCCCCTCTTCCTTTTCCCTCCTCCTCCTCCTCCTCCTCCTCCTCCTTCCCTCTCTCTCTCTCTCTCTCTCTGGATTAAGCATCAGGCGAGACTTGAAAATACTCAAGGAGAGGGGACAACTCAAATACTATACAGCACAGCCCTCTCAAATCAGGTCCTTGGTCTCCAGCCTACAGTGAGCAGCTGGAGAAAGTTTTTAAAATAGCTTCCCTGAATCCTGTCTCCAAACCAAACCACCTAATCAGAATCTCTGGGGACAGAGCCCAGGCATTGTATTTTTTCAAGTCTCTTTAGGTTAATTGAAAGCCTACTCTCTTGTCCATTTGGAGTGGTGGGTTGCCTGTAGGTTAAACTCACGGGCTTTGGGGCTGGCTCTGGCTCAAGATTTGTACCATTTATGGCAAAGTATTAACCTATCGCAGCTCTAGTTTCCTTATCTGCAAACCAGGGACCCTATAAGGACCATGTGAGATGGTTGTCAGCAAAGTGCTCAGGTGCATAAAAAAATTTAGCTCTCAGAAAAAATGCCTTAGTTGTTTTTTTAATTTTTAAGTAGAAATTCTAGTTTTGGATTGGGACAGACCTGGACTCCAATGATCTGGACTTTGCTATGTATATGACCTTGAGTTTGACTTCTTTGAGCCTTGGGCTCTCATTGATAAAGAGGTGCTAATAGTGACCTCTCAGACAAGGATACAAAAACAAGGTCCCTGATGCTTCCAACTCCAACTATAGCCTGGGTCTGAGCCTGGGGGCCACGTGCCCAGCCAGCACAGGGGGAGCCCAGACCAAAGGGTCAGGTCCAGAGTGTCCACGTTCCCACAGACTCTGTCCCACACCCAGCCCAGAGGAGCCCCTTCCCGGTGCTCTTGCTATTTGATGATCAATTTCATCATCCTGAGCTCCACTGCACCGAAAGGACAGGGCCCATCATCCACTGCTAGATCAAGGCTGGCCACCCAGGGTGGACAACATTACCACTGACCATGACAAGGGGCACGTGCCATTCAGAGGAAGAAGGAGTCTCCCCAGGTAAGATCAGAGTGGAGGGCTGTGGAGGAAGGGAAGGAGGTGGCGAGAGGAGAGGAGAAGCTTGTCTACGCCTTCACCAGATCCCTGAAACTCTTCAAGGGGAGGCTATGGCACAGAGACCAGTACTTCTTACAGAAGTCGTGTGTTGGAATTCTGTTTCTGCCTTTGCCAGGTGAACTGCCCACCAAGTCAGGACACCCTCATCACCACCCACCTAGGGACAAGGCAGAACCCCATATCTTCAGGACATTGATGATGTAATTAACATCTGAGTTCAGGTCAGGGTAGCCTGGAAAACCCTTTCTTGGTGATTAGAGAAGGGACAGATGATTCCTGCCCCAAGAAGACTCACATGAGAGCAAATGAATAGGATTTGACACTGACCTCAGAAAGGCACCTCACCCTTCCCCAGGCCCTGGAGCCTGGAAGATACCCCTTCCCAACTCTGTACCTCCCTCACCTGGTGTTTTGGCCACAAAGTCAGCCGGTCCTCAATCCACTCTGCAGTACCCCATGCTCCATGCAAACAAGAGTCTGTTTGAAGCAAAAATCCTTCAGCAATTACCCGTAGAAACTGGATGGAGAGTGCTGGGAACAGAAAGAGGAATTTATTTATTTGTTCTCTGTGCTTTGAGTTAGTTTTTAAATTGTCCTCCTATAGATAAAGGCATCTCTCCAACCGCTCAGCCCCAGATCGCAGCAGCTAATCTGCATCCGGTGGATCAAAATAGCCTTCAAACCAGATGGAGACCCAGAGCACACTAGGAAACCAGAACCGGATTTTCTGGGGCAAGGGGTGGGGGGGACTGGGGATTTCCAGAACCAGAAAGATGCTGGAGGGAGGAGAAGCAGTTACGGAAGGGAAACAAGAGCTCTCTCTGGCACTCCCCTATCATTTTCTTCCAAACTTGAGTGGGATCAATTTTTCAGGGGGTCACGGTGTCGGTGTGTCTGCGATACATAGAGTGCAGCAGGAGAACGGGGGTTCTGTATGTTTCCCAGAGATGAACAAGATTGAGGAAGAGGCATACGCTCTGCAGCCAGATCTGGTGACGTGCTACCAGGAGAATTTTGGATGACATCATTTGCTCCCTTGAGCATCCACTTCCTGGTCTATAAATTGAGACTATACTATTTATCTCATGGGGTTTGGGTGAGGATTTGATTAAAGATGTGGAACATCTAAGTTCATGTCTGGCACTTTAGGAACTGATCAGATGTTAGTTCCCAATCCCCACACCCATTCTCTGGAGCCCATCTTTGGGACGGGTTTGCGGGGGATGGTAGAACTTTGCCTGGTATAGGAGAAGAGGTTCTGTTTGCGTCTCTGCACAGTCTTAGCACAAACTTCAGTCTCCTCTCTGAACCTGCCTGTCCCATCACTGGACTCTAAGGTGGTTTTCAAGCCAGGAGATGGGCTGCTCTTTTCCAGAGGCAAGACCTGCAGAGGGCAGGGCCATGTCTGTTTTGCTTACCTCTGTGTCCCCAGGGCCAAGCACAGTGCTGGGCCCACAGCGGGCACTCAGCAAGCACCTGCCAACGGAGGGACTGAGTGACTGAGCCATTGCATCGGCCCCATCATGGGAATAATTCTGATGCTGTGGGGCCTGGCATCCAGCCTGGAGGTGTCTGGTTTGGGCCTGCTCTCCCATGGAGCAGGAGCTCCTTGTGGGCTGGAGTAGGGTCTTTAGAAGTTCTGACCTCATGTGCCCAGCACAAGGCCTGAGAGGTGTTTGGTGGAGGGCAGGCAGGACAATGGCAGGAAGTGCAGGTGGAAGCAGGTGCTCCTGCTGTTCCTGGGGACCCTGGAGCCCAGTCTCACCCTTGTACTCAGAAAAGAGGAAGAGACCCAAAACATCCCACCCGAGCCTTGCCCTTCTCACCCACCCTCCCCGATCCAGAGCCCCCTCTCAAACACAGCTCAACACTCCTTGCCCTCCAGGCCCAAGCCTGGCATCCTGCTCACACGTTTATCCTCCAGCTGTCCCCTGGGACAGTCAGGGCTTAATGAACTGCTGAGTTGCTGAGGTAGCCTTTGATCCCAGCAGTTCAGTAGAAGAAATCAATACCATTAATGGAGAAAATCTAGATTGTGATGTGAAGACTGGGGCTGGCCTTGGGGCCACGTGACTACCTGCCCACCTGCTGGAAATGGAAGAGAGGGCACAGTAGGAATCTGGGCCTGCCTTCCAGGACTGAGCCCTGCCCCTAGAGCTGAGAAGGATCGTCAGGACCTCAGGACACTTCCAGACCAGGGCTGGGCCAGGGTCAGAGACCAGAGAGGAGTCTGAGTAGGCAGGAAATGCTAGAAGGGAGGGCAGTTGGCCTGGTTAGAGGCCAGCTGGAGAAGAGAGAGAGGACAGAGAGAAGAAGATGGGGAGAGGCTGGTGGGTAGCAAAAGAAGAATTAGTGAGCTGCAGCTTGGCAGGTAGCCACAGTAGATTCCACCTGACCAGCAATGATCCTCAGAAGCCAGCTTAAAGCCCATGTGGAGTCTGAGGTATGGTGCAGCCGTAGAGGGCATGATGGGGCCAACTGGGATGGAAAGAAGCTGAGCATCCGAGAGAAGACAGTAAGGAAGTGTGCACCTCGTGCAGTCCTGTCTCACCCAACTCACCCCACTCAGCCCCAGGTTTGCTATGCCCTCTGCCCTTCTGCCAGCCCTAAGACTAGCTCCGCTATTATCTGTGGGCATCCCCCATCCTTGGTCACAGTCCCAGCCAGGAACACCTAGGTGGAGCCCCACCCAGCGCACTTTGCCTGCCGGGCCAGCTCTCACAACTGAAGAGGCGAGGGAGAGCTCTGACAGATGCATTCTCAAATTCTCCCCGCCCCAGCCAGGACCAAGGTACTGCTCAGTCAATGTTTGCATCAGCCCCAGCTGGTTCTGTGTGGCCAGTTACATCCCTGCTCCCTCCACCCTGGCACTCAGCAGGGCGACAAGGCCCCCAAACAGCTTTACATAAGCTGCATGGGGGGCTTCCTTTCCCCCTGGCCCTCTCCATGGGGCACCATGGGGCTCAGCCCGGCAGGGGCATCTCCCTGTGGGCAAAGCCTGCAAGACAGCAGCTCTGCACCTCCAGGTCTCCCGGGTCTCAGCTGAGGCCCAAAGAGCTATACAGGAGCGAGGGGAGGAAGGGAGCCGTGGTCACTGCACAGCCACCTGCACCCTGCCCCTGCTCTGGCCTCACTCTGGACCCCATCTCAGGCAAGTCATCTCCCACGCCCAGGTTGCCTCATCTAGAAAGTGCAAACTGATCATACCTGGCCTGCCTACCTCCTAGGACCTGGGGACACTCAAATGAGAACATAGCAGGGGAAATACTGCAGAGGTGTTAGATACACGCAGCTATTGTTTTCCACACCCACACATGTATTCAAATGCACTGTACGAGAGCTTCTTCCCAGGGGCAGGAATGACCCTGGATGCTTTGGGCCCTTTGACCCTGAAGGATCTTGTAGGGTAGAACCCGGACAGAGTTGAGTCATAGGAGAAAACATCACAAACACAAAGAAATGTGTGAAATGGTTCTGAGCGGGGAGTTTGACTCCAGTTTAGAAAAAAAAAAAAAATGCTCAGGCTCTTCCCAGTGAGTCCCTGGGATTGCAGGCACCTGGACCTTGGTTGGAAGTTGCTGTTCCAGCCAGACAGGGGGAGTGTACAGACAGCAAGGAAGATGGGTAATGTGTTCTGTGTCCTTACCCTGTAGGGCGTAAGTTCAGAGAATAGGATCCCTTTGCCTCTCAGCAGGCCCTAGGATGGGCCTCACTATGATCTATAGGCATCCTCCATCCTTGGTCACAGTCCCAATCAGGAACACCTGGTTGGAGCCCCATCCCCTGCACCTCGCAGGTTGGGCCAGCGCTCACACCTGGAGAAGTGAGGGAATGTTCCATAAGGCACACCCTGTTGCAGCCACCTGAACAACAAAGTCTGAGTACCCAATGATCTGCTGCCTCTGTTGTCTTCTCCCCGCCCCCCACCTCATCCCCAGCGGGGCCCCTGCTAACAGGCAGGAGCGACTGTCCCTGAGGTGGGAGGGCAGGGGCAGGTGTTCTGAGGCCTGGAGCCAGACAACTGTTCTCATAAGGGGTAGGACGGGGCTCTGGCTTCAGGAAAGGGTGCTAGACAAGGAGGTGCATGCCAGTGGGACCTAGAGGAGGCAAGTCTCAGCAAGGCCATTTGCGCAACCGCCTAAAATCAGCAGCCTCATCTCCTCAGCTCTGAACCAGGCTGGAGCTCCCTTGGGACTTCCCACTAAGTCACCCCTGCCCCTGCTAGGGACCTTGGTATCCCAAGAGTCACTTCTCCTTACAGCAAACTCTCGACTTCTGATGGTCCTCAGTTTCTGTGTGGGCTCCTGTGACCCTCAGCTGAAGCTGTGGCCAGGGAATCTGCTTTTCCAATCTTGCAATGAGAAGGCAGAGGGCTTTTGAAGATTCTGGTTTCCTGTCTTTCAGGATGAGTGATGTCAACCCTGGAATGAAAGCCACTTATTGCACATCCTCATTTCATGGACCAAAGGGGCAGAGCACACAGCTGGTGGGAATGGAGCCAGACCCAGGAAGCTCACATCTCCAGTCTCCTACCCACTACAGACCCCTCTTCCTTACTATCACTCAGGGTCCTGGGATGGGCTGTGCAAAGACTGAGGAGTGAGGGGGTTAAGATGGACTCTGTGATGTTTCCCAGGAACTATGACTCTCAGAAGAGTAGGAGAGTCCCCTGGGGACTGAGGACTGCTGTAAGACTAGAAGAGGTGGCAGCTGGAGCTACCCTATCTTTGGCCAAGTCTGCCCAAGTCATACTTCCAGGAGTTGTGATTCATTGAGGCCAGAATGAGAACTGGACTCAAACCAGGAGACTGAGTCAGCTAGTTCGAGCCTATAACATAGGGCAAGTTATGAAATCTCTCCAAGCTTCAGTTTCCTCATCTAGAAAATGGGCATGCTCTATTCACTTCCTGTATTCATTGTGAGTATGAACGAAAGCCCAGGTCTGGAGTGTGTAGCAACGCACGTGGCTCTTCCCAGGCTCCCTCCTCTGTTCTCTTTTCCTCTTCCCTCCTTCCCTCTCCCTTTCTGGATTTCAGTTTCTGGAACTGAAAAAGAAAGATAAACTGAAGTGGTTTCTATTGGATCTACAACCACCATTTCCAACCCTTAAGTCACTTCAATAATGTCTAGTGACCTGATAGAGCAATCACACACGTTCTGTTTAACACCCCTTCACCACACACACAAAGACGCACCAGGCATACTGACTCTGCATCAAAAAATAGAATTTCAGCCCTGGGTGACACATGCCCTTTGAATTCAGCATTCATAAGTTTTTTAGGAACAGTTCTGATTTACACCTGTTTGTTATCCAAACTGACATTTTTAGGATGAAAGTGTTGCCAGGACAACAGGTATAAACCAAAAATGTCCTGGGAATCCTATGAATACTCATCAGGACCTGGTCTTTTAAGTGAAGAAACTTTTCCCCGAGGCCCCTGCCTGGGATGCACACCATCCTTACGTCTCCATCCCAGGAGAGCCCTGAACCCCAGACCAGCCTCTCTGCCCCTACTCTGGCCTGTCAGCACACAATGCTAGCTTCTTTTTTCACCATCAATTGCTGCCCCAGCATCATCTATTTGCTTCTTTGTGTCTCATACTAACCGTGAGCAACTTGGGCATGCCTAATATTGCCAGGCATATAGTAGATGTTTAATAAATGTGTATAGAAAGAAACATCCACCTAGAAGAGAAAGCTAGGCAGAGAGTAGGGGTTAACATAGCTCCTGGAGAGGGCTGGAAGAAGTCAGCTTAGCAGTAAAGAAGAGAGCTGTTGTTTCCTACCAGGCAAGTCAGAGCATCTCCGGCCCCCTCCCCTCCACCCTCCACATACACATCTCTGCAAGTGGCACCTGGTGGCTGGCCAGGGAGCTCACATCTTCATGCCTGCAGGTGACGAGTCAAGAGGACAGTGAGTGCTTTGTTGAAAGGCTTTCAGGGTTGGAGGCTGTACCCAAAAGAGTAAAGGCAATTCAGAACTGCCCCCCAGGAGTGTCCCCACTTCCCGTCCCTGCCTGCCCCCCTCCACCTCAGCTCTGGCATCCAGAGTAGGTTCCCTGTGTACTCTAGCCAGCTGCCTGGGTGCCGTCACTTGTCACTTGACAATGGAGAAGGATGTTTCTCTATTTTCCAGCTCAGATGAGCTTTCGAAGACGCTATCTGGCTGTGATATAAATCCATTGAGAAAGCCCTGGAGGGAGCCCCTGCAAAGCCCTAAATTGGACACTAAAAACAGATAAAAGCCGATGGTTTAAAGGCTTTATGTGAGCTCCATTTGGGGGAAGGAATGAAAACAGGGATTTAGTTTGTCCTCTCCCACCAACACACTTTGGGCAGCTGTGGCCTGAGATGTTAAATATTTTGTGTCCCAGTTGCATGGATCTGAGGGGCCAATGAGCCGGTGAAAGAAGGGACGGACTCTAGCTACACAATGGGCTGTGCTCCCCAGGCCCCTTCACCCTCCACCCCACAGCCCTGCTCTGATGGCCAAGTGCAGGGTCAGGACTAAATGACCAAAAGGATGGATCCAAGCCCTGCCCAGCCCAGCAGCTGCCCCAGGGAGCACCAGGGTCCAGGTGGATGGGCAGGTCAAGCCCTCAGTCACCCTGTGTTTCTGCAGCCCCAGGCCCTGGTCTCCTCAGACCCAGCTGGTGGGTGGCAGGCCAAGCAGCAAGACATTGCTTCCGGCTCAGCTTTCACCTTCATTCACACTTCTGCCTTTTTTTTTGACCACTACCCTACAGCCAAAGAAAACTTGGAATTTGGGAAGACAGAAAGGCTGGAATGAAAATTCTAGAAGGTTTTAGCCTAAGCATGGGAGCTTAGGGACCCTGCTCTTTCCCCAAAATAATCTCCTGGGTTATATACCACACAGGGATATCTGGAGTGACTGGGGACACACGGCAATCCTGTAGTCTCTTTTTGGCGTAAATAATGAAAGTGAGGCTATTCCAATCAAGAGGATAGGTCGTCACTGTCTCCAAATAGAGCCTAGGTGGCTGGAGGGGTAATGCCACTTCTATTCAACTCGGTGGTTCTCAATCTACACATTAGAATTTCCCAGGAAGATTTTTAAAATCTCAATGTTCAGGCCACACCCCAGGCTAATTACTCGAAATTTCAGGGATGAGACGCAGACATCAACATTCAAATAGTTTCCACCATTTTCCAGGTGATTCCACTGTGCATTTAATGTTGAACCACTCTTTTAATTGACTAGACCTGCTCATAAACATGTGGCAGATGGGGTCATAGGTTCTCATCTTTCTCAAATCTCTTAACACCCCGCCTTAACTTCCACTCTTTGATTTAGACTTGTAGTAAAGAAATGACTGTTGA
Organism: Xerus rutilus; assembly: GCA_028644305.1. NCBI lineage: Eukaryota > Metazoa > Chordata > Mammalia > Rodentia > Sciuridae > Xerus > Xerus rutilus. The sequence continues at coordinate 92,248,600 of CM053399.1, forward strand.
TGAAGGTCAAGTTAAGAATCTACCCTTTCCTTCTTACTAGTCAGAGTGAGCCAGACTCAGGTCTGATCTGCATCAAGATGTGTGTGGTATGGAAATGGCCCACTGGGGCTTGAGGTTATGTCAGATCTGGGAGGGATGCTGGGAGTCATATAAGCCAATATCTTTCCTATCTTACAGGTGGGGACACAAACGAGACTGAGAGTGAGATGTCACCCTCACCGAGATGGTCAGTGAGCACTTGTCTGAGTCCTGGCTTCTGTCCTTTATGCAATAGTGTCTAGCTTGCAGCTTCCAGATCCTTGGGAAGTCTAGCTCTTCCATCAAATGCTGGAGGCCTAGGACAGCAAAACCTTTTGACTTCTGAAAACCCCTCTATGAATACATTTCCCAGAGAGGAGAGGGGGAGGAGTCATAGCACCATGTTGATCAATACTGTCTGGAACCTTGGTTTTGCCATTTAGATGCTCTGTGACCTTGAAGGCCATCTTAACCTTTCTGAGTTTCTGTTCTACTAATTTATAAGGTAGGAAAGTATTAATTATCACACAAGGTTGATAAGCAATACTTTGATGAGATTGAACAGATCAAGTACTAGGGCCACACCAACAGTTTAGCAACAGTTACTCATCCCTCTCTTCCCACCTCCTAGTCTTCTCCTCAAATCAAGGAGAGGCTTCCTACCAGCAGGACCATGGCCCTTAGCCCCAGAGGCTACATTGACCTGGGCACAGTGTAGGAATTGTGTCCTCAAAACAGCAAGGAGCTTAGGGACCCTGCTCTTTCCCCAAGATAATCTCCTGGGTTACAATAGGAAGCCTGGGTGGGGATCCTTCAAACTTCATAGCAACGCTCTCAGGAGCAGATGGTTCCGAGTTCCTGGCTGGCCCTGACCACTGGAGATATCGCATCCTTCATGGCCCTTGTCCTAACTGGCCTGGAATTAAGAGAAATCATAGTAATTATTTCAACAAGTACCACCTGATCGCCTACTCTGTACCAGGGATAAAGAAGAGTCTAGGCACGCATGGTCCCTGCTCTCCCAGAGATTCCAGGTAAAGACAGACTTTAAACAGAGGACTTCAGTTCATTGGTGCTTTCATCTGATTTTGTGTCCCCACCACACTCACATATTGAAATCCTGACCCCCAAGTGATGATATCAGGAGGATATTAGGAACTCTCATGAATGGAATTAGTACCCTTATAAAAGAGGCCCTGTTATGGTTTGGATGTGAGGTGTCCCCCAAAAGCTCATGTGGGAGATAGTACAAGAAGGTTTGGAGGAGAAATAATTGGGTTATACCCTTAACCTAATCGGTGAATGAATCATGATGGGATTAACTGGATAACTGGAGGCAGGCGGGGTGTGGCTGGAGGAAGTGGTTCATTGTGGAGTATATATTTTGTATCTAGAGAGTGGAGACTCTCTCTCTCTGCTTCCTGATCACCGTGTGAGCTGCTTCCCTACATCACACACTCTGCCATGATGTTCAGCCTCACCTTGAGCCCCAAGAAACGGAGCCATGCCACACATGGACTGAGCCCTCTGAAACTGTGAGCCCCTAAACTTTTCCTCCTCTACAGATGTTCTGGTAGGGTCCTTTAGTCATAGCAACAAAAAAGCTGACTAAAACAGGCCCCAAGAGTTGCCTTCCCCTTTCCGTCATGTGAGGACATGGTAGGAAGATGCCTCTGTGAACCAGAAAGCAGGCTCTCAGCAGACACAGAATTTGCCAGCCCCTTGCTCTTGGATTTCCAGTCTCTAGAACAGTGAGAAGTACATCTCTATTGTTTATAAGCTACCCTGTCTGTGGTATTTTGGCATAGCAGCCCCAATGGACAAAATAAAAATTGGTGTCTAGAAGTGGGGGTGCTATTGTAATGAATATCTAAAAATGTTGGAGTGGCTTTGGAACTGGGTAGAGGCTGGAAAGGTTTTGAGGTGCATGCTAGCAAAAGCCTGCACTGCCGTGGACCTGTTCTAAAAAGGGCAGGAGTGAGGAAGGCTCAGAGGAAGAGGAGAACCAGAGAGAAAATTTCAAATTTCTTAAAGAATATTTAAGTTTTCATGAACAGAACGTTCAAAGAAATATGGATGGTAAAGGCCATTCTTATAAGAAATAAAGAATATATTATCGGAAATGGGAAAAAGGGCAATTTTTATTATAGAGTGGCAAAAAAAAAAAAACTTGGCTGAATTGTGTTCATGTTCTAGTGTTTTCTGGAAACACTATTTGGCTGAAGAAATTTCTAAGCAAAATATCCAAGGCATGACTTGGCTTCTCTTGAATGCTTGCAGTAAAATGTTTGAAGAGAGAAATGATTTAAAGATGGAATTTTTAATCAAAAGGGAAGCAGGATTTAAAGTTTTGGAAAATCCTCAGCCTGTTCATGTTGTAAAAACTGAGAAAGTGTGTCAGAGAGAAAATACCAAGATTTTCGTCAAATGGCCAAGTGACCATTTGATAAGGAGATCAGCATGAATTATCCAGGTGTTACTCATCAAGATAATAGAGGAAAAACCTTAAAGGCATGTTGAAGATTATTGGAAGTGCCCCTCACATCACAGGCCCAGAGTGCCAGGCCTGGGAAGAGAATGACTTCAAAGAAGAAGCCACAGACACCTGTGAGGCTTGGGATTTTGCTGCTTAGCACCCCCTCAAGACTCTGCCCCCACATTCTGGCACAGCACTCATTGGCCACCCCAGGTTTGGCTCCAGCAAGTCCAGGAGTGGTGTGGCCCTGATGGCTGCTCCCCAGGAGGGCACAAACAGCAGTGCCACCTCTGCCAGTGCACAGAGCACATGAGCCATGTGGCTCATGTAGACTTTAAAGGGTGGAGCTGCCTAGAGTCATAGCACATGGTGCAGGATGAGGCTGTTGCAGAGAGTTCCTGCCAAAGCAAAGCCTAGTGGCGCTGTGGGCGGAGGCCCAGCAGGCCATGCCAGGCAGGGAGAGCTGCAGGCAACATAGTCCACCCCAGGAGAGCTACAGGGCGAAGCTCTGCCGCAGGAAAGTCATGAGGTTAGGGCCATCCAGAGCGTTGGGGGACCAACCCCTGGCCTGGTATGTCTAGAAGATGAACATCAAGTCAAAGTAAGTTATTCTCAGACCTTAAAATTCAATGTTTGCTCTGCTAGGCTTCAGACTAACTTGGAGCCTCTAACACCTTTCTTCTTCCTTATTTCTCCCTTTTGCAATGGGAATGTCCATTCTACTCTCATTCCACTATTGAATTTTGGAAGCACATCATGTTTGATTTCACAGGTTCACAATTGGAGAGCAACTTGCTTCAGGATGAATCCTACCTTGAGTCTCATCCATATCTGATTTAGATATTTACATGAGACCCTGGATTTCAGACTTCAGAATTGAAGTGAGAATAAATTAAGACTTTAGGGGTTAATGAGATGGAATAAATGTATTTGCACATGAGAAGGAAATGAATTTGAGGTAGGGGGAGCCAGGAATAGAATGCTATGGTCAGAATGTTTGCCTTCAATTCCAAATTTGCATGGATAAAATCCTAACCGGAAAGGCCATGGTTTTAGGAGGCAGGAGTTTGGGCAGGTGACTAGGTCCTCAGATAAAGACAATGGGGAGCCGGGGTGTGGTGCTCACACCTGTAATCCTAGTACTTTGGGAGGCTGAGACAGGAGAATCTTGAGTTCAAAGCCAGCTTCAGCAACCAATGATGAGGCGCTAAGGAACTCAGTAAAACCCTGTCTCTAAATAAAACACAAAATAGGGCTAGGGATGTGGCTCAGTGGTCAAGTAACCCTGAGTTCAATCCCTGGGACCAAATAAAAAGAAGACAATGAGGTAAGTGCTGCGATGAGGGAGAGAGAAGGAGCTTAAGCACTAAATAAGGAGACGTGCTCAGACTTGGAGGAGGTCAGAGGTATTACCTGGAGAAGGTCATTACTAACTGGAGAACTGAAGAACAGGTAGGACTCATCTATGAGAATTCCAGGGGAGAGAATAGTGTTCTCAGCAAAGGGAAGAACACAGGTGGTAAAGACCACAGCAAAAGAGAACATTGTGTTTTTGAAGATTGGGCAAATTGAGAATTGTTGAGAGATGAGACTGGAGTTGCAAGAGTCAGATCATGACTCTTCTGGTCCGGTGGTTCTCAAATTGGAGTGTGAATCAGAATCACCAAGAAGGCATGTTAAACATGGATGGCTGGACCCCACCCCAAGAATTTCTGATTTTCTAGCTGTGAGAAATAGAAAGCCTGGTGGTCCATTTTCAGAATACAGTATTTAGCCTTAATTGGGATGTAAGATCCAAATGTAGCCATTTTAACTATAGCCCTTCCATTTGCCCGCCCCAATTTTAAAATTAGCCAATCATGTAGATGGTAACTCTGAGCTCCTCCTATCAGGGCAAGGGGCAGAGCTGCCTTAGGGATAAAATTAGGAGAACTGCCTGCCCAGATACACTTGCTAACCAGAGGGGTAACATGCCCTCTGGCAGAAGTGAAGTTTTCCTTGCGGACCCAATTCCAAGCATGTGTTTGATTCTCACTGCATATTTCTAACATCTCTCTGGTGTGCAGCCTAAGAATTTGCATTTCCAAACAGCTTCCAGGTGATACTGATCAATAGTCCCAGAACCACTTTGTTCTAGGCTGTGTTAAGTAGTGAAGACCTTAGTCTAAAAGAAAGATGAGTGAAGCATTTTCAGCTCAGGGGGAGATGCATGCTTTTCAGAGATATTGCCTGGCTGCGATATAAAGAAAAATGGTTGTGGAATGAGTGGGTGCCTGCTGAGAGCTGCTGGGACCCCAATGTGTCTGTGACTCCCCACTGAAATCACAAGTAGATCTCAGTTTAGAAAACTTTCTGCTCTACTTCAAGAGAGAGTCCTCTCTTGGGAGAAATTTTTCCATAGGCCTCTTGTGTTTCTGCATATTGTGCTATTAATTGACTGTGTGGAACTATCTTTTCAAGGATATTTGTATAGCAATCAGCCTTGGGAAATAGAGATAGTGTCTCTTCAAAGCAAAGAGAAAATTAGTTTATATAAAAAGACAATGTTTCCTTCTAGGGCAAAAGTTAAGTCAGCTTTCTTCCCTATATAAAAGATTCAGGTTTCCTGAGCCCGGAATTCCTCTTCAGTAACATAACTCACTGTATCTGCAGGCGTCACCTGACCATCTCCCAGTCACCCTGTAGGAATTGGGGCTTGAGAAACCATGCCAGTGCTGTCTCTCTGGCTACTGCTATTGCTGAATGTAATGAAGTCCTTTGTCTCTGACCCAAGAGTCTCATGTCTTCCACCAGCATCCATGAAATTATGGCAGGCTACCTTGTCAGCTTACAAGTTGGATAAAATATGAGACTCTCCATGATTCTCCCTGTCTTTCCCATCCTATTGCACCACTCTGCCTCCTTCAGTGGCCTCTCTGGCAGTCCTTCCCCTACACACAAATCAAATCAGCCCGACAGATACACTGAAATATTCATTTGTCACAGGCTCCTCCATGGAGCTTTGCAGCTGTATTATCTGCATCCAGACTCCATGTTTCCCTGCAAGTGGGCTGTCTCTTAGCCTCGCATCCCCGGGAATCCAGTGTCAGAGGGCAATAGCACAATTTTCGTGACCCGCCTTGATCTTGAGCTTTCAAAAATCATTGGGTACTTTGGCATCTATCATTGTATTTTATCTCCCCAACCACGCTTCAGGGGACTAGCAAAGCCCCATTCTGCAGATAGAGAAACTGAGGTAGGCAGACATGGCAACTCATTATCAGGGCATAGCTGTGTTCTTTTCACAATGCCGTGGTTGTTGCTCGTTTTCATGTTTTAATATCAACCTGAGCCAGGCATGATTAGGTAGGTAAGGCTGGACGGAAGAAAGGAAAAACCCTATAAAGCAAAAGAGAAATGGTTGGAATTACATTAGCATTCATGATGGAAAGCTGCCCGTGTAGACATTTCAACGTTTCCAGGCACAGCTCTCACCCAAAGCAGGGAACAGAGTGTGGGCTTCATAGTGCACCCTTAAGTAGGGGTGAGGCTTGGGGCTGGGAGGATGTTCCCTTTTAATAGTCCAGGAGAAAGGAGCATGCCTTCCAGGTGGTGACGGTGGTGGGGAGGCTGCAGGCTGGCTCCAGGCAGCCCCGTTGTTTTTGAATTGTAGATTGCCAGGTTTGATTGGAAAGTCAGAAATCTAGCCAGGCCCCCTGCAGACCTATTTATGTGGAACTGGTCTCCTCTCAGAGAGGAAATAAACATCTGAGAATACCCAACCTGCCTGACACAACCTTTCCTGTTGCCAAAGCTGATGCCAAGGTGGAGCTGAAGCTGAATATTTGCGGGACGCTGGGACCCTAAACAGCACCCTGCTCCCCACCCCACCAACCCTGTGTGCTGTCTAAATTTCCTTTCCCACTTCCAGCCACATGAAACTTTTAGCATCTGCCTCCTCCCCAGCAGCTCCTGTTGAGTCCCGTCCCTTCTTTCTCCTCTACCACTTCTGTTTCATCTCTAAATGATCTAATATTAATGTTCTCGTCATTACAGTGTTCAGAGGAAAAGAACGCGTTTCGTCTGCAGAGAGAGGGAGTTGAGAAATTAATATAATATTTGTTCAGGATTGATTTCAAGCCGTAATCCTTGCTGCCAGAGAGACCCATCTGTTTAAAACTATCAGACACTAATTACCTAGCTCGTGAACACAATAGCAGGATTGAGGAGTGATGTCCTGATACTCCCCCACACACTTGCAATTTAGCATTGTTATTTATTAGAGAAAAAAAAAACCTCTCAGTGAAGACGGATCTCCCATCCTCTTGACTGGCAGAGGCTCCCAGAGGGCTGAGCACAGCAGGAAACAAGCCCCAAATTTCTTGATCAAAGAATTCCAGGAACTGCATTCATCTGGCTATAAAGGTCAAATCCATCCCAAATTCTTCCCCTCTCTCCTTTCTGACTCAGTCCAGACTCTCCACCAAAGCTCCTTTCTGGTAAGGCTTAATAAAGAGCCCCTCAGCCTCTGGGTAAACCAGGGTTGAAAGTGCTGATGCATCCTCGCAGGTTCTCTCCTTCATTACTTCTAAGTAATCAGACGCCCAGGCCTGCGAAGTCTATTTCCACCACCGCCCTCACATCTGACTCCCCTCCTTTCCTTTCAAGGCTACCACGCAGCATTATGGATGTCCACCTCTGGTCTCTCTCCCCTTTTAATCAGAGACGTCCGCCTTTTGTCTCTCCCCTTTTTTAATCAGTATCTGCTCACGGCTATCATGATCCTTGCCACCTAAAGACATAGAGGAGGAGGGAGGGGAGGAGAAAGGGGAGGAGAAGGCAGCTTTAACATAGCTGATGGGGTTGCTCCCTGGCTCAAAAGTCTTCAATAGCTCCCCTCAGCCGCTGACTAATTGGACATTTAACACCCTCCAAGTGCTAGCCTCGAGGCCTTTCCAGTTGTCCTTCTGACTAGTCTTTTCATTCTGTAGGTGAATAATCTGGGTAAAATGAACTCTAGTCTCTACATCGCACATTTGTGGTGGAATGTCTGGCTGTCCTTAGCATGAAGTTCATTCTTACTGCATGAAGGGCAGAAAACCCCTCCCCGCCCCCACATGATCTCCCCCTCTCCTCCCTGGCACTACTTGAGCCATGCTTTAGGGCAGCTGTCATTTGCCTAATATGTTCACATTGGTCCAAGGAGACTTGAAAGCTCCTTGCAGTTGACGAGCTATATGGGAACCCCGAACAAGGCATTGGGATGCTCGTTAACAAAATAGAGAGGGTTCCTTCTTTTATGAAGAGCATGACCTGCTGGGAAGACAGACCGTAAGTGAAAGATTAATTCAGCACTTATGACAGTACAGAGTGCTGCCAAGGGGCTCAGGGTGCTGCTAGGGGCGTACCTAGCCTGGGGTTGGGGACTATCTCTATGAAGAAGCAATGTTTCAGGTAAAGATTATTTAGACAAGGAGAGCTGAACATTTTCATTTTTATCTTTTATCTGGAAGAAATAACATCATTAAGGAAGATCATACACAGGTTCTGGAAACCTCCCCTTGCCAGAGTTAGAGTTTTAAAAAGGAAAAAAAAAAGTGAAGAGTGAGAATAAGGACAGAGCAACAAGACTGGAAACCAGTGAGTGAGTTAGGCAGCTGCTATGGTTCAGAGGTAGTTTGTCCCCAAGGCCCAGGTGTCAGAGGCCTATGTGGGTAGGTGGTATCTTTAAGGAGTAGGACCTAGTGAGAGGTCCTTAGGTCAATTGGAGTTGTGCCCCCAAAAGAGATTGTGGGACCACCCCAGTCTCTCTGGCTTCCTGTATCAAAATGTCATCTCTTGCTCACACCACTGCAGTCTCTCATGATGTGACACAGCCAAGAGAGCCCTCACCATATCCAAGCTGATGCCAGCACCAGGCCCTTGAACCTCCAAACCTGGGAACCAAATAACTCTTTTCTTCATAAGTAGCCTGCTTCAGGTATTTCATTCCAGCAACAGAAAGCTGACAAATACACTCTTTAAAGAGTTTAGATTTGATGGGGCTGGGGTTATGGCGCAGTGGTAGCGTGCTCGCCTAGCACGCGGGAGGCACTGGGTTCGATCCTCAGCACCACATAAAAATAAAATAAAGATATTCTGTCCACCTATAACTAAAAAATAAATATTAAAAAAAAAAGAGTTTAGATTTGAGGTGATGATAACCTAAATTATGCTGGAGAGAAGGGATTAGATTTAAGAGCTGTTGAGGAAAGAGAATCACTAGAACTTGACTTCCAATAGGCTGTTTGTGGAAAAAGAGAAAAAGTTTAATGACTCTCTGTTTTCTAGGTTCTGGGTAAATGGTAGGGTCATAACCAGCAGAGAATATTTTAGGGGCAAGAATAAATGGGAGGTAGGTCAGAAAAGGAGTTCCATCTGAGTCTGACTTACTGGCAAGGTATTAAAGGGAATATTCTAGCCCTTTTGTAGGACCTATCGTGGTGTTATTCATAACGGCTCCATTGAGATACAATTGATGTAAGAGCAACTGCATATATTTGAGAGGTAGTTTGATAAGTGTATATATATACACACACACATATACATATATAAATGTCTGTGACACCATCACTACAATCAAAACAGTGCTCCCCCAAAGTTTCCCTCCATACCATTTTAATCTCTCCCTCCCATTCCCCAGGCAACCACTGATCTATTCTGATTATTTTGTGTTTTCTGAAGTTTTAGATAAATGAAGCATACAGAATATATGTGTCTTCTACAGTCTTTTGTGTGTAGCTTCTTTCCAGCATAATTGAGAGTCACCCATGTTGTATGTTTCATTAATTCACTCCTTTTTATTAGTGAATAGTATTCTATTGATGGACTACACCACAATTTATCTATTCCCCTTCTGATGGGCATTTGGGTTGTTTCCAGTTTGGGACTATTAAAAATAAAGCTGCCATGAGCATCTTCATGCAAGTTTTTCACCTGGTGGGAAAACATGCATTTTCCTCTCTTGGGTGGGATGACTAGACTGTGTATACCATGGTTACAACAGCCCAGTGAAATTCTGGCACTGATTACTCGACACCGACACCACAGATTAAGGGCACGGTCCCCAGAAGACTGTCCTCATGTCATATGGCAGCTGCAAGTTTAGGGATTCCCTAGTTCACCTGCACTTCTTACCAATGGCTACCAATTCAGGGGGTCCCACAACCTCCTCCAGCTTGATAATTACCTACACTGATTTATACAACTGTGGAAAGCACTCCATTTACAGATTTATTATAAAGGATGCAAGTCAGGACCGACCAAATGAGGAGCCACACTGGATGAATGCAGAGCCTCCATGGCCTTTCCTCCCAGAGTCAGAACACGTAACTTCCCCTGCACATCCCTGCGTGCGCCAGCCAGGAAGCTCCGCTGAGCCTCAGAATCCAGAGTTCTTACCAGGGTCTCACGATGTAGGTGTGATTGATTGAATCACTAACCATATGACTGGTCTCAACCTCCAGCTCCCCTCCTCCCTGGAGGAGGTCCTCTAAACACATGGTCTCTCTGACATGAGCTGCCCCTTCCTGAGTCACCTCCTTAGTGATAAGTTCAGGGTGGTCCAAGGACCCCCCCATGAGTAACAAAGACACTTCTAATCATTTGGGAAATTCCAAAGATTTTTAAATTCCCTCCCAAGAACCAGGGTCAAAAATGATCTAAATTCTTTTTTTTTTTTTCAGTTGTCAATGAACCTTTATTTTATTTATTTATATGCAGTGCTGAGAATGGAGCCCAGTGCCTCACACATGCTAGACAAACACTCTACCACTGAGCCACAGCCCCAGCACCAGCTAAATTCTTTGACCAAAGTATTTATGTTCAATTAATCTTGGTTAAATATATTAGTGACTAAATTAATAAATGAATACATGAATAATGAATGATCAAGGATAACTTTTCAGTTGCAGGTGACCAAAAACAAGCTCAGACTAAGTAAAATGTTGGCTGACATATGAGAAAAATAATTGATAGTGTCAAAGAATGAAGGAAGAGTTTTAGGTGTCCAAAAATGAGAAGTTAGAACCAGGACATGGGACCATCAGAAATCTGTCTTCATCTGTGTCCCATTTCTGTTTGTCTCTATTTCATGTGAAGAAATCCCCTGACATTCCACCAGCTTTTATTCTGCCCCATGAGAGGGAGCTACTATAAATCAACTACTCTTTTTTTTTTTCCCTTGATACCAGGGATTGAACTCAGGGGCACTCGACCACTGAGCCACATCCCCAGCCCTATTTTGTGTTTTATGTAGAGACAGGGTCTCACTGAGTGGCTTAGCGCCTCGCCATTACTGAAGCTGGCTTTGAACTCGCAATTCTCCTGTCTCAGCCTCCCAAAGTGCTGGGATTACAGGAATGTGCCACTGAGCCCGGTTTAAATCAACTGCTCTTGATTCATAGCTTTATTTCTCTTAGCACAAATATGTATAAGTTTTCAGGAAGAACTCAAATTGTTCCTGTTTGGATCATGTGCTAAATACTTGGACCAATCATTGTCCCAAGAGACGGGATGGCTGTCCAGGCCTGAGTCACATGCCTATCTTTGTGACCAGCTATTGTGATTCTCAGGCCAAAGGGAACCATGAAGACGGTTAAGTCCCCAAAGAGAGAGATAAAGAATAGATAAACACAAGGTATCTACTACATTTCATATCTACATAGTGTGCTAACATTTTAAAAAGGGTTTCCACAGCCGAGAGTGGTGGCACACACCTATAATCCCAGCATTTAGGGAGGCTGAGACAGGAGAATCACGAGTTCAAAGCCAGCCTCAGCAACGGCGAGGCGCTAAGCAACTCAGTGAGACCCTGTCTCTACATAAAACATGAAATAGTGCTGAGGATGTGGCTCAGGGGTCGAGTGCTCCTGAGTTCAATCCCCAGTACCAAAAAAAAGGGGGTTTCCACATACACTATCTTGTAGTTCTGTGAGGTAGGATTGCATTCCACAGATGAGGACAGGAGTCTTGGTAAGAGTAAAGATTCTAAACTAAAAAAATGTTAGCTAAAAAAAGGTAACTGAAAATCGTTAGCAACGATGAGGACTTTGTCTTTTAATCATGGGTCCAGAAAAATGTGGGTCTGATTTGCTTTTCATTATCCAGGAAGCATTTTTTCCTATTCTTCCATCAATTATTTGTTTATCTGTTCATTGAACACTTATAATATGTCAGGGGCTCCAGCAATAAACAAGACAGTGTCACTGCCCTTGTGGAGCTTCCAGTGGGGAAAATGGACAAGGAAGGCTAACAGTGCTATGAAGGAAATAAAACAGGATACTAGGATTGGGGACATTTGGATAAGCGATCAGAGAAGGTCATTCGTCCTAAGGGTGGAATGGATACTACCTGGCTTTGGCTGAGACTTGAGAAAACAAACTCTCCTGCTCAGCATTGATGCTAATGGCTGACCACAGGCCACCCAGAACACCCACCACAGCCTCAAGGGCTATTTCTAACTTCTCGGTGATGAGCTTGCCAGGCTTGAAATGTGAAGGAAACCAAGAGAACAAATGAGGAGCCACCAAAACTGCAGCTTGAATTCCTTAAACATAACTAAGGATGATATTCAGACTCTTTGAACAAAAAGTTCATGGATTCTCTTTGGCAATGGCAATGATTTTCATCTGGCTATGGTGGTCCACTGAGGACCTTGTGTGGTCTTTCCAGGGGCAGGAGCATGAACTGACTAGCATTTGTTCCAGCCCTAACCTTTGAAGTTGTGATGAAAACCAAGCCCATTCCTGCCTCTTGATACAAAGAGAACATAAAGAAAGCAACGTTCCTATTCCTTTGGGAAGCCAGCCCAGTCGCCCTGGTAGCCAGGAAGTCATGTAATACGTCCACGTCAAAACCAGTGACTCCTCTGGGAGATTATCAAATTAAGATCTTTCAATCGAAATGCCTAATGCTATTGATTAAAGAGCAGACACAAAAGCAGACCTCCCCTGGCCCCATGGTTGGATGGATTTATGTTCTCCCTGTGTCTAAACCTTGAGCTAGAACACATTTGCTGCCCCTGGGAACTCAGGACTCAGACATTAAGCAGAGCTCTCTGTTCTTTTTCTGGAACATTTCTACATCAGCCTCTGGAAGGGGTGAAGGGCTTTCCTCAGTCCAGATCTGTACTTCCTGAGCTCTCTGTGTGCCCTGATGTCCCCACTCTTTATGAATAGCAGTTAATGCCACATGCAAAGCACCCCAGAGCACAGAGCTGGACCTACTGGAGATACCCATCACTTGACGGAAAGAATTAATGATATATTTCATAATTTCAAAATCTCTGTGCATTTGGGGCTCTTTGTACTGAAGTAAAAACCACAAGATAGTGATTGAAATTGACCAGCTGGTCTAAACTATTATAGAAGAGGAAAAATAAATATATTTTTCTTTCTACTCTCTGAAAATTCTTGGCTGGGGCCCTATGACAGAAGACAGAGTAGCAAGAGAAAAAACATACAAATATATTTAATATGTTCTTTATCTAACATGGGATCTTCACAGGGAGATGAAGGTCCAAAGAAATAGTTAAATCGGGTGATTATTACAGTGGTTTTGATCAAGAGTGGACAGTCATGGAAAAATATGATGAGGCAGATGATGAGGGGAGTGTAGTAAATGGGGGGTGGGGACTGAGCAAGGTCTGTCTGTCCAGATTCTTGTCTGTGTCCCTTCATCTCTGGAGAAAGGGATGCTCCTTCCCTCCATGTATAAGGAGGGCATCTCACATAGGTCTCTGTCCTATATCAGGGGAGGGGAGGGAATCCTTCCTAGGTTTTTTGACCTGCTTCAGGGGAGGTGAGAGCAAGAGGCCAGAGTGATCCTCCTACTTGTGTCAATTTCTCAGATCCCTTCAGGGTAGGATAATTGATCTGCCAAGACACCATGTTTTGGGTGGCAGGTTCTGCTCAGAGTTCCCACCTTTCCTCCAAAGGCCCAGTCCCATGTCATCTCTGTGAGCTGCCCTCGTTGAGTCCCCAGGCCCAGTTGCATTCCAGGGGGCTTTGCCCCGAGGTGGCATTGTCACGTGGTGCTGCAGAGTGTACATGTGAGCATTTGTTTTTCCATCCCTTCAAGTGTCCTGGGAAGAAGTGCCACATTCCCTTGATCTCAGCCTCCCCTGTGTTCTGCACAGAGACTGGCAGAAGCTAAAACGTCAGAAAGTGATTTCAAATGAGTCGTTCCGCGAGTGGATGAATGGGCAGACCTGGGCCTTCCTCACTTTGAGATCTCTATGGCACTGGGTTACAGGTTTGAGAATATGGATCAGAATCTTGGCCTGGTTCAATGGTATGATGGTCTCAGCATCCGATAAGCATCTCCCCCACGCCCTGCCCCATGGTGTGCTTTCTCTGAGAAAATGTCTCCATTCTATTCCCACTGGGGTTGTGTAGGATGAGCAAAAGATGCCAACAGAACCACCACCTGTGGGACCTGAACCAAAGACCTAAGGGAGATGGTTAAGTCATGTAAGAGACAGAATCCTTTCAGTTGACCTGCTAGACCAACCTTAGAGATCAGTCAGGGGAGCAAGAACATCACCAGATCAATCACTGCTAAAGGCAAGCTCCAGCCGGGTGCGGTGGCGCACGCCTGTAATCCCAGCACTTTGGGAGGCTAAAACAGGAGGATCGCGAGTTCAAAGCCAGCCTCAGCAACGACAAGGCGCTAAGCAACTCAGTGAGACCCAGTCTCACAGTAAAACACAAAATAGGGCTGGGGATGTAGCTCAGTGGTGGAGTGCCCCTGAGTTCAATCCCCAGTACCAAAAAAAAAAAAGAGGAAATGAGCTTTCCTCATTTAAGAAATTAAAAAATTTGAAAAAAAAAAAGTGAATTCCTCTGAAATGACAGTGGGCAGGGTTTGGGCTACAGCTATTCATTCCCATAGGAAAATTCCAACACAGGGAGCATGGAAGAAGGAATATAGAATTTCCTTTCCTACACTTCTTCAAAGAGGCTATGACGTCTCTCACATCAGCACCCTTCATCAATCTATGTAGACTGGCCTTGGGACAGTCCTGTCTGGAGGCTAGGATCTCCACCAACCAGAGGATTGTGGGAGTATCCTAGCATTCTATTGCCAGGATACTGGTCAGACCATCAGGAATGATGTGGAGGCTTCTCCAAGACCTGATTCCAGGCACAGAGTTTTCAGTAATTGAAGCTCATTTCCTCCTAGCATCAGCAGAGGCCAATGTAACAGGAGAGGCCAGTCTCCCGTGGAGGGAGGCAAAGCAGGGCCTGCTGGCTGTAAGCCTTTTCTCCCCCAGGGTGGAAGGCAAAGCCAGGTGCAGGAAGCACCTGAATTAAACAATGTCATGGGGGTGAAAGGGGTGGTTGTGATAGAAGGAAATGCTCAATCTGACAAAAGGAAAATCAAAGCTCCAAATGATCCCACAGGGAGGAAAGATGAGCGAGGGGGAAATGAAATAGAAAACACTGACAAATTGGAAATAGGGTCCAGAGATGGAGGAAAGGAATTGAAATGCTCTGGACCAGGGAGACAGCTCCCCAAAGAACTGGTCTTTCCAGAGGGGACCTGAGATCCCACAGGTCTGAACCACATTCCATGGAGTCAGGGTAACCCAATTGCTGCTGCTTCCTCAGCCCAGAGATGGCCCAAGC
This sequence comes from Xerus rutilus, assembly GCA_028644305.1. NCBI lineage: Eukaryota > Metazoa > Chordata > Mammalia > Rodentia > Sciuridae > Xerus > Xerus rutilus. The sequence goes on from CM053399.1 coordinate 92,263,741, forward strand.
CAAGGCCTCCCTGGCCTGGAATCTTTCTGTTGTTCTATGTGAAGGTCAACCTGGCAGACCAGTCACCTCAAAAGACTGGTAGACTTTCTTACAAATGATGATGTCCTAGTAAGGCAAAGGGCTACCTGGCCACCCTGGAAAACATTTCCATACTCGACTTCAGTGCTAGTGGCCAGACATACTGGACAAAGATACCAGAATGCAGGAGTGATCTCTAAGAAGTTCCAAGTCTAACTGGCTCTCTGTCCTTTGAGAATCCACTGGGGATTCAGCAATATCTCCATTTGAAAGACAAGGGGAACATGTTTGCTGAATGAATGTTCAGCTGAAGTTCTATGCAAGTTCTCTCCCCTCACCCACCCTCATTTCCTGGGACCCCTAGCACAGCCTTTTGGCTCCTTCTGGGTTTCCAGCCCCCTCACATGACTGAATCTCTAGCTTTTGCTCCTGGGAAGGGTCTTCTTCATCCTCTGGCTCTCAGCTTCCTCCTGCACATGGACCCAATTTCCTCCCGGGTCACCTGGGCATGCCTTCATCATTTGCACTGTCTGCACTCTACTCCGTGGGCTCCTTTGTGAATGTCATTAAGGCTCTTTCTCATGCTTCCTTGAGCCTGCCTTATTCTGAGGGCCCCACGGGAGCTAGTTTGGGCCTCTTTTTCTGAGGCTTTCTCTAAGTCCAGCATTCTGGTCAAGGCCAGTGCTCCACCAGCTGAGTGACTCCTGGAAGTCTGAACTCCACCAATGTGACAAATGTTTCAGAGCTAAGTTACTTTGGAGCAGTATCCATGATGTCATCTGTATAAACAAAAATACTGGGCCCCAGCTCTCCATGTTACCTGCTAAGTCTCCCAGGAGGGAGTGTGAATTGAGGTGGATCTCAAATGTTCAAAAGGAATTAAAATCTCTGCAGGTGAGGAGCAGCTGAAGGAAGTAGGACTTGCTCTGCTTGGAGAGGGAAGCCTTGAGTTTGCCTGCTAGCCGCCTTCCAGTCTGAGCCAGGCTGCAGTGGGGAAGCATGAGCCCTGTGCTTCATGGGGGCAGAATGAGAGCTGATGTGAATCAACCCAGTATGGACATAATGCAGCTCAATGGAAGGAAAGCCGTGGAGCAGTCCAGGGGACCCTGAGTCTCAATACATGCCAAGCATCCTTTTAGGAGAAGGGCACAAATGGAATGAGGACCAACTTGTAGAGAGTTTGGCATGGAATGGGACAAGAAGACAGCAGAGAATGGAAAGAGATAACCGTGAACTGCATGACCTTCAAAGCCTCTCCAGCCCTGGAGAATCTGACCATTACTATGGAAGGTCATTAGCTTAGACAGCAAGAGACTTACTTCAAAGACCTCCAACATTTACCCTAATCATGGCATCAAAAAATCTGGAAAGAAGTCCAGAGGTCATTTTCTACAACCTCCCCAGCCCTGCCCAATGGCACAGAGCTAGCTAGAATTTCTACCGGGCTGCAGCTGGAGGTGGTGGCAGGTAGAGAGGAGTGGAGCTTTCTAGGTTGGGTGTCAAACTGCAAGAATGTTGCTGAGCGCCCCACCATCAGCCTGGGATCTTTACAGATGTGCTCCTCCGTGCTGGAGGGAGAAAGCCCTGCTCCGTGGGAAGCAGGGAAGCAGCCCGATGCATTGTGGAGCTGCCTTGCCAGCTGCTGACAAGGGAGGGGCTCACAGACAGACAACCTCTGGAGGGGTGCAAGTCGCTCACAAACAGGCACTTCCTGCGCTTGTGAGCTGTTTGGAAGCTCCTGTCAAACGCACTTCGAGCAAAGAGAAAGGAGGCGAGTAGGAATGACGGCTGCGACGGAGGTTGGGCATGTTTCCCTAACGCTGCTGCTGCTTTGTAATTCTCCTCCTTCATTGCGGAAGCTTCCTTTCAAAATAATTGGGGAGCGGTATGACTAAAGATCACAGTGTCTCTGTTCCCCAAGGAGCCAGGAACCAGCGGGCTTGCCCTGGGGCAGCTGGGGGGATTCACGCCTGGTTGGGGATGTTCCCAGGCCCCTCTGGGGCTGCTACACACTGGATAACACGGGCCTCTGAGCTTTAGAAGCATCTGGTGAGCTTTTCACTCTCTGCACAGGTGGTTGGCATCCTGTGGGCACAACTGTAGGATATCAGAGTGGGCACAGGCCAAATTGTCCTCCTGATGATGGAACAAGAAGATTAACTGGGCTGGGGTCCCATTACAGCGAAGTCTGTGATACTGATTAACTCCTGCTGTGAATCTTTCCATTGCAACCCTGTCCCTCCAAGGTCTGGCTCACATGTCAATCCCAGGTCCTCATCACTGCAGGCTTATCTCCGCTGCTGACTATCACAACATACAGGCATCTTATTCATTCACCTGGTAGATTCTATGATCCTGGAGGGTATTCTCCAAGCCTTATGAAATCTCCAAGTCTGTGCCTGAAGTTACAAGGCGCTCAAGGTCAGGGCTGGGCTGGAGCCAGGATGAGCAAGGGAGACCCCTGGGGTGTGAAATTCAAGGAGGGCCATACACTCAGTCTCCCACACGCTCAGTCTCCCACACGCCCAGATCAGCCCCTGAGAATGAACGCTTTCTAATATGATTTAAACCACCTAGCAGGCTCACACCAGTTCTAGCCCTGGGGAACAGGAAGAAAAGAATATTAATTGCTGAGAACCAACCAGGTAGAGGCACTACATTATTTCATTTATCCTCAAGTAATCCTATAAAATAGGTACTGACACCCTCATCTATTAAACATGAAGGAACTGAAGCTTGATACAGGTTTGTGCCTTATTGATGGTCCCAGAACAAATACCATGGAGCCAGAACTTGAACCTCAGGTCTTCCTACTGCCAAAGCCCTGCTCACTGTGCTACACCACACCGCCTCCAGCAAGCATGTGGCTGCATCCCTGACCAGGTAACCGTGCCTCTGAAAGGAAGCTCTTGGAGGGCAGGGAGGCCCCACCATTCTAGACAGGAAGCAGGCAGGTGGTGTTCTGCCTAGTTCCCCCAAATCTGGCTCAGAAGGTGTGGCTGGAGCCTGGGAATCTGTTTACCAAGACCTGCAGCTAGTCTCCATGCACAGTTGGTAGGGACATTGTATTTTTTTTTTTTTTTTTTGGTACTGGGGATTGAACTCAGGGGCACTTGACCACTGAGCCACATCCCCAGCCCTATTTTGTGTTTTATGTAGAGACAGGGTCTCACTGAGTTGCTTAGCCCCTCACCGTTGCTGAGGCTGGCTTTGAACTCGCGATCCTCCTGTCTCAGCCTCCGTAAGTGCTGGGATTACAGGCTTGTGTGCCGGGCTTGGGACATTGCACTTTGTCAGCCTCCCTTTGGAACACCTTGTGTCATTTCACTATTCAGAACCAAGAAGTCCTCTCTTAGGTCAACTCTAATCCTCAGGCCTTTTACTGCAACCCCCCACCCTACCTTGCCTCAGATCTCCAGCTGGCCTCCTAGGAGACTCTCTGCATGGGCTTCCAGCCCTGGGGGTGTGAAAAGGCTGCCAAGTTGTGCTGCTATTGTTGGTGCTGGGGGTAGGGGGGCCTGGGAGCAGCAGCCACCACAACAGCAGCCTGTTTAGCCAGTGCCCCAGGCTGCAGGAGCTGCCCAGGAGGGGCCTGGTGCTGCCTTAGTTGCTCTGCACAAAGTTAGAGGGCGCTGAGCAACAGACAGATAAGGATGAGGGTCTTTTCTGCATCCCCAGGGCACCATCCCTGTGGCTCCTGTCTTCATTTCTACACTCCCTTTCTACTGTGTCACCACCAGGGAGTGCAGCCCAGCTGGCCTGGGACCAGACAGGGAAGGATAGGATGCCCAGAGAGTGTCAACTAGGGAGAGCTGGTGTCCAGGCTCAGTTTGAGAGGCCTCTCCTGCAAGCAGCAGAGCCAGTGGCAGCCAGAGCCCCAGCCACATGCCAGATTTCCAGGATGAGGAAGAAAGGATCCAGCCTCAGGATAGGTTCCAGGGCGGTGAGATCACAGGTGGCCAGTGTGGAGCCAACCTGTCTACCCAGAGAAGAGACCGGAGGCCTTCCCAGGAAATGGGACTCGGGAGGATTTGCTAGCCCCTCCCCGCTACCACCACCCTTATTACCTCATGCCTGACCTAAGTCCTCAGGTCACCGTCCTCAGCTGCCCTTGCTGCTCCTCCAGCTTCCCTCCAGGCCATTCACCTTCCCAGCAGAGCTCCACCTGCTGAGCTGAGTTCGACCCTGCCCTGCCTCCCTGGCCTGCTCCAGCCTTCTTCCGCCTCTGGGTCTGTTCCAGGCTTCAGGAGGATTCTCTGCTACTCTTCAAACACCCCATATTCTCTCATCTCTCTCTCTCTCTCTTTTTTTGGTATTGGGTACTCGACCACTAAGCCACATCCCCAGCTCTATTTTGTGTTCTCCCATTTCCAGCCCACCACCCCTGCCCACCTCAGCCCAGTGCCCAACTCCCGTCGGGTCTGTTCTTCATCTGCCAACCATCGATTTATCTGCAAGATCCATTTCAAATGCGCCCCCTCCTTCTCGTTCTCCTTCTGTGTCTCCTAAACTTTGACCTCCCAGAACCCTCGGCCATTTGTATGGCTTGCCTCACTCAACCCAAGTCAATCTGTAAGTCGCAGGAGGGTATAGAGCCTGGGTGCAGAGCCTTCTACCGAATCTTCGTACTTCCCTGACAACCACCGAGCCCCACCGTGCCCACAGCTCCTCCCACACATGAGCGTTGTTAATAGACCATGGTTGAGTCCAGATAAGAGACCGTCCTTGGGTTTTGATGCTGCAGAAGGTTCTCTCTTTAGAAGATCATCAAAGAAAGGAAGTTCTGCCTCACATCTAGTTTCATTCCACCCTACTTGGGGCCCATTTTCATTCCTCCGTGGAGATGGAAAGCAGTGGATTATCTTCCTGAAAATAATACCCTTCTCAGGCTTGAACGCTATCATTAAGTCACCTTTGAGCCACCTTTCTTCTTCAGGCTAAATAATCCCACCTCTCTTCATGTGCCTTCAAAATGTTACTCCCCGCCCTGTAATTAGCTTGGCAACACTTCTGAATTCTCCCCAAACTCTCACACCCAGAACAAAGGAGGGACTTCATGGTGAAATGGAAGGAGCTGAACTGAGCGCCTACTGTGTGCCTCCGACTACCCCTGACTACACTTAATTTTCCTAGGAACCAATAGATTCTCTTCTCTTCACCCCATTTTACAGACAAGGAAACAGAAACTCAGACAGAGCTTCTCAACCTTATCACTATGGACACTTGGGGCCAGATTATCCTTTGTTGTGGAGAGCTGGGAGCTGTCCTGCACATTGTAGGATGTTTAGCAGCACCCCTGGCATCTGCCCACTGGATGCCAGGAGCTACCTTTCCCCACCACAATTGTAACAACAAAAAATGTATCCAGATTTTACCAAATGTCCTGGGGTGGGGGGCAAAATCACCCCCAGCTGAAAACTACTTTGTTAAAGGAATTTTCCAGAAATCAATCAACTCGTAAATAAAAGAGATCAAACTCAAATCTGTCATATTCAAAGAATTTTCTTCCTACTACCTCCATACAACCTCCTAAGATAAAGTCTTACTTGGGAAAACAATAGGAGAAAGCCATTATGTTTTCTACTTTTATCATTCCCGACTCCAACATTTAATCTTCTATATGTGTCACTGGGATCAGCTAATAGATTACTTTGCTCCAAATCTAACCCACACTATGTTCACCCACACTCAATTTGAAAGCATTACCTTGGGTCCACTGTGACCACAGGAACTCCCCCGCTCCCAATCAATTACTCAGTAACATTAACTTCAGAGGGAGCAGAGAAAATAGGAAACCGATCCCCCTCCTCCTAGAGCAAAAGGTCTAACCTGGAAGCTGGATATACACATGAGCAATTCTCACACTTACTGAGAAATGCACAGACCGTTCTGCAGTGTCCCTAAACAGGCTGCTGGAAAGTAGGAACACGGAGTCCACCAAGCAGTTGCTGAGACTGCAGATGCCAGACAGTCGGTCTAAGGAGTCAGCTGAGACCAGCCTTTGGCACAGTGAACATGCTGCCATAAACCGAAGCAGATGAATATTGTGGACGGCAAGTTGTGAGGGGGACGTGTGTACTGATGGGACACAGGGTAATGGACCAGGTGTCTGTGCGCTGCATTTGCTATTTCAAAGCACCAGGCCAGCCTGGAGCTGCACTGTACTCTGAAGCAGCCTCCCTGGTCCTGCCTCCCTCTCCTCTGATCCAGGTGTCAAGGGTGGGAAAACATACCAGGTTGGCAGACAGTGAACTTTTCCACTTGTTCTTCTGGCATCCACCCCAAACCACACCAGGCCTTGTGACAGCTCCTGCATTTCCTTTCACCCATCAAAATCTGACTTACTCTTCAAGTGCCATCTACTGCTGCCTCTACCTGCTCTCTTTCCATCCCGCCACCCACTCTCCACCCTGGCCAAGGCAGTCTGCTCATCTTACTCAAACATTCCCAGGTTCCCATCAGCTGTTCCATTTTCTTCTTCATTCTTTCCAACATGCGTCTTCAGAGAGGTTACTCTGTACCAGGCACCATGGAGGCACTAGAGAGCAGCAGGGGACAAAGCAAACAGAAACCCCTGCCCTCGTCCTTGGCGGGAGACACTGACATTCTGGTCATTTTTGCCACCTGAATGCTTTGGCCTTGCACATTCCATCTTGAACTTCATAAATTCAGCCCTTCCTTTGGCCTTAGGTCATGTATCTTGCCTCCTCCATGAAGCCCTCTTGTTTCAGCCCAAGCAGGGTCCCTTCCCCTTAGCGGCTCCTGTTGCCTTTCCCCGTTGAGCTGGGCAGGTGTCACGTAGCAACATCACCTTTTCTTGTCTGGGTTATGTCTGTCCTCTTTCCCAACTCACTAAGATCCCAGAAGGGCAGAAATTGTTTCATCTCTAGTCCTGCAAAAGCACCTGACAGAGTATCTGGCGCCGAGAAACAATAACAGCATATGAGAAAAATAAGAATAAGAACTCATCTGGATAGCACGCTTTAAAGGGCTAACCGTGGCTTGTAAGTATTTAACACCTATCGGCACGTTTGATCCTGACAACAAGCTTATAGGGCCGCTGGGGGTGTGCACAGGAAATGGAAACACAGTGGAAACATAGGCGTGGTGGCGGCAGCAGTGGCGGAACTGCTAATTCCCAGTGCCAGGGAAGCAGAGCAGGTGGATACAGAGTGAGGCTTTGGAGCAGGACCTGGACAGGAGTCCTGGCTCCATCACTCACCAGCTGGGTGACCCTGGGCAAGTGGCTTTTCTTTCCTTGGCTTGTTTCCTTTACTGTGAAATGGGGATAATTATAGCACCCATGTCCTAGAGGTACCTGACAACCCCATGAACGAATGCAGGCAGTGTACCCCAGCATACAGCTCCACACTGGAAGCACCCAGCACATGGTGCCGGCTGTCATTATTGCTATTATTATGATGATAATCCCCTTTCAGGAATCACCCACACCTGCTTCCGGTACCCCCCCCCAACCCCAACACCTCCTTCTGCATCCTCAATTGAGTGGAGGAAAAACTGAGTGCAATGTACTAAGAGAGACTGTTCAGTTTCTACCTTATTCCTCCTTTTCCAACAAATGAGCTCTAAAACAAATAGATCCCAGACGTCACGACTCATTGACAATAACCCAGACCCTTGGAACCAGAGAGGGGATGGAAGCTCTGCTTGGGTTTTGACAGAGCATTGAGGACTCAGAATCCAAGAGGACAGCCCAGGAAGCCAGGCTGTATGTGAGATAGCTATTGTCTCTTCTCTGCCACCACGGAGATCAGCTGGGTGCTCTTTCCTGAGAAATCTGAGGCCGCTGTAAAAAACCATAATAAAAAAAATACACAGCAGCCTCAAATGTGGGCATATAGCAACCTCCCCGGGGAAGCGGCTCTATTTATGTCGGCTACTAACACTCAGGGTTCGTTCAACAGCCGCTTCTTTGTGTTGTTCAGCTCCCCAGCACACGACCCGTGTTCAATCCATGTTTTGTAGGGGACCAGGAGCGCTAACCTCCCTGCGTTTCTCCTCCTTTCACAGCAGTTGGGATCCATGGCAGCCTTCTTCTCCTGGGCTTTCATCTCTGCATCCCTCCATTTCTGCCTGCAGCAGTGAAGCATCAATTATACACTCCAATTATGTGATTATACATATTTTCACTAATTAATAATAATTCTTGCTACTCATCCCGCCAACTCCCGTTGGAGGGCTTCAGAGGGCATTTCAGAGGATAACTGCAGCTTTAACCCCTGGGAGGAATAACCAGGCTATAGAACTCCTGGGATAAAAGAGAAACTGAGGCACCACAACGTACCTTCAGAAAGTCTGTGATAGAGGCAAACACTGAATCTAATACTTGGCTTTGTCTTGGCAGAGGATTTGTTCAAGTAGATGGGCCCAGTGGATGGAGAGATGGCAGGAAGAAGAAAGTAGTTTATTAGCCCAGGGGTAGTACTTTGTAGGTGTTAATTTGGCCGTCATTAAGGTTCGAAGTTCCTCTTATTTACAGAAATCTGGATGTTTTGGTTACATATCATACTACAGCTTCCCCTTTTGAGACTGTCTAATATGTGGGGAAGAAAGGTGACTTTATGATCTATTAAAAGCATAGCTCTACTTCCCAGAGTCATATGCCAGAGCAGGAGGGACTGGTCTGGTATACTCAGGCAGAAGCTTGAAACCCAGAACCAATGAAAACCATGTGTATACATCAACATCATGTTCCTTGTCAAATTTAATCCTCAAAACAAAATCGTAAGGCCAATTTTGCTGTCCCCATATTACAGAGGAATTCAGTGTCTTAAGAGTGACTTATCCAAAGTCACGCTGACTCTAAGTGACACAACTGTGACTAAACCCAGGTTCCAGTACATTCCAGAACCTGTGCCTTTTCCACTGTGTCATGTCGATAGCACAGCCAATTAGTGGCAGGAGACTCCAGCACTTTGATGCATATGACAAATCTGAGCCCTTGGAATCAGAGATAAGCCAAACTGACAAAGAGAACAAGACATTCCATACTTAAGCCGCGTCTTCCTGAAGCCAGATTTCATTTTGATTGGGGCACTCAGACAGCAGAGTCCTAGTCATCGAAAAAAAATCAATCAAAGCAGTTTTCAGATTGAACAGGCTGGTCAGTTGATGGACCTCACCAGCTCAAATCAATCCGTTCATCCAGACTGAGTTAAAACCTTGGTGCCAGCAAGTTGAGTGAGGCTGAGATTCTGCTGCATACCCAGCAGCAGAGACTGTGCTGAGCTGGGTCCATTCTGTGTGTGGACCAGCCCCTCTTCAGCAGAGAGAGCTGGGAGCCCTGGGTCCTCAGCCCCTCCCCATTACAATGGGGAGACAGTGGGTCAGGGCCCATTCTATACCCACTCTGTGGCCAAGGACAGAACTGGCTTCATAGGCTTGCAAAGTCCAGGAAGACTCAGACCTTATGCCTGGGAACATGCAAGCCTAATAAAAGGAGGTGAGGTTCTGGGCCTGCCGCCTGCCGCTCTATCAATGCTCTACCCCAGAGGGACCTGCTCAGCAGGGAGCCCAACAAAACAGTAGCCAAGCCCTGAATCATCCTTAGGTCTAAGAACCCTGTCTGTCACTGGCCCTAGCTGCTTAGCTCTGGAAAAATGACAGAATCTCAGCATTCTAGTTCCAGCTCAGAAATATAAGCTCTTCTACAGCTTGTCAGTCCTTTTCATAGAACTGATTTGCTGTACTGTGCACTAATTATCTGCATAATCTTCTATTGCCTCTATTAGAGGTTGAAAGAGTTGGCATTAAGATGCTGTTATACACGAAAAGACATACAAATGGTTCATAAGTACATGAAAAGATGTTCAACATCATTAGTCATGAGGGAAATGCAAATTGAAACCACAATGAGATGCCACTATACACTCATTAGAATGGCTACAATTTAAAAGAAAGAAATTGCAAGTGTTGGCAAGGACACTGAGCTCTGCATACGCCCTGCATGGCTCCATGAAGTGGACTCTCAGACGTTCCCGGTGGAAAAGCAAAATGGTACAACAAACACTTTGGAAAAATAGGCAGCTCTTTAAAAATTAAGCATACACTTGACCCTAAAAGCCAACAATTCCACTTACAGGTATCTCCCCAAGAGACACAAAGATGTGTGTCCACACAAAGACCTGGACGTGAATGTTCATAGCAGACTTCTTTGTATTGCCCCAAACTAAAAGCAACCCAAATGTCCATCATCGAGAGCTAAATGGATAACAAACCATAGTGTGGCTGTGCAATCAATGGAATATTGCTCAGAGGTGAGGGGAAGGAATGAATTACTCATAAATGCAACAAAGTGGATGAATCTCCAAAAAATATATGCTGAGTGAAAGAAGACAGACACAAAGGGTATGTGTTATATGATTTCATTTATCTGAAACTCTAGGAAAGAGAAATCTAATCTCTCGTGGCAAGAAAGCAGATCAGTGATTGCCTGGGACCAGGAGCGGCCGGGAGATTGAGTAGGAAGGCGCAGCGGGGATGCTTGGGGGTAATGGAAATGTTTATATCTTGATTGTGGTGGTGGTTTCGTGAGAGTTTCATTCATCAAAACTCACTGAGCTCTAAATGCTTAAAATAGGTCTATAAATTATACCTCAATAAAGTTGGGAGAAGGCCGTGGATAAGATTATTATGAACAACCTTAACTTTGGATTTAAATAGACAACTTGGAGTTACCAGCACTTAAATCTAACCCAAAGTTAAAATAGAATGAATGTCAGATAAATGTTCAAAGAGGAACACACACACACTTAGACATACTCAACATACACATGAACCTTACATGCACTCACAGATACACACTCATGCACTCACACACTCACAGACACACACACACACACACACTCACAGGCCGCACATATACGCACTTAGATGCTATTATGAGACTGGGTGGGGGGACCCAGGAATTCCTGAAAGCTGCCTGTAAGGTGTTTTCTTAAAAGGATGGACTATATACAACAAAGGAAAAGCAAGACAAAGGAATGTGGTTTTGTGAACCCTAGCTCTGTTCCCAGACTCACTATAGAGATCATGTGAAAGGTTCCATTTCCTAAACCAGTTGGCCTTGAATGGCAGAAAACCAAATAAGTCCCCATCTCTCCTTCTCTCAACGACTAAACCCTAGTCTCAGAGCATGCCCTTCCCTCCTACACAGCTCCCCAAGCACTGAGAAGCCAGGCAGGGGCAGGAACCCCTTAGGCATGTTTCACTCTCCAGGGCATCAGGCAGTGGTCCCCGGAGCCTAATCCATGTCAGCTGTGTCCTTACACTAAAACGAGACTCACAGAATCAGATTCCCTCAGGGCCTGCCAGGGAAGGTCAATAACTGAGTGAGGTGGGCCACTGTGAGGCAAGAGGGAGAGGTGGGAACGTGCTTGGCCGAGAAATCCACAAGTCCAGTGTAAGAAGAGCATCTCGCTTCAGAGCCATTCAGTGTTGGTGTGTGGGAATATGGAACCAGTCAGGTATGGTCAGGCTTGCTGGTTTTTTCGAAAGAAGCCAAAAATTCAGAGTTTCACGTCAACTTTCTTAATTTTAGATATTGGCAACAATAAAAATATTTGAAACATGGTATGAGCCAAGCAAAACACATGCCCAGTCAATGTCCCCTTTGAGGAGGGACCTTGTGTAAGGGCTGTATTCCCTGAGGAAAGGAATCAGCTTAACCTCCCAGTCAAGGCATAAACCAATTCAACATCCCCAGCAAGTCATTTTCCAGCCCATTCTTAAAATCTCCAGTGACTGGGAGATTGACCACTCCATCATGGAACTGCGTGCTCGCCCTTCTGTCCCCTTCAGCTGGCCCTGATCATTCCTTTAGGACTCAGCCAAGATGTTACCTACTCCAGGAAGCTGTTCCTGATCCCTCGTGTCTACCTTGGACTCTCTGACATGTGTTTCCATATCCTGTCCTGTCTTATCTCAATTCGGTCCACACTTTAATACATATCTGTCTTCCCCTAGGCTGAGAGTTCCTGGAAACGGAGGTTAAAAACCAGCAGTTAGCACACACAGTAGGTACATCAGTTAGCATTTTCTGATTACAAGTGATAACAATTCCATCAGACTCGATTCGATACTCAGGAAATATTTTCTCCATATAAGTGACCAGGAAGGCTTACATGAGGCTTGGGAATGACTGAGCCAGGGGTTCATACAGCGTCAACCCGTCTCTCCTCTGCACTCCACCTCCCTGTCAGCACCCAGGCAGTAGCAAGATGGCAGCCAGAGAGCTGACCCCAAGTGTATCTGGATGCCTCATTAGTAAGCCCTTTTATAGATGAGTAAACAGAGACATGAAGATGTAAAGGAACGTGCTCAGGATCAGACAGCTGTGAGATACAGGAAGGAGGAAGCCAAGGAAGCAGCGGGCCCCCAGGACCCGCGTTGAACACTACACAATGGTGCCTTTCTCCTGGCCAGCTCCAGAAGTGGCCTCTTATGGCCAGGCAACTTTTGTTTAAATGGTGCAGGTGGTGGGGAGAGACACCATTCTCATCCCTCCCACCTGAGATATCAATGAAACACAGAGGTGGAGGGAGCAGAATAATGTCAGTAAAGAGAAGTGCACCACGGGCACCTATCCAGGGCCCAGCCAGGTCCCCATCGCCGGCAGAGTGCGGTTCCCTATCTTTTGGTGTAATTTCTGAGTTCTCCTCTGGCCACTGTTCTCCAAGGCCACATTTGGGATGGCAATGGGGAAGATGCAGTCTTTGGAAGCAGCCCTCTACGTGATGGGGTAGTGGGGACCTGCCAGTTGATTTCCCTGGATGATGAGCAGCTTAGATAGGTTATTGGAAGGTTGTGGGTTTCTCTTGCTGAAGAATCCTCAGAGCTTTGTGAAGTTGTTGGTGTCCACCTTCTGGCTGCTCCGCAGCTTAGCACCCAAAGCCCCAGCTTTCTGTGAGCCGCAGTCTTCGAGTACACAACCTGCCTGTGCTCCAGCCAGGCCCCCAGCCAACAGCTTGCTGGTCTCTGTCCTGACTTCGCAGCCCTCAGGAATTTAAAACAAGGGCCTGGAGGCTGGGAATGGAGTCTTGGGTTCCTTGGTCCCAGCTGCACTGAGGGGGTTCATCACAGGGGGTGCCTGGGAAAGGTCTAGAGGATCCATGTGTTCCCAGGTTGCCACTTTTCTGTCTTCTTTAATGTTACTTTTAGGTGGGAAAGATCATTTAGCTTTCTAATCATGCAGGTCTCTACATTTCTGATTCTCAGCTGTTAATGGATTTCAGGTCACAAGTAAGGAGTGGATATCTCAGGAGATCTCACTAGGAGCCTAATGTAAATGTGATCTGCTTTCAAGAAAGCCAGATTCAACCTAAGCTTGTCATTGTCCTCAAGACCTTACAAAAAGTCACTTCTATATAACAAGAACTTCAGCCTTTTGGACCAGGATCCGTGAGTCCTTACCATCCGGTGGTGCCACTCAGCCAACTCCACATGTGTGCTCTGTCACCTGTACATCCCCACTCCTGGAACTAATATTTGCATCCATTTTGTTCAAATAACAAAGGAAACAAAACCAACGTAAGTGAATATAAGAGTATGGCTTCATAGATGTGAGAGTGACAAAGTGTGGCTTCAGGCACACCTGGATCCAGGGGCTCATGCAAGGATGGGTGTAGTTTTTTGGTTTCTTGGGTCTGCTCTCTTCCACATTTTGTTTTCTTCTCAGGTGTCCTGTGGTTATATGTGGATCCAGACTCCCCACATCCTCACCAATTATTATCCAGCAGGTTAAAGCTAGAACTTTCTTCTTCAATAGTCAAACAAAAACTCCGAGTCTTCTCTCATGGGTCTAAATTTGTCATGTGTCCATCCTTGAATGAATTACAGACGATCCTTGACTTACAGTGGTTTGACTTTTATAGATTTTTTATTCTTTTAACCATGGTACAAAAGCAATACACATTCAATAGAACTCACACTTGGAATTTTGAGTTTTGATCTTTTCCTGGGATAGCAGTGCCATTTGATCCTCTCTTGTAATGCTGGGCAGGGGCAGAAAGCCTCAGCTCATGGGCATAAGGGGAAACAACAAATGCTCCACACTGTGTTCTGATGCCAAGATGGGACATATCATGGGTTAAGGGTATTCAATGCATTTTCAACTTAAAGGTATTTTCAATTTACAATGGGTTTATCAGTACGTAACTCCATCCTAAGTCAAGCCAGAGAGGTCCAGTGCTCTGATTGGCCAGGACTGGTCACATGCCTTCCTAGAGGCAGAATTCATGTTACCCAGAAGACATGGGGTTAAGAAAGGGACTTCAAGCTGGGCGCGGTGGCGCAAGCCTGTAATCTCAGCACTTAGAGAGGCTGAGACAGGAGAATCATAAGTTCAAAGCCAGCCTCAGCAATGGCGAGGCGCTAAGCACCTCAGTGAGACCCTATCTCTACATAAAACACAAAATAGGGCTGAGGATGTGGCTCAGTGGTCGAATGCCTTTGAGTTCAATCCCAAGCACCAAAAAAAAGAAAGAGGACTTCAGAAAGAGACTGGAGTATGGCAACTTCCTACAAGATAATCCTTACACGGATACAGAGGAAGAGATGCTCAAGGTGAGGTGACGGGGAAGGGGCACAGCTTCCGCATCCTCTCTGGATTTGTGGTCTTCCAGGAACCTCCTACAAGACGAGGTAGACAAGAAGTTAGCAGATATTCATCTTGTGAGTGAGCAAATGAGTGGCTGACCCTCTCACCTGAGTGAGAGAGCTTTCTGGAAAGAAGGAAGGCATAGCAATTTTGTTCTCTACTCAGAAAAGACCTGGAGATGACATTCACAGGGGTGTGTGCCCATCCATGGCTTGGTGTCACCCACCTCACTGAGGCAGTAGGCCAGTGCTGAGTCCTGAGGACCTGCTTGCAGGTAACCAGTTCTCAATGGTCTGTATGGCGGACTATCCCTGGATTATCCAGGTCAGTGTTTAACTCTAGACTGGAGTCCCCTGGTACTATGAAATTGCAACCAAAACCCAGGAGGCCAGGCTACATGAGTTTAAAGGTCCCTTCCTTCAAGAAGCTTTGCCCCATCTACCACCATTCATAGCATGTACACAGGGAACGCTGGTTGGCTTCCATGACTGTCTGAGCAAAGCAGACAGGAAAGCAAATCCACTCACGGCAGGGAGTGGGGCTGGAGTGGGAAGCCATAAAAGTCCTCCCAGAAAGGGCAGGAGAGGGGACGGAGAGAGGGTGATTAATGGGTACAGGGGTGCAACAGAAAAAGAGGAAAAACTCAATGTCTTCAGTGCTGTAGGGTAACTGTGGTTGACAACAACTAATTGGATATTTTCAAATACCTAGTAGAGATGATTTGGAATGTTCCCATCACAAAGAAACAGTAAATGTCTGGGGCCATGGATGTGCCAATTACCCTGATCTGATTGTAACACATTCTATATGTGTATTGAAATGTCCCATTGTATCCCATAAATATGCACAATTATCATGTGTCAATTAAAATAAGAATATATTAAAAAACCATCCCAGACCCGGACCTGAAGATGCATCTGGTGGATTCCTCTTCCATCCACCTTGCTGCCTCCAGCCTCTGGCCTGGGTACGTAGAATCTGACGTACCCGGACAGTGGTCACGCTGTGTGACCAGTGTTTGTACTAGCTGTCACTGTCCATGAGCCTCCTCCAGACTTGCTTAGAGATCAGCATGAGTTGGGATCCTAGAAGCAAATCCTGAGAAAGGGACACATGTTCAAGGCATGCATTAGGAGGGACACTGAAGAGACCAGCCAGGTAGTAGGACAGTTGGAACAGGGAAGAAGACAACAAGACTGCGGTGTGGGAAGTCCAGCCTCAGCCTGAACCCTGGAAGCTCTGGAGTGTGAATTAAACTCCGGAGCTGTTTGCTTTCCCATCTTGAGGTGAAGGTACTGGGCTGGATTCCCCACATTCCCCTGCAAACTCCTGGGCAGTCTGGGTGGGGAAAAGCAAAGGGTCTATTTTGTTTCTCCTCAGCTCTCACAACCTCAGTCAGCACAGAAGGTTCCTGGTACCATATGTGTAGGGGACAGTCCCCACACACCAAGCAATCATTTCTATACCAGAGACCATCTGGGCATCCTCTAATTTCTTTCTCTTTCTTTCTTTCTTTCTTTCTTTCTTTCTTTCTTTCTTTCTTTCTTTCTTTCTTTCTTTCCTTCTTTCCTTCTTTCCTTCTTTCCTTCTTTCCTTCTTTCTTTCCTTCCTTCCTTCCTTCTTTCCTTCTTTCTCTCTCTTTCTCTTTTTTTTTGGTATGAGGGATTGAACCCAGGGCCACTTAACCACTGAGCCACACCTCCAGCCTTTTTTATGTTATATTTAGAGACAGGGTCTCACTGAGTTGCTTAGGATCTCACTAAGTTGCTGAGGCTGGCTTTGAACTCGCAATCCTCCTGCCTCAGCCTCCCAAACCACTGGGATTACAGACATGCACAACTGCGCCCAGCGGGCATCCTCTACTTTAAACCATTTCCCACATTATTTACAGGGAGGTGGCTCTCATCCACGGGGCGAGGGGGCTCAGTCCCCAAGACTGCCCTCTTCCCTATGCCAGATGCCAGTCTCCAGCCCCAGATTGTTTTGCCTCTGCTTCTGACCAACCACTATAAATGGGGGTTCCTGCAACCCCCTACTTGGGTACAGCTAATTTGCTTAAGCAGCTCAAGGAACTCAGGGAAACATGGCTTATTATTAAGGAGTCAGAAAGGATACAGATGAAGAGAAGCTCAAGGTGAGGTGCAAGGGAAAGAACAGGGAGCTTCCATGCCCTCTCTGGATGTGCCGTCTTCCAGGAGGCCCTGCTGTCTGGAAACTCCCCAAACCCTGTCCTTTTAGGGGTTTATGGGGACTTCATCGCACAGGCACGAGTGCTAACAGTCCAGATTCTTCTCGGCCTTTCTTTACAGCATCCTCCCTCCAGGGCATGGGGCAGGGCTCTCTGGAATGAGGAAAGTCAGAAATAATTTCTTTATGGTAAGCTCTAACACAGGGAGAGATCAGAGTTTCTACGACCAGCCTTGGGAAGAGAAATTCTAGTTTTTATGGCCCTTTTTGGGGAGGGAATTATGAACCAGGAATCATGGTCAAAAATAAAAAAATACATATTATAATACCATACATGCTCAGGTGGTGCTTCCAGGGCCGGGGAGTGATCCTTGAATTTCTGTAGATATGAACTGCAAGCAGCAGAGCCTGTAGGATCAGGGACACCAGTGCACAGAAGCAGTAATAGGGACATGAGGGGACCCAGGCAGGCACCACCGGTATCTACTACAGAGGAAAAGCACAGAGATGTCCTCACCTGCCCAAGCCCCACAGGAGCAGGCAGAGGTAAGTGGGTGCTTCCAGGGCCACAGGCTCCTAACTTCTAGAAGGCTCCCCCCAGCTCCCCCACTCCTGCCTTGTTAATGTGCCCTCTGTCCTTAGTTCACCAGGCAGGACACTGCACGTGAATCTTGCTGGACTCTGCCTCTAACACTCCCCTTCCTCCACCTCGGGCTCCAGACACGGACGCTGCTCCACATCCTGATTTTCCCTGAAAACTGCCATTCTGCCGCCATTTCCTCCTTACTAGATGGATTATAGCACGTTCTCTTTCTGTATCCACCACGTCACAAATCATTAAGCATATTGACACAGAGTGGAGTGGCCTGGGTGATTGCAAAGGGGCCAGGTATTTTTCCATTGCTGAGCACAAAAGTGCTGTCACCATGTTCAGAATTGTCTGGGATCCCACATACTCCAGGGGCCCAAAGGCTAGTGGCCCCTTTCCTGCTCCTTAGGCTCACAGGGTGGAACAGAGGTCATGGTGATTGGTCCTCTGCAGGGACCTTCCCCAGGTCACCACTTTGAGAGCTGATCAGAAACCAGAGACAGCAGGGCCTGCCAAAAGGTAGCCCAGCTCTGAATCCATCCAACAGCAAAAGCTGGCTAAACATACAGACATGGCTTCCTCGTATAAGGTGTAGGCACTCTTTAAAGGAGCCCACGAGGTCCCCAAGGCCATCTCCCCAGCCTCTACCTCTGGGTATCATGAAATCTCAGCATTTTCTAACACTGTTTCACTAACTTCACAATAGCCCCTTGTGGCTTCCATTTTTATCAGCATTTTATGAGGGAGGCCCAGAGAGGTTCAGTGACTTGCCTCAGGTCACATAGCTAAAAAGCACCAGGGGCTGGGTTCCGAAACCAAGACTGTCTGGCTTTGCGTTCAGTATCATGCCCACAAAGCTGTCTTTTTTTGTCTTTCAGCTGAGGTTCTCCCTCTGAAGTTCTGCTCAACAGTCCCCAGTATGAGTGCCTTTGGATATCTAAATCAATTCCAATCAATTTGTAACCTAACCCCAGTGCTCCTCTCATTTCGTCTACTCATGGACAGGTGTTTGCTAGACCTGCAGCCTTCCTTTTCCCAGATATTTCTTCGTGTTTGTTTTTAGCACATGTTGAGGGAGAAGAAAGTAGAGGAGGGGATAATCATGAGATGTGGTGGACCCAAGAACACCCTCTGCAAAGATGGCACAGATCCCAGCCGCACCCTGTGCAGATGAGGACCCCCTCACACACACCTGAGGGCAAGGCCCTCTCCAGCTTCGTGTCGGAGGTGCCTCGCCAGCCTCATCTGACAGGTGGTGCACACATGCACGCACCTACATGCACACGTGTGCATGCTTATGGTGTGCGGGCAGCCCCTGCCATCTTGCCATCCTGTGCAGTTGCCCCAGCTCTGCCTTTCCCTGGTCCCTCCCACAGGCCCTCCCATCCCTCATTACTCACAGGATTCACCCTCACTTCCTGTTGCCCTCCCCCAGCTGGAGGTGCCCTGGGTCCAAGAGCAGACTCCCCCTGCTCCTGCAGAAGCCACCATGGAAGAATAACTGTGTTGTGATTTTCAAAGGAAATTGAAATCTCCTCTTTACTGCTTTCTAAATGAACCTTATAATTTTTTCCCTGTCTACAACATCCCTGTGTACTTCCTCCTCTGTGTGCGTGTGTGTGTGTGTGTGTGTGTGTGTGTGAAGGAGAAGGTGGAGATGGCACACGTGCCCCTGGCGGGTCCCCAACAGGACACAGGGTGAGCTCCAAGGCCAGGGGCCTCAGGCACATAGCAGCCTCTCCCTCCCTATTCTTTGTCCCACAGGTTGGAGCCTCTGAAATGGAACCAGCCTGATCAAGCCTGAGGATCCAGCTCGAGTTGCCAAGGGGTTTCCTGGGTCAGACCCACCCAGCCTGTCAGCAGGAACTGAGCTGGGGCAGGAGGAAGGCACCCCAAGAGAGGAATGGCAGGGTTTGTCCTAGTGGGAGCTCTGGAGGGCAGTGGGGGTGTGGTTTAAAGGGTGGGAGGAAGATCATGGGAGGCTGAGAACAAAACGGAGTATTAATATAAAAGTCATAGAAGATTCTAGAAGGGATGCAAGGGCAGCATGGAGGATGACTGTACCTGACAGGTCTGACCCACACACAAGCCCTGGACTTCTCCAGGCCTGCTCTTTGGGAACTGGCGGCAGAGGATGGGGACCTGAAAATGAAGGACACATTCTGGCCTCAGTAGGAGGAGGAAGAAGAAAGTGCAGTCAACAGTGAGCCAAGCCATTCCTGTGCCATGATGGGAGCCTGTCCCAAGTGTCAGGCTCCCTTGAGGGAGTAGTCTTGGCCATCTGGGCTGCACACCTACCATTTCCCGCTACCTGAGAGCCAGATGCTGAAAACAAAGAAACAGTCCTCAGGTGCAGACCTCTTGGCTGACTGAGGGGCTGCCCCCACCCCTGCTGGCTGCGTGGAGGGGGCGGGACTGCTGCTTCGCTCACCAGTTGGCACACATGTGTTGTGGGGTTGCAGATCTAAGATCCTTTAGAGATGGGAAGGGCTGCAGGAAGAGGACTTGGGGAACCTGGCTTTCTGGCAGGAGGTCATTTGCTTAAGCAACAGATTTGCTGAACTGCCTGGTGCCCACTTCAACAGGAGATAGGAAGGTGGAGATGACAGAGCAGAGCAAGGACACTGGGGGTGGCTTGCCACACCGTGGATCTGATGAGAGTAGAGGAACTTTTTGTGGATTAAGGGACACTGCAGAAAGTAGTGGCTTTAGCCACTGGTAGCCTGCCATGAGAGCCTGTGAAACAAGGGGACTGTTCCCCCAACTCAGAGGGGCCAGGAACTTAAAGAGTTGAAGTAGTTGACTGACCTAGATCTGCGACTTGGAGAGTTGGGTGGCAGGGAATCGGCTTCGGCCCAAGGAGTAGTGACACCCAGGCACCCAGAGCCCCCATCAGTAAGGTCAGTATGTGGTACGAGGCACTTGTCCTCCCTTCCCTCTTCTCACCTGCACATCTGGTGTAGGGAGTCACAGGGAAGTTGTCTCCCCCGCATCACTCCCAGGGTGAAGGAGGTGGCCCCCAGCCCCTCTCTAGCCCCTAGGGCGCAGCTTCCAGCGGAGAAGAAAGGTGAATTTCAATCCTCTGAGAGACTGGAGTCGGAGGCTTGATTTATTTAGCAACCTAAAGGAAGTTATAGAATCTGCCCAAGATGTTGTCAAGGGACAGAAAATCATACAGTTTCACCAGCCTGCAGTTGAAAACAGCGACATGAGAAGAACATTTTAAATAAATATTTCATGTTAATGCCACCAGCTGAATCTAACCTGAATGATAAATCAATTACACAAGGGACAGGGACTGCCTTGGACAAGCTCAAATACACATGTGGGAGGGGCTATATTAAAAAGAGGCATACAGAATAATAAACAAGAGATGCAAGACCCCAAGGGTGAGGCCAAGCTCCCAGGCAGGAGATCCAAGCCCTGCTGAGGAGCTAACACTGTCCAGTCTCTAGGCAGCCCAGGTCACAATAGAGCTGTTTGGGGTTCAGATCTTGGCTCTGCCACTACCTGTCTATGTGAGCTTGGGAGAGTCAGTAAACACCCCTGTGCTTCAGTTTCCTCATCTATAAAATGGGAGAATAGCTCCTACCCAGGAGATAGGTATGAGGATTAAATAAGTTGATACACATACAGGTCTTAGATCATCACCGGGCTGGGCCTTGTTCCTGCCTCTGGCGTCCCACAGTGTAGCTCTCCAAACCCCAGCAACTCTCTCTTTTCTTCTCCCATTGCTGCCTGCTGACACCCTCCCCCTTTGCTGATCCTGCCAAGGACTCACTGAGAGCCTGGATAGAGCTGGTCCATGGAGATTCTCCTAGGGAGCCAGAGCTCTAATGACAGAGCAAGATTGAGACTGACTGTCCTTATCAAGATCCTGTAAGGACACTGCCTTTGGCCTTGTCCTTCCAAGCACAGGGAGAAGGTGGAAGTCCTGTTCTGCTCCTCCAGGGACCTCCAGTTTCATTCTGGAATCTTCTCTAATGCCTCTCCCACCTTGCCAATAATAGAGAGCCCATTGCATCTCAGGCCTCTTTACTCCAGACGGGCAAGGAAATTGTTACTGGCCTGGAAGGAAAAACATCTAGAGACCACAAAGCGATTTTGCAAACTCCCACTTCTCCCTCCCACTTCCTCCTTGGAAGATATTGAATGATGTTTTCCATATTTCTTAGACTATCTTCCTCTTACCCAGCCACTCAACTGGGGATGCACCAAGAGTAAAGAATATCCATATTTACTGAGCACACACTAAATGCTCCCCTTGTAGCATTAGCTCATTTAATCCATCAGTAGGAGGTTCTGAATGCCCTCGGGGGACTCCTTGGAATTATGGATAGTTTCACAAACAAACCCCAGGATTTCAAAGGTTTGAAGACAGCTTCCACCTCCCCTAGCATTCCCCCGGCAGTTCCTATTTCTGCCTCTTGCCTGAATGCAGATCATCAACCCTAAACCTTAGAATCATCTGGGCAGATGTTTTGATAATGGAGGCGCATGCCCTGCCCCTCTGAAGAGAGGCTAGGTAAGAATGGGTTGGCCAGGCAACCCTAGTGACTCTAGTGCAGCCCAAGGCCTGAGCACCTCTCTTACGCCGGTGCCAAGGAAGCCTCCACAGTGGCCTCTTTGTCCCACCTTCTTATTGAACTGATGCAGACCCAAGGAGCAGAGAGGAGAAATGACTTGTCACAGGTCCCCGGGGCTGGCCCCTGGCTCCCTGAGCTCCTCCACCATGCTTAGCAAGGGTTCCTTCTCCCTTCTGCACCAGCTTGCTCCAGAAGGGCCTTCAGGAGAGAGGTCAGATGGCTGAGCTGGGAGTGGGCTGCCCCCTCCCTCCTCAGCCTTCCTCCTTCCTCCCTGCACCCAGCGTCCTCTCCCCACCTGGCCTCAGCCTCGGGCTGTTGCCAAACAGAACAGAACAGAACCGAACGATGGTTCCCATTTCTACCGCAGCCTCGTCATGGTGAATTGTAATTGCTTGTTTACCTGCTGCATTCATGCAAGAGCAAAGAGCCCCAGAGCCCAGCACTGGGCCTGGCTGAGCCAAGGAGCTCGGTGTTTGTCGTCCGGTGAATTCTATAGAGGGACTGAACTGATGACTTCATTCCTTACTCTTTTTAGGTTATTAGCTAATTTTTAAGGGCAATGCTTAGCCCAAAGGCAAAATATGTTAGGGGTGGAATTTTAGCATTGTGGCCTGAGGAAATTTCCTGAGGTTTCTCAAGTCACCTGTGGTTCTGTCCTGTAAGCTCCAAGAGAGGCTTCCTCCTGTCCTACCCCCCTGACCAATCAGATGGGCCCCGAGACCCTTTCATGTCCCCATGAGGGATCACCAGGCGGAGAAGTCAGCTCACCTCAGCTCAGCTTCCCCTCCCTCCTCCTGTCAGCTGGAACACAACGCCCCAGGCTCCATTCATCTACGACTCTGTGCCTTATGGATTTCCAGATTACCAACTAAGAGAAGGAATCTGACAGCCTCATTTAGCAGCCTCTCCCGGGCCTCAGCTGGCTGGAGCTGCTCCTACTGGGGCCCAGAGGGAGAAGGGCTACCTTTGGGGCATAGTGGCAGGCCAGTGACAGGCATCAGAAGCCTTTTGAGTGGCCTGTAACCTAACCAAGCCACCTCCTCTCAGCAGCTGAACTTGTAAAAGGGAGGTGGACAGACAGGAGAGGGAGTCTGCTGAGGTCCAGGCCTAGCTGAGTAGAAAGGCCTAGAAAGTGTTTCCAGAGTGATGGATTCACTGAGCAGGGTGCTGGTGGGGAAGGGAAAAACTGAGCTATTCCCTGGGCTCCTGCTCTACCCTGTGAGTCGTACTTATCCCTCTTGTCCCTGAGAAGTGCCATTCATACCCCTCCTTCCTTTGCTTCTTGGGGAACCCTCAGACTCTGTCTGCCCTTCCTGCTGCCCCACTGAAAGCATTTGAGACTCCAGGACCCCTCAGACTCCTGGGCCCTCCTGCACTGACAACCAATAGGCCCTGCAAGCCACAGCTGTAGAGAATGCCTTACGCACACTGTGGCTGCCAGTCCTCCCTCAACCCCCAGGGGGTTTATTCTCTTCTTGGACATCTGAGGCACCGGAAGCTCTGAGCAGTTCAGAGACTGTCCAGACTTAAGGCAAGCAGCAGAGCCAGGAATCAATCTGAGCTTCAGAGTTCATCTGTCATCTGTCTTCCAGAACCAGAAATCTACGCACAGGCCGGCCCTAGAAGAGAAGTGGGAGGCTGCTCCAGCCCGGATTTCTTCTCCAGGCTCTGGAGGCCCCAGCAGCAAGGCAGTGGGGGAGGGCAGGTGTCACCCTAAGTCTTTTCTAGAACAAGATGGGGCATGAAAAAAGACACAGGCAAACACTGTCTAGATGAGAAAAACTGGGAACGTTTTTCACAAGCCTGAGAAATGTACTGGAGTTGAACTCTCAAGCTTAAATTTTTCCCTGATGTTTTCTTTCCTCTCAAGTTTTATGCTACAGAAGAATATTTCATATATACAGAAAACTTCAAAAAATAATACAATAATATCTCACATGCTCACAATTAGCATTTTATCAAGTTTGCTTTATGTATTTTTCTAGACTATTTGAGTATAAGCTGCAGACTTCAAAACAGTAGCCTTCTAAATAGTTCAGCTTGTTTCTTTTAAAAACAAGTATATTCTCCTATAGATTCAAAATGTCATTGCTACACTTAAGAAAAATCAATAATTTGCTAATACCATGTAATATCTAGTCTATTTTTAAATTTTGATAATTGTCCCAGAAATGTCTTTTATAACTGATTTTTAAAATGCCAAATTCCAATCAGAAGTAAAACTTCATATAGGAATCTATAAACCTTTGTGTTTACTCAATTTAAATTGAACCTTTTAAATCAAGTGAATTAAAAATATTTGGATCCATTTTTTTTGGTTTTAATTCATGAGCACTCATCTGTGTCAATTTTGATACCATGTACATGGTACATACACACATACACACTCACACATAGACATACAACACAATAGTAAAGGCCTGCAGGCAATGTTAGATGTTTTAAAAAACTCCATTGTTGAATAAAAACAGGACTGATCAGAAAACATTATCCTAGATGTGAAGGATTAAGGTCATGAGCTCAAAAAACATAGAACTTAAGAAAAGCAAGAGTCTTAGAAAAAAAATAACACGGCCGGTAAAATAAAAAATGCAGGGTGGTTGGTTTGGTAGCTCACAGATGCCAAGCTGCCCGTCTGAGTGGCGCAGATGCAAGCGAGAGATGCAGGGGCGAGCGGGCTCTGCCCAACGCCTCATCTCCGCCCTCCAGCGCTGGGACTGAGGCCGGCACCGCCTCCCAGGAAGATGGCACTGCACTTGGCCTCCTGTGTAGATCTGAGAATGAGGAAGGAGATACAGAAGAGCAAATGGGAAAGGGGGCTTGGGATTTTCCCTAGCGAGAAGAACTTGAGAGGACAGAACAGATGGGAAAGAAGGTAGGGGCGAGAGCATACTTTCCAACAAAGCCTTGAATGTAAGGAGTTTCTGTCCATTTCCCCATCCAGTGACAAAAATTAGCCAAATCAGTGAGGATTTGAAAATCAGAAGTTCCCCCTGGAGGCCATTTTCATCCGTTGTCTAAGCCATACTGAGGCCATTCTACAGTGGAAAAGAGGACTAGACGCTCATGGCGTAGGTCTTTACCAAATCCTAGCTTCTCAAAATTGCGATACAGACAGCCCAAAGGAGTTTTGGGGTCTAGAGAAGAGTTGGTGTTTCCCATGACCTCTCAGCGCCCACAGGAAGTGGACGGGAACAGAAAAAGGTGTCCCTAAATCCGTTCGTGTCCACCGGAGAACGGAGGGCCAAGCGAGGAATTCAAGCTTGAAACTTTCCGGGCCCGGGCAGAGTCGGTGGCTCACACGTGGACTGGGAACGTCTCCCCAGTCCAAGCGGCCCTGGACAGAAACCTATTGCACACGTGTGACTTAATGGATAGGCCTCTGGAACGGACAGGAGGGAGGCTGAGAGGTCAGGGGAGACGGGGTAGGGGGGCCTATCTTACTTTTGTCCATCCGGATGGGGGGAGACAGAGAAAGCAGCTCAGGAGTTCTCCCGGTCCAGAAGGCTTGCTTCGACCCCGGTACAAGGGGAGGTTCAAAAACTCTCCCAGGTTTTGGCACCATTTGTAAAAGCCAGATGACCAAAAGGAGGTGAATTAAAGCTGCTGGTTAAGGCATTATTGGAAATATACGCTCTCGGGCTGAACTCTCCCATCCATCAGCGTATGTACGGGAGAATGGCTCCTGTGTTCCAGCGTACAGACAATTTTAAAAGGCCCGGTCAGGAAGAGGAGGGCTTAGGGCAGGAATAGGAGGCCAGAGTCCTTCCTGGATAAGTCAGGAAAAACCTGCTGATTGACAGGAGGTGCCTCTACTGGTGACGTTGGCATCTGGCTGGCCACTCCATTCCGCAGCTGCCCTGACCGGCCCCCCTAATTAGACACCCTGGACCCTGAACTGAGCTAACAAGAAGTATTTCATCTGGGTTGTGACTTCTGTTTAGTCTCTTCTGTCTAAAATAGTCCCTCTACCTATTTTTGTTTTTCCATGATATTGATCTTGTTGAAGAGATCAAACTGGTGGTCTTGAGAATGTCCCACTTTCTGGGCTTGTCTGATTATTTCCCTCTGGTGCTATTCAGTTGGTTCCTCTACATACCAAATTTCCTGTAGACTGGATGTTAGATCTTGAGTTTGATCAACAATCAAGTCCAAGATTGTTGGCAAGCCAGGTGAGGTGGTGTATGCCTGTAATCTCAGTAGCCCAGGAGACGGAAGAGGATTGCGAATTTGAGGCTAGTTTAGCAAAACCCTCATCAACATAGTGAGATCCTGTCTCAAAATTCAAAATAAAAAGGACTGAGGCGGTATCTCAGAGGTAAAGCACCCCAGAGTTTAATCCCCAGTAAAGAAAAAAAAACAGTTGGCAAGAATACTTCTATAGTAGACAGCCTCTAAGATGAACCCTAACCTGGTATTCATACCCATGTATCAGCCCTCCTCTGTGAGTGTGAACTGAACTCTGTGACTGGTTTCTAGTGACGACAATACAGCAAACATCAGTTCAGAAATGGATATTTATTTTTTACTTATTTTATTTATTTATTTATTATTATTATTATTATTATTATTATTATTTGGTACCGGGGATTGAACTCAGGGGTACTTGACCACTGAGCCACATCCTCAGCCCTATTTTGTGTTTTATGTAGAGACAAGGTCTCACTGAGTTTGCTTAGTGAGACCTCGCCATTGCTGAGGCTGGCTTTGAACTTGCAATTCTCCAGTCTCAGTCTCCCAAAGTGCTGGGATTTCAGGTGTGCACCACTGCACCCAGCTAGTGGATATTTATTTGTTCAATTTTACGATCAGTTGTAGTCATCATTCTTTTCAATGCTCAGACTGTCCCTGATTTTGCCTTTGCGGGAGTCCCTCTAAGCTAGAGGAGCCCTATTTTAAATTTTAGGCTCCTAAGAAAAAGTTTACAAAGAGGTCTCTCTCCAGCCATCTCTCTACCATTCTTAGAAATCCCTGCTAGACATTTTTAATGGTCGAGGAAGTGAAGAGAAAGAGCAATGAGAGGGAAACATGGGCAGGGGGCACTTGCATAGTTATTCTGTTTCAGGAACGAGCTATACTGGAAAAAGAAACTAAGCATCCAGACCCCTGAGATCTGGTCCTCGCAGAATTACCAACTTTCTAAGACCAGTGAGCTGGCCCTCTGTGCCTCACATGCAGGTTTGCTATGAGGCCTGGAGAAGATACTACATGTAGTGGAATGTGGAAAGTTCTGCAGCCATGCACGATAGCATCCCTAGGGCTTGTGCCCCCAGAATTATGTATCAGAGGAGGACAAGGGGGTGCAGGTGAAGGATCCAAGCATCTGAAATGTCCTTCCCACAGCTGAGGGCTATCCATTGGGAGACGGTTGTAAATAACTTAGCACTTCAGTAAGGGAGGGAGGAAGAAGTTGGTCTAAGAAAGCTCCCATCTTCCAGCAGGATGAGGTGGTCAATACAGGCTCCTTTGGGACACCAGCCTGCAGCCACCTCCATAGCCCAGAGCATATGACATTAACAGCACAATGAATTGGGCAGAGGAAACTGGCCTTTGATGTCTACACAACCCTCAGTTTCCAGGTCTTGCTCTCTCTCCACCTGGGATGGGCTGAATGGAGCTGAGTTCTCAGTTCACTTCTCTAGCCCTCCCTCCTGCCTGACTCTATTCCCACCCCTGACTTAAACTTCCTAAAGACAGTTAATCCTGATCAATGGAAACTATTACAATTGCTTACTCCTGAGCCCTCTGATATTGATGCATGGCAAGAATGCTTCCGGGGCCTCCACCTGGAATAATCACACAAACTTGGCCTAGTTTGAGAGGCATTGGTGGCTCCTTACTCCAAGTCTTTCCTTCTGCTCAGATTCAACTCATTTTCATCAATACCCACCTCCAGAAATTTCCCATCCCCAGTCCTTTGAGACCAGATACTGAGGCTCTCTAAAAGCCCATAGCTTGGTGAGCTGGAGGCAAGCATTTCATATCTCTACAAGAAAGATGGTGAACTGCACCTCAGTGAGTTACTTACACAGGGTCCCATTGACCCAGGTCCACGGCAGAGCACAGAATGGATCAGTAACAGCCAAAGAGCATGCCAAAATGCGACAGAGACACTGGGTGTCTTCTACCATCAGTCTCTCTCAGCAAAGGAGCCTCACCTGGGTGGGAGCTGCAGGTGTTTTTCCAGTCTCTGTGAGGCTGGACCTGTCACGCCAGCCCCATGCACATCCACAGCCATTGTTCAACAATAGGCAGGAATCACTGCAAGGAAAGCACAGTCAGCAGGCCCTCAGCCTGCTCAGGTGCCAGGGAGCACGTTTCCCTGGACACATTCTCTCTCCATTTGAGCACACACAGAACACATGTCCCTCCACCCTTGCAGAGGACCTTCCCATCGACTTCTCCCTCCCACCACCTCCACTCACAACACCCAACAGGCCTCATGTACCAGGCCCTCGCTTGATCTGAAGAAGTCAGGCTAAGTTCTCGGACAGGCCCATACTTGCCAGAGACACTCGGCTGCACTGTGAGCCGCTGATGCTCATCTCTGCTTGTCATCCCTCGCCAGTACCACACAGTAAGTACTCCTGTCTTCTCTTCAGCTCAACAGGCATGACCTAGTGTTATGAACAGAATGGTGTCCCCCAAATTTCTCAAGGTGCTGAGACAGGAGGATGGCAAGTTCAAGGCCAATCTTGGCCAAATAGTGAGGCCCTGTCTCAAAATAAAAAATAAAAAGGTCTGGGGATGTGGCTCAGTGGGAAAGTGCCTCTGGGTTCCATCTCTAGTACCAAAAGAGAAGGAGAAGCCGGGCACAGTGGCACAAGCCTGTAATCCCAGCACTTAGGGAGGCTGAGACAGGAGAATCGCGAGTTCAAAGCCAGCCTCAGCAAGGGCGAGGTGCTAAGCAACTCAGTGAGACCCTGTCTCTACATAAAACACAAAATAGGGCTGGGGATGTGGCTCGGTGGTCGAGTGCCCCTGAGTTCAATCCCCAGTACAAAAAAAAAAAAAAAAAAGAGAGAGAGAGAGAAGGAGAAGGAGAAGGAGAAGGCACAAATTAATGAAATAGAATTGAGAATCCAAAAGTAAGCCTTCACATTTAATAAGCACTGACATTAGCTGATTTTTTTAACAAGGATACCAAGACAATGGTGCTGGAGCAAATGGGCATCTACATGCAAAAGAATGAAATCAGATCACTACCCCACAACATATACAAAAATTAACTCAAATTGAAGATCAAAATGTAAGAACTAAAACTATAAAAATCCTAGAAGAAAACATTGGCATTAATCTTTATGGTCTTAAATTAGAGAGTGCTTTTTTACACAGCAACCAATGAAAAAATAGATACATTGGATATCATCAATTAAAATATTTGTGCTTCAAAGAACATCAACAGAAAGAACAAAGACGATCCACAAAATGAAGAAAATCCTTGCAAATCTTATTGTGATAAGGGACTTGTATCTAGAACATATAAAGAGTTATTAAAACAATAATAATGACAAATAATATTTTCTAATTTAAAAATGAGCAAAGGCTCAAAATAGTTTTCCAAAGAAGATATACAAATGGAAAATAAACACAAGGAAAGATGCTCAGCATCATTAGTCATCAATAAAAATGCAGATCAAAACCACAAATGAAATAACACTAGGATGACTATAATCAAAGAAAGAGATAATAACAAGCATTGGCAAGGATGTGGAGAATTTGTAACCCTCATACATTGCTGGTGGGAATGAAAATGAGGCAGCCACTTTGGGAAGCAGTCTGGCAGTCTGGCATGGGTAGACCTAGTTACCATATGATCTGGCAATTCCATTCATAGGTATTTATACAAGAGAAATAAAAGCATATGTTCAACAGCAACTTGGACAGAAATGCTCATAGCAACATTATTCATAGCAGCAAAAATGCATAAACAGCCCAAATGTTTCCATTTGTCAGCTGATAATGAAAAAATAAAATGTGGTATATCCTTACCATGGAATAATATTCAGCAACAAAAAGAAATGAAGTACTGGTACATGCTGTGACATGGATAAACTTTGAAAACATTATGCCAAGTGAAAGAAACCAATCATAAAGGACCACATATTGCATGATTCTATTTGAATGAAATGTCCAGGATAGGAAAATCTACAGAGACAGGATGTAGAGTTACACTTACCTGGAACTGGGAGACTGTGATGGGGAGTGGATTTAAGTTTTCTTCTGAGAATAATAAAAATATTCTAAAATTTATTGCAGTGATCATTGTACAACTTTACGAATGCACCAAAATCCACTGAATTGTACACTTTAAATATGTGAATTGTTTTGCATATGAATTACATCTCAGTTAAGCTGTTAAAAATATAGTAGGGAGGCTTTTGCTTCTGGAAAAGAGAGTAGATATGCTTTTCCCTATTTTCTCACCAAGTACAACTGAAAACCCTAGAAATTACATGTAAAGCAAATCTAAGAAGATTCTGAAACATGAAGAGAAGACAGACTTTCTAGAGACCTCAGGACCCAAGGAATGAGGTAGTGGTGAGTTCTCTGGGTTTTATTTTCACCTTATATATCCTAGACTTTAAGCTGAAGAAGACAGCAACCTTAAAACACCAACAGGTAAAGGAAAAAAAATCTCAGCCTGAAGCTGTAGCTCAGGAAGAGAGCACTTGCCTAGCATGCATGAGGCACTGGGTTCAATCCTTAGCACTACATAAAAATAAACAAATGAAATAATTTAAAAAGGAAAAAAACTCAACAAAAGCCTGCTGTTTCCTGTAATCCCAGCACTTAGGGAGACTGAGACAGGAGAATCGCAAGTTCAAAGCCGGTCTTATCAACGGCGAGGCACTGAGCAACTCAGTGAGACCCTGTCTCTACATAAAACACAAAACAGGGCTGGGGTTATGGCACAGTGGTAGCGCGCTCGCCTAGCATGCGTGAGGCACTGGGTTCGATCCTCAGCACCACATAAAACATAAAATAAAGATATTATGTCCACCTACAACTAAAAAATAAATGTTAAAAAAAAAAATAAAACACAAAACAGGGCTGGGGATGTGGCTCAGTGGTCAAGTACCACTGAGTTCAATCTCCAGTACCAAAAAAAAGCCTGCTGTTTCTAGTAAAACAGATAGCCTTTAGACCATAACATCTCTACTGCAAATACCACAGGGAAAAAACATGGCCCCACTCTAACTTATGCTGGAAAAAAAAAAAAAAAAAAAGTTGAGTGAGGAAACTTAACTTCTACCCTTGCTAAGCTGTAACAAAGTATCCCAACTCTGTAGCTGGGGTGAAGGCCAGACAGGAAGCTAAGACTTACATCCTGCCTACAAGTAATAAGCCCACCACCAACCATCACACAGTGTCATATGAGACATGATAAGGGACCACCACAATCACACAATGCCATGGGAAAGGACATGTGGAGCCATGGACTTCCATCCCCACCCAACAGTAATTAAGTATCAGTTATCAGTATCTTTCCTCTTCCTCTCTGAGGTGGTGCTAGAGGAGGTCTAGTAAAGAGTCAAGACTTTTCCCACTGCCCATTAGTAACAAGGACACACCCTGTGGTGTTAATGCAGACCATGTGGGAATCTGAAATTCCCATCACTGCCCAGCAAAACAGGGAACCACCATCTCAAATCAATTATCAACAAAGGCTGAGTAAGGAATACAGACTTCTACCTCACCTGGCAGTAACAATAAAGAAACAAGATTTAAATAGGGCCCAGAATCTCATAATATGAAAATGTCCAGGTTTCATTTGAAGTCATTTGTTATACCAAGAACAAAGAAAATCTCAACCTGAAAGATAAAATGATAACCAATCAATACCAACACCAAAAGGATGGAGCTATTTGGATTACCCAACAAAGATTTTAGAGTAGCCATGATATTTTAAGAAAATGTTTCAAATTTATAAATTGTAATACAGACTTTTTAAAAATTCAATGAACAATTATGAACATGCTTAAAACAGATGAAAATATACTGTCAGCAAAGAAAGAACACATATAAGGCACAACCCAATGGAAATGCTTGAATAGAAAAGCTTAATAATGAAAATTGGAAAACCAGTGGATGGGCTCAACGAAGAATGAAGGGGCAGAGGAGGGAAAATATTGGTGAGCTGGAAGATAGGAAATAAAAATTATCCAACATGAACAAAAGAAAAAAAAATTTTTTAAAACATGAACACACCCCCAAGGGACCTGTGAGACTATAATAAAAGACCTAATGTTCATGTTATCAGAATTCCAGAAGAAGCTAAATAAGGTTGAGATGTTTTCAAGGGAATAACAGTTGGATACTTCTGAAACTTAGTAAGAGACATCACCCTACAGATTCAAGGATTGTGAAACCCAAACAGAATAAACTCCAAGAAATCCACGTAAAAACACCAAAAAAAACAAACAACCCAATAAATAAATGGGTCAAGGAGCTGAACAGAAACTTCACAGAAGAAGATAGACTATCAATCAACAGACATACGAAAAAATGTTCAGCATCTCTAGCAATTAGAGAAATGCAAATCAAAATTACCCTAAAATTTCATCTCACACCAGTCAGAATGGCAATCATCAAGAATACAAACAACAATAAGTGTTGGCGAGGTTGTGGGGGAAAAGACACACTCATACGTTGCTGGTGGGACTGCAAATTGGTACAACCAATCTGGAAAGCAGTATGGAGACTCCTTAGAAAACTTGGAATGGAACCCCCATTTGACCCAGCTATCCCACTCCTTGGTCTATACCCAGAAGATTTAAAAATAGCATACTACAGTGACGCAGCCACTTCAATGTTCATAGCAGCTCAGTTCACAATAGCTGAACTGTGGAACCAACCTAGATGCCCTTCAATAGATGAATGGATAAAGAAACTGTAGTATATATACACAATGGAATACTACTCAGCAATAAAAGAGAATAAAATTATGGTATTTGCAGGTAAATGGATGGAGTTGGAGAACATCATGCTAAGTGAAGTAAGCCAATCTCAGAAAACTGAATGCTCAATGTTCTCTCTGTTAAGTGGATGCTGATCCATAATGTGGGGAGGACACAGGAAGAATGGAGGAACTTTGGTCATAGGGGCGGGAGGAGGGAGTGGGCAGGGGGACAGTAAAGATGGTAGAATATGATGGACATCATAGCCCTAGCTTCATGTATGACCACATATATCTTGTGAATCTACATCACATACAACCAGAAAAATGAAAAGTTGTGCTCCATCTATGTATGAATCAAAATGCACACTGCTATCATGTATACTTAAATAGAATAAATAAATAAAAATTTTAAAAAAAGAAATCCACGTAAAGACACATTATAATTAAATTTAACAAAAACGGAAGACAAAGAAAACACATCTTAAAAACAATTGGGAAAAAAGGGGACAATTTACCTATAGGAAGATAATTTACCTGTAAGCAGAAACTACTGAATTACAACAGATTTCTTATATGAAACCATGAAAGCCAGAAGGAAATAGAACAATATTTTTTTCAAGTGCTGAAAGAAAAACACTACAAACGAGAATCCTACAGCCAGCAAACGTAGCCTTTTGGAATAAAACAAAAATCAGGACATTGTACAATAAAAGAAAACTAAGAGAATTTGTCATAAGCAGACCTACCCTAAAGAATGGCTACAAGAGGGCTGGGACTGTAGCTCAGTAGTAGAGCGCTTGCCTCTCATGCGTGAGGCACTGGGTTCGAAACTCAGCACCACATAAAAATAAATAAATAAAGACATTGTGTCCATCTACAACTAAAAACAAAATGTTAAAAAAAAATGGCTACAAGAAATTCTCTAAAAAGAAAGGGAAAGATAATAGAAGGAAATTTGGAACATCAGAAAGAAAAAAGAACAGCAAAACTATGGGTTAACATAGTAGAGTCTGTTGAATTTTCTAAATTGTGTTTTGTGGTGGAAGCAAAAAATTATAATACTCTCTGATGTGATTCTAAGTGTATAAAGAGAAAATATTTAAGACATTCATGAACAGAGGTTAAATAATGTAAATCTACATTAATAGATCATTTCACCCAGCAACAGCAGAAGACACATTTTTTTTTTCCAAGTCCCTACAGGTCATATATCAAGATAGCCCATATCCTAGGCCATATGACAAAATTAACAGTATTGAACAGAATATAGTTGAAAACAACTGAAAGAATACAGAGTATATTTTTCAACAACAATGGAATTAAAGAGAAATTAATAATAAAAAAATAGCAGGAAAATCTCCAAACATTTGGAAACTAAACAACACACTTCTAAACGATCCATGGGTGAAAGAGGAAGTGTCGAAGCAAATTTTTAAAAATGCATTGAATTGAATGAAAATGAATATATAATCATATGTCCCTTAATGATGGTGATACGTTCTGAGAAAAATGTGGTTACACTATTTTGTAGTTATGGAAACATCATAGAGTGTACTTTAAAAAAAATAGGACAACTATGCTATAATCTTTGGGACCACTCACGAACACACCGTCATTGACCAAAGTATCCTTATACATCATAAGTATCCTTATACGTCATGACTGTACACCAATGAAATTGTGCTAAAGTAATACTGAGGAGAATATTTTTAGCACTAAAACCATATGTTAGAAAAGACAAAGAGTCTCAACTCAACAATCTAAGCTCCTCTCTCAAAAATCTACAAAAGAAGAGTAAAGTAAATCCAGAGAAGGAAATAATGCAAAACGGAGCAAAAGTAATAATACTGGTAAGAGAAAAAATAATAGAGAAAATCAATTCAACAAAGAGCAGCACCTTGAAAAGATCAAAAAAGAAGAGGAGGGAGAGAGAGCAGGGAAGGTCACAAATTGCAGCATCAGGAATAAAAGAGATGAAATGCACCAATTGCTTGGAAACCACAAGTCATCACAACTGACCCGGTATGAAATGAGAATTGCATCTGAATAACTGCTATACCTGTTAAATTCATAATTTTATTTTTTTCTTTTATTTGTTTATTTGATTTTATTTTTTGGTACCAGGGATTGAACCCAAAGGGACTTAACTACTGAGCCACATCCCCAGCCCTTTTTAATTTGAGACAGAGTCTTGCTAAATCGCTTCGGGCCTTCCTAAGTTGCTGAGGCTGGCTTTGAACTTGCGATCCTCCTGCCTCAGCCTCCTAAGCCACTGGGATTATAAGAGTGTGCCACCGTGCTTGGCTGAATTCAAATTTTAAAACTCACCGAAAGAGAAATCTCTAGGCCCAGATGACTTCACTGGGCAATTCTATTAACAGTTTAAGTAAAAGTTAGCACCCGTTGTATATAAGCTCTTCCAGAAAATAAATGGGAAAGGAATTCCAATCTATATTTCAAAGGTAATGTTATCTTGATACCAGAATCAGACAAAGACAGGACCAAAACAAAACCAATAACCCCCTCATAAATACAGATGTAAAAATCCTTAACAAAATATTAATGAATAGAATCAGCTATATGTAAAAAAATAAGATACACTATACCATGATAGAATATATTCTAGAAGTGCAAAGTAATTCACCAACCTAACAGGCTGAAAAATAAAAATCACAGGATCCTTTCAATTGATGCAGATGCATCAAAAGCATTTGATAAAATTCAATACCCATTAAAGATCAAAGGGGGAAAAAACTTTCAGAAAAATAGGAATAGAGGAAAATGTCCTCAACTTGATAAAGAGCATCTACCAAAGACTCCTTAGCCTACATTATGCTTAATTATGAAAGACTGAATGCATATGTAGACATCAAGATTAAAAATACAATACCATTTACAGTAACTAAAAACATTGCTTAGTTATAAATACAGCAAAACATACCTACTGATAAATACGATGAAAGAAATCAAGGATCTAAATAAATGGAAAAATAGAGTATTCATGGATTAGGAGATTTGACTGAGGAAAGATATTAATTCTCCCCAAAAAAATTTTCTGAAAAAGAATTAAAATGGGAAGAAGCAATTTACCCAGTTTCAAGATTTGTTATACAGTTACAATAATTAAGACTGGTTTTGAGAGAAGGACAGATATTCTAATTAATGGAACAGGATTAGATCCACACATTTATCCTTCTGCTGAAAATTACACCCACACATTTATTCATCTGATTTTGACAAAAATATGAAAGCAATTCAATGGAGCAAAAATAAACTTTTCAACTTGTACTATAGTTTGCAAGATGTTACCATCAGAGACATAGGGGAAAGGGTGCTTGGGATTCCTCCATATTATCTCTTACAACTGCATGTGAATCTACAATGATCTCAAAATAAAAAGTCCAATTTTTTAAAAAAAGCTCCTTGTTATGGTTTGGATAGGAAGTGTGCCCCACAGACTCATGTGTTGATGGCTTGGTCCCCAGTGCAGCAATGTGGGGCTCTGGGAGGTGACTGGATCATAAGGTCTCTGAACTCAGCAGTGGATGAATCCATTGACAGTTGACTGGACTACTGGGAGGTGCTGGAAACTGCAGGCAGTGGGGCGTGGCTGGAGGAAGTAGGTCACTGGAGGCATGTCCTTGGGGACTATATCTTGTCCTTGTCCCCTTTTATTCCTCTCTCTGCTTCTCAGTTGCCATGAGCTGAGCAGCTTTCCTTTTTTACCATCCATCCTTCATGATGTTTCTGCCTTGGAGCCAACCATGGACTAAAATCTCTGAAACCATGCGCCAAAATAAATCTTTCCTCCTCTAAGTTGTTTTTCACAGGTGTCTGTGTGTGTGTGTGTGTGTGTGTGTGTGTGTGTGTGTGTGTGAATCCTGAGGTCTCCTAGCCTTCCAAACATGCCAGCAGCTGAGCATGCATCTTGGTGGGAGTCATCAGGGAACCCTGCCTACTGAAAATGGTGCAAGGAGCCCCTGCAGGGATGAGGGAGGAGAAGATTGCAGTAGGAGGGAGGATAAAATAGGTTCTGCCTCAGACATCTTGTACTTACGATGCCATGGGTAGAGACTAGATGCCAAGTTCATGTATGGGTTGGAAGCTCGGAAGAGAAATCCAGACCAAGGTACTTCATATATCTTATATTTGATAGAATACAGATTCAGTTGCTGTTCCAAAACCCCAAAGTAATAGTGGCTTAACAAGATAAGGTATTTTTCTCGTACGTGTAGAAACTATGTGGTTTCCTAAGGGGCCAAGGAGCCAGGTTCCTGTTTTGTAACATGTACACAGCCCAAGGCGGCTCGCTACCGCCCACAGCCCAGCCAGAAGAAAGGGCAAGGGGAGGACCAGCTCTTTCCCTTCAGGGAAAAACCCCAAGAAATTCAGACATCACTTCTGCATCCTAGAAATTGGTCAGAAAGGTCCATCTATCTCAAACTGAGGCAGGGCAACGAAGTCATTATTCCAGACAGCCATGTGCACAATTTATTTGTATTTTTATGAAAGAAGGGAGAATGAATATTCTAAGACAGCTAGGAGTCCCCATCACACATCCCTGTCAATAAAGCATTTTTTAAAAACATACCCTTGACTATATATATGTATATATTTATTTGTAATTAATAGGCATATCAATAGTACATTAACTAGTTATAATATTTTTTTCTTTTTGACTTTTTAGATTAAAACAAACATAATTGTGTCTTCTTACACTGTAGAGAGCTGTCTGTGGGTTGTGTGTGGACCACAACGCAAGAGTCCCACACAGCACTAGACATGGGCTGACTGCTGTAGCTGCAGCCCCTTTGAGATGGATGTGACCTGCCAAGATGTCAATCAACCTGCTGACTACAAGTCTCCGCCTTCTTCCTACCTTGGGAAAGAATGTTGGATGGAAGCTCTTTGATGTCCCCTGACATGAAGCAGCGCAGGGGGCCATTTAGTCCATTTGCCTTTTTGCCATCTGCCAGAAGCCTGGAGGATCATCGGGCTGTAGGCTTGTCCTGCCCCTGTGTTTTGAAACTATTTTCTGTGTTCTGTAGTTTTCTCGTCACCTTACAGTCTTTTCCCGGTCAGGGAATCTCATCTTTGTCATCCACGCAGGATGTGTAATTGACATTATACCTCAAAAGATCATCTGGTACATGCCCCTTTGGAGACCACTGCTTAGACTAAAGATATAGATTTATCAAATAGATAGTGGCTGAGGCTCTGGAGTTGAATAAGATCACCCTAGGAAAGACACATAAAGGGAGAAGAAAGTTCTAAGGATGGGAAATTGAGGACATTGATATTTGTGTTAATTACGTTTTTGTTATTGTAACCAAAATACTTGACAA
The DNA here is from genome assembly GCA_028644305.1 of Xerus rutilus. NCBI lineage: Eukaryota > Metazoa > Chordata > Mammalia > Rodentia > Sciuridae > Xerus > Xerus rutilus. The sequence goes on from CM053399.1 coordinate 92,301,986, forward strand.
GAACAACTTGGAGGAGGACAAGTTTATTTTGGCTCATGGTTTCAGAGGTTCAGTCCACAGTCTGCCAGCTTCATTTCTCTGGGCCCAAGATGAAGCAGAATATCATGGTGGAAGAGTATGGCGGAAGAGCACTGTTCTGCTCATGGCAACCAGGAAGCAGAGAGGGATGGGGGAGGGGCCACAGGGAAGATATACCCTTCCAGGGCACACCCCAGTGACTCACCTCCTCCCACCATGTCCTATCTGACCAGTCAGTCCATTCAAACCAAGATAGATTGATTAGGTTACAGCTCTCATAATCCCATCATTCCGCCTCTGAATATTCTCGCATTAATACAGGAATTTTTGGGAGGCACGTTATATCCAAACATAACAGTAGTTAAGAATTGGGCAGCAAGAACAGAAGCAGGGAGCCATGCACAGTGGTGCATGCCTATAATCCCAGCTACTCAGAAGGCTGAGGCATAAGAATCACACAAGTTCAAGGCCAGCCTAGACAACTTAAGAAGACTCTGTCTTGAAATAAAATAAAAAGGACTTGGGGTGTAGCTCAGTGATAGAGCACTTGCCTAGCAAGTACAAGGCCTTGGTTTTGATCCCCAGTACTGGAAAAGAAAAGGAAAGAAAAAGAGTGATCTGAGAAACTGAGTAGGAGCTATCCAAGAAATGGAATATCTGGAAATCTGGAACAGAGTTTCAGGAAAAGTCATGTGGGATGAGGACCAAAAGGGAGCTATTGATTTACCAGTGTGAATGAAGGTCATTGGTAGCCAAGGTGACAAGAGAAGAAAATTAGGGTGAAGAAGTAAGAAAAAAAATGGATAGCACATTCAATTCTATGGCCAGGAAGGAGGCACCCATTGAAGGTTTTTGAGGGCCTCAGGTGAGAGCAGAATGTTAGAAGATTCCTATGGGCATTTGTGTGGAGAGTGGATTCCAGAAGACAGAGTCTGACACCCAGAGGCTGGTGAGGATGCCCAGAGTTCAAAGGCTTCAACTGAAAGATTTTGCTTAGGAGAAATGAAAATGATCTAGTGACCAGCTTGATATGGAGACTTACGAAGAAGGAAGAGAAAACAGACTCCAAGGCTACGAACCCTGGGAGCTGAGAGAGCTGGGTGCCTTGAAGAGCACTGTTGGATGAGGTCCTAATGGGTGACGAGCATCTGGTGTGCTTCCCGGCAATGCTTCCTGGAAAGGCTGCTGTGAGTGCCCATCCCCACAGCCTGCTTGTCCCCCCCCCCCCCCCCCCGCAACACCCTCTGCTACACAAACTCAAGTTCAGAGCCCCACCCCCACCCCACAGTGCCAACCACATGAATGCGACTCCATGCTGTTACAGAGCCATGACCAGCCAAGCTGACTTTACCGTGGTACCAGGACAATGGGGTTGTCACTGAGGACAAATGGAACAGTCTCTTTCTGCTCAATGACAAGCTCCCTGGAGTGCCAGCAGCAAGAGCTGTCAGCTGGCCAGGAAATAGGGCATATCAGGGCCACCACCGTGTGGCTCATCTCTGAGGCAACTCCACACACAACTCCAGGAGTGAGGACAGAGGTCACACTTGCCAGAATCATCCTCAGCCATGGACATGGCCTTCATCTCTGGCCTACCTCTCATTGATTAAGATGATCAGGAAATGAGCCAAAGGAAAGAGTCAGTAGTGATCTCTGTAAACATGTAAGGAAGGAGGAGGATGTTCTCAACCACAGCAGTGTCTGTCCCTTAGGAAGGACCTGCTACTGTTTGTTCCTCCTGGGGCCTCTCCCACAGCTTCTGGTCCATTCAGCTTATTGACTGCACTGAAGCAGGAGCCCAGAACCCTCCCTGGGGATGCTCCCTGGTTGCTTCTTCTAGCTTCTCATAGGTTACAGAAGTTGGGCTGCAGGACAAGAATGATAGAAAGAATTTGGGAAAGTGCTCACTAGTCCTACTTCTTGGACATCCACCCTAGGGGTCTGAATGAGCCTGGGCACCACGAGGCAGGACTGCTGTTCTAGCAGCTCTTTCTGGGTTATGTCTGGGGCTAGGTCCAATACTGTCCAGGGTCAGGAACCTTAGTGTGGTCCTAGGAGATGGGAAGGACTTCCCCAAGACACTGAGCTGAGGTGGTGGTTGTCACTGGAGACGCTAATGGGGGGAATCACCTACCTCCTCACTGGGAACAAAGGCTACTCACTGCCCTGGCTGCCTCTAAATTGACACTTCTACCATCAAATTATTTTAAAGACGAAATAGGAAACTATGAATCTCATAAAAATTGATGAGCAAGTTCTGTTGTGCAGGCAAAATAATATTAAAAACCTCAAGGATAATGCAGTCATATGGTGCCCTGGACACATCTATTGGGCCAATCCTAGATTGCTTGGGCATCTCAGAGAGTGGAATTTGCTTAACACTTAGGGAGCACCCATTATGCACCAGATCCACCCTCCAAATCTTGATGGAGGAAGAAGAGTTGTAGCAATGGGTAGAAGGTGTTTCCAACTAAGGAAATGGCTTGTCCAATCAATCAAGTGACAGGAAACATTCTATGCCATGGGGTTCACACCTCACACACCAAATTAAATTCAGCTGGCTACAGCACAGTGAGGGAGGGAAAGCGGGAGGGAGGAAGACAGGGAGGGAGAAGATCAGCACTTCCAAGGCCCTGGGGGTGAATCCCAGTCAGATCTTGTGCGGTAGGGAGCTTGGGTTTTATCCAGAGGGCAATGGGGAGCCATTGAAAGATTTTAAGTAGGGAAGAGACATGATCGGATTTGTTTTAGAATTGTAGCAGGGTGGTTTAAGAGTGTCATGTGGCAGAACAGCCTATGGAGAGAGACTAGCTGTGTCTTGCTTTCTCCATTGAAGCTTCCTGATAAAGAATGAAAGGTATTCCCACCCACCCCCTCCTCACCTACACCCCAGGAGGGGAGCTGAGCCCTTCTATCTCTGAAGCCTGAGCTTTCCTTGCCCAGAGGGGGAGCTGGCAGTGTTTTTCATGTGTTCTGAGGGGAAAAAGAAGTTGCCAGGCTTTCTCCCTCTTTCCTTTAGAAGGCCTGGGTCCAGCTAGGGCTAGGAACTAAGGAGGGGAATAAGCACTCGGAGAGTTTATAGGATATATAAACACAAGGCTTCAGAAGAGGCTATCCTAGGACTGGTTGGCTGTGAGGTAAGGAGAGGGGGGAGTGAGAACAGGATTTGGGTTTTCAGCTAGACTCATGGGACAGTGGGTGGTGGGACCAGTCACCAAATAGAGGAGAGGACACATTTAGCTCTTAGGTGTCCATTTTCAAAATATAATATTAAGCTTCCATTGGCAAATAAAATCCAATAGTAGTCATTTTATCTTTGCCCGCTCCAATTTTAAAATTAGCCCTGAGCTCCTCCTATCAGGGCAAGGGGCAGCGCTGCTTTAAGGATAAAAGCAGGTGGTCTGCCTGCCCAGGTGCACTTGCTAGCCAGGTGCACTTGCTAGCAAGCCTTTCTGGCAGAAGTAAAAGGTAGCCTTGCCAACCTGCTTCCAAGCAGGTTTGATTCCTTGCAGCATCTTGGTATTTCTAACATAGAGAAAGCAAATTCCCATAGATCCAAGCAGCAAATGGCTATGAGCAGAGAGCTGTGATTCCTACCCACCCAGGAACAGGCACATGGATTCATTGTTGGTGGAGGGAGGAAATCTCATGGCTACCCTGCTGCCAAGTGCCCTGTGGGTCTCTCCTGGGCATTGACCAGTGACAGCAGTTCCAGGCAGGTGCAGTGAGCTTTTTGCACTGATGGCACCCTGCAATGTGAGCTCCCACGTGGCTCAGTGTGCCTTGTGAGATGGAGCCCATCCCAGCTCTCAGGCCTCATTGTCCTCATTCGTAAAACCAGCATTTGGACCTGACCCCACGTTCCTTCCAGCTTGCTCCTACTGAGCCTGTAAGGACTCACTCAAGGGCCAGACACAGCAGAATGAACTGTCACAGCACATTGGCAGGAGCCTGGTGCTGTATGCAAAAGCAGCCAGACCCCCATGGGGTCATCAGGGAGCTTCCTAGAGACAGAGTGTGGGTGTAAGTCAGCGAGGGCAGCATCGCCTTTGTCTGTCCAGCAAAGCCAAAGGCAGAGCAGGGGTTGGTGCCTACCTGGTGATGGGTGCCCTTCAAACCACCCGGCTCCCTGCTCAAGGCTCTTTCTCTTCAATGGCAGGGGCAGGAGTGTGCTTCCTGGAAATACCCTGACAACAAAAAAGGTGCTTTCAGAAGCCTCAGCCCCTTTCTGCTTTCCGCAAACCATTCTCTGCTCCTTCCTTACTTTCCAGCATGCCCAGCCCCCTCCTTCTGAGATAAGAATTGGGGAATAAAGGGAGAGATACTGAGTCTCAAAGGAAGCACCTAGGAAACAATGAAATGCAAGAACTACCCATGAACCACTGAGATGCAGAAATCATCTCATGAAAAGTTCAGCAAAGCAGCCCTGGCCTAAGCTCTTGTTTGGCCATCCAAACTTGGCAGGAAATCATGTAACTGCCTTAGCTCCACCTCTAGTCCAGCTTCTATTCCCTCTATAAATAATAATAGCTCACACCAACCGGTTGCTGTCTACCTGCAGAGATGGCGCATTCTCCCTTGAATATGTAAGCTTTACCCCAAAGGAGTGTCTTTCTTGAGATTGCCCCTATTCTCCCTTGACTATGTATCTACTTTTCTAAATAAACGTGTCTGTCTTTGACTGGCACATGCTAAAATTCTTTTCCATCATATGCTGAGAGACCCGCTGGTCCTGAGTCAAGTTCTACCTTGTCTCTGTGAACTCCTTGGATTCTTCTTCAGAGACATCTCTCTTCCAATGACACATCCTCACTGCAGAAATCATCCTTCTTCATTACCTTCCCTAGGGGTAGACTCCTCTGAGGGACAAGAGCATATCTGATCAGTGGCCTGATGTCTTAGAAGGGTCAGAAGGGAAATGGTTCATGGTCATATGCAGCAAGGACTCACAGTCCCACTCACATGGAAGTCAACACTACGGGACCAGTTTTTGCCGAAATAAAGAGCTTTCTTGCAAGGTCAACCTTGCAATAAGCAAAGAGGACAGAAGCTTCCCTGACCAGTTGGTAGTGAGGGAACTTATAGAAAGGGAGAGAGAAGAGGCTGCGTGTTGGTTGAATGGAGAGAAAGGGAATTTTAAGGGTCCTTTTCACAGGTATAGATGGCCATGCCTCTTCATGTCCCGCATTGTTCTACAAGGGGAATTTTGAGCTTGTGACATCAAAAGGTTATTGACCAGACTAGCCGGCATTTTTGTGCATGTCCATTCTTGAAAAGCCGGTTTCAAGCTGAACTTGAGTGGATTCTGGAGATATTTCCTGAAAAACAACTTGAGGACACTTTGTTACTTAAGCAATTTGTGTCCTGGTGTGCCCAGGCCTTAGCTGCTTTCAAGGGCAAGAGAATGTAACTAGCTTAATAGAGCAAACTGCTACCGGCCAGGCTTTACAATTGCAGTATATAGGATAGTCAGATGAGGGAGTGTTATCCCCATTTACAGACGAGGAAACTGAGTCCTGAAGCATGAAATAACATGCCCAAGATAACAAATGCAGTACAAGTCAGGACTTGAGCCAAATATTTTTGGGCTTTTTTTGTGTTCCCCATCCATTCTTTCAAAAAACCCCACATTTATTGGTTTTCTACTTTGCATCAAACGCTGTACACATGCAAGGGAGTCAAAGCAAAATGAAGCACTTGCAGGCTAGACAGGAGACAGACACCATTGGTGGCCATACTAGAGGGTCCTACAAAGTCCTGTGGGACCTCAAAAAGGGGACAGGCTCAGCAAGGCTTTCCAGGGGAGGTACCAGAGAAGTAGGCAGAAGGCCTTGCTAGCCAAAGGGCCAGTGTGTGAAGGCACCTGGGCATGAAAGCAGACAACTCCATTCCCCATCTGAGCAGAGTTCCTGTATACCTCGGAGATGCCTCCCACCAGCACCTGAAGGGTCAGGGGCAATGTCCTCCCTCCCCTTTTTTTGAATGTTGAGGGTGAAACTCATGCATGAAGTCTCATGCATGCTGGGCAAGCCCCTACCACTGAACTACACCCCTAGGGCCCCCATTTTGTCACATTTCCAAGGATGTGGCCTAGAGTCTGCCCCAAGCTTGACTTCCTAGGGGCGGGCTCTGCCAGTGCCCCAAGTCCTCCTCACAGCTGCCGCCCCCCTCTCTCAGCCCGATCTTCAGTTTAGCTAAGCCGCTGGATCCCTTTGGGTTTGATACCATCTAATTGGTTGTGGCTAATCCCATATTAACTTCTCCCGCAGAAGCTAGAGGGCCTCTCCCACCCTCCATCACGTCTCAGCCCCTACAGAAGCTGCTGTTATCATGTTTATGAGCCTCCACAGCCACCGACAGGCAAATTTGCATATAAATAACCTGCCAGTACGGGAGGCTGCAAGAGGCTCCTGGTAACGACTCTGTTTATTACTCAGGGGAGAGAAGAGGAGCATGAGGGCCTCCTGCGCTGGGTGGCCCAGTAGAGATGGCTACATTTCCACCCACTAATTAGCTGAGAAAGGGTCAGTGACCCCCAAACAGCAGAGAAAGAAGAGCCAAAAGCTTCCAGCTCCTCCTCTTTGGGCACCCCTGGCCTGAACAGCGTAAGACCTGAGACAGACCCTCCTTGATACTAAGGATGGACCTGCCTGAAAATTAATTTAAGTGGCCAGGTTTAGCCCTGGGCTTGGTGCAGGTGGGAACAGAAGGTAAACAGATGTTTCATGTTCTCAAAGAACTGTCATTTGCAAAGAACATGTCACAGACCTGGCAGGGAGGCAATACCCAACAAAACAGCACAAGAATAGAGCTTGGATTGGAAGCCCTAGGTGAATCCTTGCATTGGAAGGCTTCCTGGAGGAGGGGGCTCTGGGGCCAGCCCTTGAAAAAGAGACCTTGCCTACCTAGGTGGAGAGAGGAAGACGAAGCATCCCAGACAGGTGAGCAAAGGCATGTTACATGAATGCATTGAGTAGACTGCCCAGTGGCTGGCAGGGTAGCCAGGAGTCCGCTCCAGGTCCCCACATTACAGAATTGTGTCTTCATTCTCTAAACCTTGAAGAGAGACCTAGTATTAGTGGGTAACTCTGTGGGCTCATGCTATTCTACTGAAATCTAACTAAATGTTGATTTCCCCATGCATTGGGAGTGTGGCTCAGTGACAGAACACTCACCCAGCGTGCATGAGGCCCTGGGTTCAATCCCTGGCACCACAGGAAAAAAAAAAAAAAAAGGACAGTCCAAGGGTTACCCAAGCTTAATTCAGAACAGAGGCCATATTCCAAAGAGAATGGGAAATGAGCATAAGTGGCAGTGGGGACTTGGAGGAGGTGGGGTGAGGACAAGTTGGGAAGACTGGAAACCTGTGGATAGAAGTCAACCCACTACACAGTTTTCAAGACAAACAATACCTAGTCCTCAAGTAAGAGGTCTCAACAGCGTCATTTGCAACACATACATAGTCCATTCTAACTTCACCTGTAATTGGAGTGATTACTCATAATCTGTGTCAGCTTTTTGACTTAATCCAAAGGAAAAACAAACTTCTTGTCTTCCTGACAGGTGGTAGTTTTTGCACACTGGAGCAGGCTGCCCACCAGATTTAGACTCTTAGCCTCCCTCGAGAGCTGGGAGATGGGAGCACTATCTCTCTTCATGTTCCCAGGTCTTTGAAACATTTCTGAGTTGCAAGACTAGCAAGAAGCTTTTTTTGGCCATTATAAAGATTGACAAATAGTTGAAAAGGACAGAGAAAGAAATGTTGAAACAGAAAAAGAAAAGGGGAGCAGTCTCTTCTCATATTTTCAACAGGTTGAATTCTGTCTCTTAATTTGTACTGGCCCTTCCATAGGCTGGGAAGTTACTGTTATCCTGGAGGAAGTACTGAGCAATCTTGAGACCTGGGTTCTGATTCTGGCTCTGCCCTGTGGTCGTTGGATAGCCAAGTCAACCTCTCTGAGTTGGTTTCCTCATCTTTGAAGTGAGAGTCATAATTGCTACCTCACAGGGACATGAGGAATGAATGAGATCTTCCCACTCCAATACTGGGGATTGAACCTGAAGATGCTCTACCACTGAACTACATCTGCAACCCTTTTTATTTTGAAATAGTGTCTCACTAAGTTGCCCAGGCTGGCCTTGAACTTGAGATCCTCCTGCCTCAGCCTCCCACTAGCTGGGATTATAGGTGTGAACAGCTGCACCCAACTATGGGATCATATTTTAAAGTTACCTGGAATGCAGTAGGCTCTTTGAAATACTCATCTTTGAAATGATTTATATATAATATTATAAGGGTTGGAACGGTACAATGGAGAATAGTTCACCAAATCCCAAAACACTGATACCAGGGATTCCTTGAGAGCTGCATCAGAAGCTTCCAGGGCCAATCAGAGGGAAATGCTCTTTTGTGCAGCTGGTCATAAATTCAGGAAGCTCATTTCCCTAAGCAGTGTCACTGTTAGAAAATATAAGTAGGTTAGGAAGGGTTTTAGTACACTTATGAACAGATAGTGTACTGTTCATACTCAAGCTGCTGAGGAAGGACAGATGTTGGATCCTGATCCTAACTCGGAGATTGACAGCTTCTAGGGTAAAGCCTTGCCCACCAAATGTCTTGGAATCACTGAGACAGGCAAGAGCTGGCCACACAGATGCTGTGCAGGTTACTGTTAGGGATAATTCCTTCATTTCTCTGCTCCACATCCTGCCAATGCCCCAGATCCCCAAGATGATAGGCTGGATTCACAGTTGGTACCACATCCACAGTCCCCTTGGCATTTCTGCCAAAAAGCAGCATTGCAGAGCCAGCCCTCTCCATACCACAGCACCTGCCCACCTGTGCTCTAGAAAAGTTGCCTCAATTGAGATAGAGCAAGGAGGGCACAATGGCCATCAGGCCCCAGGCAGACACAGCTTGGAGAGCTACAGTGACAAACGTGGTGGCCCTCCATACTCTCCAGGACCTCACCCTCTGCACCCATGGGATGCTTCCCCATTGCTGTGGCTACTGGATTCCAACTGGAACCAGGCCTGTAGGCCCCAGCCACCATCTTGGGGAACTGCTGATGGCCCATGTCCTTCACATTGCGATGTACTTCCCAAGACCCAATAGCAGAGCCCCAAGCTAGAGAGAGAGGTGTCTTTTGGTGAAACTGCATTTTGGGGGCTTTTGACTATTTGGGGCTGAAGAAAGTTTGAGAAGAGCCATGGTGGTCTGAGATGGTCTGGGTTTTCCCATCTGGCTTTGGTGAGGTCATCCCACCTCAGCCAGCACTGAGGCTGAAAGCAGGAGGCTTTGCCTCCTGCGCCTCCCACCTTCCCACTACTCCTACCTTCAGTCCTCTCCCAGTCTGAAAGTGGCCGAGCACAGTGGGTGGTAAAATGTGCTGTGATGGTGGGTGGATGGGGACAGAGAGCAAGCACAGTGACGGCAGGAAGTAGTAGATTTTCATCTGAGGTGACTGGGGGCATGGAAGGGGGCTGCCGGAGCAGATGGCAGGATCAGGACAGGGCGATCAGGGTGACAGAGCCAACAGGGAGGGCTCCAGCAGAGCTAAGCCGGGAGCCAGGGGATGATTGAACAGCAGCTTGGGAAGGATTGAAGCGGGAGACAAAGGATTTGCTGCAGAACCCAGAGCCCTGACGAGCAGGAGACGCTTTGATGCTGGAGATGGCAGCAGCTGCGGTGGGCCTGGGGGGAGGGGACCAGGGTGATTTAGCACCTTGGAAGATAAAACAGGCGAGACCTGTGCTTCTGGGACAGAGCTGCAGGCTGTTGCCATCCATCCCCCACTAAAAGGAGCAGTGACTGAGGAGGGAGGATGGCAGAGGAGGGGGAGGTGGCCACAGGGATAAGCACAAAAGCTGGTTCCAAATGCAGCCCGGGAGCATCTTGGCCTGCAACAGGCAGAGAAATTCCAGGGCAGTTTTTCTCAGGAAAAGGGAAGCATGGTTCAAAGAGAACGTAATGAATTGGCTGAAATAAATAGCTAATGAGCTCCAGGTCACTTCAGAAGTTCACAGAAGAACTCATGCAGCACAGTCACCAGTTAGCAGCCACCCCTAGCCCATTGGACACAGGGACGCCCAGCTGAGTCCGAGAGAGCATCCCAAAGCCAGTAGATAGCAGCCTGGCTAGACCCTTTTCCTTGGCTGCCTTCATAGGTCAGGCTGCCTGGAACTAGGGAGAGACAGGCAAGTGGAGACAGGACCCCGGCATCCAGTCCAGGCTCTGTATCTGCCATCTTAGACACCTTGAATGTTTCTTCGAGTCCATTTTCTCAACTGAAAAAGGAGCCAAAACCAAACGAACATCATCCTTGATGCTTCCAGGATTTTTGTGAGAATCAAATGAGAAAAGGTTATGACACAAACACAGGCAATTATTGTCCACGAGACACCAAGCTTCCTAAGAGAAGGGGTGTATTTTGCTCTCTTTGCACCTCCTGCATTTAGCATGGTGCCTGACAAAAAATGTTTATTGAATGTCATTGAGTAAATGGGAAGTATTTACTTCTCCAGTGGTACCTCCAGTCATCCACAGAGAGACTGAGCCCAGGAAAGTTGGGGGTCCAAGTTGAAGGTATTCAGGTGTGACCCTGCCCCAAAATCAACCTCCACTTATGTTCAGATTGGTTATCATTTTAACTTAGCCATAGCTTTGTTGTCCTGGAAGACTGGGAATGGAGAATTATTTAAATTTTAATGGAGGGGTGATCCAGGAGCCCTAAGTTAGGAATAGAGATGGGCCTCTCCCTAGGAACTCCTTGTCTAGTCCTGTCCCCTTAAGCTTTATGAGTTAGAGACAGAAATGAGGAGAGACAGGGTCACTTTATAACCTCCATGCACAATTCAGTCTGAAATTTGGAGGCCCCACAATATATCAATCTTTTTAAGCCTGCATACACACTTCACATTAATTCTAATTTAGATACAACCAGGAGTTAAGTGGCAGTTGACTAGTTGACATGTTTTGTAGACATGTAATCAAACACTTATTAATTTTGATTTTGCAGTTTGCTTTTTGCCTCTTGGGGCCAATCCATTCTCTTTTCAGGTATCAAACATTTATGGAGGCCCTTGCAAAGGTCAAAGGAGCCAGGCACCAGGGCCTTTGGATGACAAAGCATCTGGGAGGGGAGCTGGGGGCCAGGATACCTCACGTTCTCCTAGAGGGGGAAAAGTGGCCTGGCCTATGGCTTCCACACTTTTCCAGGAAAAAGGAGATATGAATTATGTCCCCAGAAATAGCCAACATATGCTATATATGCCTGGGCCAGCTGTCTGACTGTCTATGATTCAGTGTTCCCCTTAGAATAGGACTTGAGAAGAAGAGATGGAGGCTCTGGGGAAAGGGTAGTCCCCAAGCCTCTTCTGATGGGGACTGAATCAGAAGATGTGACTCTGAGATGTGCAGGGGGTTCAGGGGCAGTGGAGCCTGGATACCTGGAAGCTGAGCTGGGGCCATATCGGTTTCCCCTTGGAAGACAGAGACTCTCTGTCACATGGGGGGAACCAGCCCCTTCACTGTCCCTGCAGGACAAGAAGGGGCCTAGTCAGATTCAAGTCCCATTTCATCAGCTCTCTGCCTGCTATGGGCCAAATTTTGGTACTCCTGCCCCAAATTCATATATTGAGGCCCAACCCCACTATGACTCTATTTGGAGAGAGAGGCTTTAAGGAAGCAATTAAGGTTAATTGATCTGATTGGATTAATGTCCCTATAAGAAGAGATAAAAGAGCTTCCTCTCCTTCCTCTGCCTCTCCCCACCTCTCTCACATCTCTCCCTCTCTCCCTCTCTCCACTCTCTGAGAACACAGTGAGAAGGTGGCCATCTACAGGTCACGAAAAGGGCCCTCACCAGAACCCAGACCTTGGCCTTGGACTTCTAGCCTCCAGAACCGTAAGAATAAGTGTCTGTTGTTCAAGCCCCCAGTCTGGTGCTTTGTCAGGGCAGTCATCCCTCTAGACAAGACCCTGTCCTCCCTCTAGAGGTTGGGGAAAGCACCAGGAGGGAGCCCTTGTTTCACAGTCCCTGTCCTGAGCCTTTTGGGCAAGAAAGAGGAGAGGATCACCACGATGGACACTGATTCAGAGCTTATTTCAAACCAGGCAGTGCTCAAGGCATTTTATGTATGTTAATTAACACATTTAATTATCACAACTCTGAGCTATTGATACTATTAATACTCCCACTTTACAGATGAGGAAACTGGGGCACAAATTGAAAAGTAACTTGCTCAGGGTCACACAGTTATAAAATAGCACTGTCTCTGCTGAAGGAGCTCACAGTTCAAACAGCCCATGAGAACTGAGCCGTGCCTGTACTCAGCTATGCATCAAGTGTGTGGGAGATAAGGAAGAAGATAAGATTGATCCTGCCTTTCAAGGAGTCTAACCAGGAAAATAAGACAAGCCCCTAGATTCTACAAGGCAGAGACCCATCTGCCTGATTACCACCCGTTCCCAGTGTCAGCATGGTTCTCTCAATAAATATTTCTTAAATGATGTGTTTAAATGAGGTATTGGAATATATTTAGTTTCCTATGGCTGCTTCAATAAATTGCTATGAATTAGGTGGCTTAAAACAACACAAACTTTCTGCCTTACAGTTCTGTTTAGATCAGAGTCTAAAATGGCTCTTGCTGGGCTAAAGCCACCATGTGAGCCGGGCTGTGTTTCTTCCAGAAGCTCTAGGGGAGAGTTTCCTGGCCTTTTCCAGCTTCTAGAGGATGCCTGCATTCCTTGGGCCATGGCTTTTTCCTCCATCTTCAAATCAGAAGTACAGCATCTTTGACTATCCCCCTAACTCTGCCCCTCACCCCTCCGACTCACCTGTTCATTTCTTTTTTTTTTTTTAAATATTTTGTTTAGTTGTAGATGAACACAATATCTTTATTTATTTTATGTGGTGCTGAGGATCGAACCCAGTGCCTCACGTATGCGAGGCAAGCGCTCAACCGCAGAGCCATAGCCCCAGCCCCATCACCTGTTCATTTCTAAGGACACTTGTAAGACCATTGGGTGTGCCTGGATCATCCAGAATAATCTGCCCATCTCACTGCTGATTAATAATCTTCATTTCATCTGTGATGTTCAATCCCCTTTCCATATAACAGAATATACATATAGGTTCTGGTACATAGAGCATGGACGTCTGGGTAGGGGGAACATTATTTACCTTCCACACAGGGCATGACTGGCAAGTTAACTTCTCTGAGCCTCTAATTTCTTCCCCTAAATTAGGGATAATTCCATTTTTCCAAATGTTCCAATGGACCTGAAATATCAGTGCCTTCCCCGACATGTCCATCTTCTTTGGCCTCCTCCAGTCCTTCAGCAAGTTCTGTCAATTCAACCTCCCAAGTGACTCCCAAATCCTTCTCTCCATTTATGCTAACAAATTCCAGGTCACTCTTCAATAGCTGCATGCCTGGCCAAGTGCAGTGACCTTACCTCACCTCCTAGCCCCTACTCTAGCCCTTCCTTCACCTCCTCATGTGACCTTAACCTCTTATGAGCTGGCCCTGCCCTTCTCCAACACAGTCTTGTGCCATCTCCACTCACTCACAGAATCCCAGCACACTAGCTGTATGTGCATGAGCTGGACCCACCTCACTTCCTCCCCAGAATCCTTGGCTTGTGGTTCTATTGCCTTGCACCTCTCTTATCCTGTACACGTGGCTGGTTTCTTCTCTTCAGTCAACCTTTGGCTTAAATGTCATCACATCAAAGTGGCAAAATTAAGCCGGACGCAGTGGCGCACGCCTGTAATCCCAGCACTTTGGGAGGCTGAGACAGGAGAATCGTGAGTTCAAAGCCAGCCTCAGCAATGGCGAGGCGCTAAGCAACTCAGTGAGACCCTGTCTCTACATAAAACACAAAATAGGGCTGGGGATGTGGCTCAGTGGTCCAGTGCCCCTGAGTTCAATCCTCAGTACCAAAAAAAAAAAAAGTGATAAAATTAAGATTACCAGTCCTTTCCAATGACTCTGACCAGTCCTCTCCCTTCTGTAAGTATCACCCTGTTTTATGTCAGTCTGGGTACATGGAGCCTGGGAGAACTGGGCTTTGGCTATGTAGTGTTACTTTTTTAACACTAAAGCAATTCTGTAATTTGCCAACACCAACCAAGTGTCTTGCAGTTCAATCCTACCCTGATACTACCACCACTTCAAGGGCTCAGTCCCACTAAACTGCTGTCACTTCAGATGCTAGTCACAAGTTCTGGGAACCACTTGTACTTTCTACTAATGTGTTATAAACTGGGGATTCTCACAACCCACCTCAGATTCAGTAATTCCCTCAAACATTATAAAGACTATCTAGGAACAGTGAAATGGAAGTATGCATGGGTTGAGGTGTAAAGGGAGGACTGGGGACAGAGCTCCCATGCCTTCTCTGGGACCCCCAGCTTCTTGGCACATTAGTGTACTCCCCAACCTGGAAGTTCCAACCCTGGCTTGGGTTTTCATAGAAGTTTCTCACATAGGCAAGGATGATTCAATCCTCAGCCACCTGGTGACTAAACTCAATTTCCATCCCTTCTCTGCTCCCCAACTGGAGGCTGATAGAGTGGCATTGAAATTTCGAGCCCTCTAACCCTGGCTCAGTTTTTCTGGCCACTAGGTCACATCCTGGAGGTATCCACAACCCCACACACACCCACCTGCCTGGCCTAGACTCACCTTATGAGCATAAAATGACAATCTTATCACTTAGGAGTCTCCAAGGATTGTAGGACCTCTGCCAGGAACAAGGACAAATACCAAATATGTCTCTTCAAGGTCCCCCCCCCCATGAAGAGTATGAGTCACCCAAAGAGACCCTAGCTTGCTTTGGGACTTTTTTTTCAACATCACCATCATCCTCCGCTTCACAGGGGTCACCAGCCCTAAAAGAGAGACTAGAAAGATAGAAGACAAATGTTCTCCCGTCTCTCCCCTCCCTGGCCCCTATCCTGAGAATATTCATGGAGGAGTCAGGCATCTGTATCCCTTTCACTTCCCAGGCTGAATCTTTGGGTCTGGGGAGAGGACACAGCCTTTCTATGACAAGGTGCCGAGGCCCAGGAGCTCCCATGGCTTGGGCTAGGTAGATTCCTGATGGAGACTTCTCTTCCTACTCCTCTGCCTGAGAATATGGACCTCCTGAGTCCCCAGAGGACAGAGAGATTAGAACAAGCTTCTGGGAATGTGTGGACGAGAGATGGGGGCAATAGGCCTTGGTGATTTTTCTCTCTGGATTTTATAAGCCAGAATAGTTTCCAAGTGAAATCCAATCCATGTGGTTCTGATTCCTTTACACACTGGGAAAAGGTTCATGCATGAAAGAGATGGAGATCCCAAAGGGCTCTTTTATTTGATTTAACAAATCCCTTTCAAATTTTTATTTTTTCATTAGGAAACAGAAGCTCTGCACTCCCAAACCACACACACAGACACACGCAGGCACACGTGCACATCCCCCCCTCCTACCTACTCCACTAGCTCCAAATTCTACAACTCTGTAAGCCCCAAGGCTGGAATATCTCCATGAACCAAGAGTTGGGGGACACTTTTTCCATCTTCTCCATTTAATGCTTATTGGGAAATGAAAGAGATCTGGGAAGAACTTTCAGGAACTGAGAGGAAGAAGGCAAAGTGTCTCTCCTGCTCCAGGAAGCCAGAATTCCTGCAAGGCCCTCAGTCATCTATATGCCCCACCCACCCGCCCACACACACATGGCCCTGCACCAAGGAGAACTTCAGAAGGATAGTAGTGGCTCCAGATCCATGTCCACAGCATAGGTTTAATTTCGGTTTTGGTGGGAAGATACTGCCACTACAGACCTAAAAAGTATGGGGGAGTCCCAAGACAGATCATTGGCTTTCCATCCTCTGTAGTGGGCAGGACCTTCTCAGAGGCATCTAGGACAGCCCTCCATCCCTATTGCCAGATGTAGTATCAGATGAAGGGACTACCAGAATAGGAGTCCAGAGACCTCAGTTGTGCCCCAGCTGAGTGACTGCTGAGCCTATTTTCCTCAGAAGTCAGTAAAATCCAAATGCTTTACAGGAACAAACGAGAACAGATGCTTTATAAAGCATTTACAATACTTTGTAAATTGCCAAGTCCTAGGGAAGGGTGAGATATTGGAGGCGCTTGTCTTAGATAGTGTCAGTAGCAATCCTGTTTAGAAAATCTTTTCAGAGCAAAAGGAACAGCAGACCCTCCCCCCAGCAAAAGCTGCCACTGTCCCATACCAGTTTGGGAAGTTCTTCCTTGCATCCAAGTGAATTGCTTCTGAAGTAACTTCTTTTATATCACAAGTGGAACTGAGTATACACGATAATTGATTTGTTCTGATTGTTTCATGTCGTGCACACTCGGTGGACACCCCACCATGGGAGAATGGGGAGGGAGAGGAAGGCAGGATTCTGGGCGTAGGATTCTGGGAGGTTCTCTCAGAACCTTGAGCCGTGTGCTCCATTACCCAAAGAGTCACGGAGGGAAGCTGGACTGCTGGGAGGGAGTCCACTTTCCTCATCAGAAAGAGAAGTCTGAGCAGCTTTGGCTGTTTTTCAAATTAATGGGTGTGAAAGTCCACCCAGAACTGGCTTATGGAATGTGTCATTTTCATTTGTGAAATTTGCACCCACTGACCTCATATCCTCCCTGAAGATGTGGGGCTTTCTCACTTCCTACCTCCAATGCAATCTGCATCTGATGTGCTAGCAGACCTCAGCCCCTCAGCCCCATCTGCATCTCTTAGAGCCATTTCCTTCCACTTAGGAGTGAATGATGCTTCCCGGGAGCCTGGCTGATGGAAACCACGCCCACGCCATGTGGCGCTTCCCCTTCTCTCCTGCCCTTTCAGCCCTCAGCCAGCAAACAGAGGCTCCGCTCGCTGAGATTTTCAACTTGCCTCTGTCTGTACCCACAATCCAATCACGCAACCCCATCTGGGGGCATAGGAACTGATTTTCTCTTCTAATGGCTTCCTTATCTGAGCTGATGGCTGCCATCTCTCGGGATCCTGTGGGTAAGAGTGCTGAGCGGAAGACCCCTTGTCTCCCTGCCACTCTGCCCTCTGCCCCTCCTCACCTCCATCTCTCTAGACAGAGGTGCCCAGAGCTGGAAAAGAGCAGGATGAGGGACAGGAGGTGGACTGCACGGTCCCCTCAGGGCTCTCCCTCTCCTGCCAGCTCCATCTCAATTCCATTAACCTCACTCTGTGCACTGTGTTAATGGGTGAGGAAGCACCAGTCACCCCATCTCGCCTGCAGAGAAGAGGGGGCTGCCACTTGTTGCTAACCTCAGAGTGGGCACAGGGTGCTGGGAGGGCAGGACTCAGGCCCAGGAGGACCCTGGCATGCGACCTGGCTTCCCTGTTCCCTGCCTGTAGAAGATGCAGCTCTCCCGGGGTTTCCTGATGGACAGCTACAGTGCTGATGGGGCTGGCAGGAAAATTCCTCATGTTCACGTTCCCCTCCATTGATCCTCAGATCTCCTCCTCAACAGCTAGGGAGACTCATAATGTGCACTTCCTAAGTGCAGTGAAAGGACCTGTGAATGATCATCCCTTTTATTTGATTAACTCTTTCACATCTGCCATGTGCATCTCATAACTTAAGGGATATGCTTGTGAAGCAGAGAAGGCCACAGACTGAGGACATCCTGAGGCAGAGGGAAAGGCCACTCAGTTAGGTCACACATCATAGGTATGGGTTGCAGAGACCAAATCCCATCTGTACTTCTGTGGCTCCACCTTATTTGCAGTCTCCATGCAAATGCCATGTTCCATCATGCCATCTCCCAGGGTGGGAGTATACGTGGTATTATTGACTGAGGCAGGGGTGCAGACTGAAGGGCTGGAGCCCAGTGAACCCCAAAGTAGCTCCAGTTTAGAGCCTGGTTGGATGTGAGGAAGACGCCTGCCCAAAGGTATCCAGTTCATAGGATGACCACAGGCCTGGGAAATGGGCAGGTGCAGGAAGCAATGAGTTCACCAGCAGTTAGCTGAGTGCATCAGACTCTCAATAAGAAAGGTAAGAAAGAAGCCATTGGTGGGAGGGGAGAAGTAAAAAGCTGCTCTGGCTGTTGAGGGGCCCTGGAGAACTCTGTCCAAAGAGCAATACCTCTTGGAACCCCCACCTCACCCAGTCTTTTAGCCCAAGCCCCAGGAGTGCCCCATGCCATAGCACCCGTCCTGGAGAATTATCAAGAATATCCTTGCAGTGGCTGAGCACGGTGGCGCACGCCAGTAATCCCAGCACTTTGGGAGGCTGAGATAGGAGAATAGTGAGTTCAAAGCCAGTCTCAGCCTCAAAGACCAATGGTAAGGCGCTAAGCAACTCAGTGAGACCCTGTCTCTAAATAAAACACAAAATAGGGCTGGGAATGTGGCTCAGTGGTCGAGTGCCCCTGAGTTGAATCCCTAGTACCAAAAAAAAAAAAAAAAAAAAAAGAATATCATTGCAATGAATGTCCATGCTCTGGCAGCCTGGATAGACTGGGAAAACAACACAAGGTTTTGCTAATTTGCCTGATTAAAACTCATATGGGCAGTTTGACAAGCCTGCAGACTCCAGGGTCTCCTCCTAGAGCACCAAATCAGAATCTCCAGGATGGATTGGGAGATGTACCCAGGGTATTTGAGACCTATGAGGCAGGTCTCATGGCAAACTTGGGAAGCACCCCTGTGTTCCCAGCCTCCTTAATTTACCCACTTGAGTCAACAAAATTGAATGTGCAACACTGAGTTGCTTAAAAAGAGGATGTGACCACTTTGGGGATCAGTGGGGCAAAATAAGAAGTTGTACATCATCTATCCTTCCTCTGGCCCTCAAGAAGGGTATTCTAGTAGCTGGAGCAGCCTCCAGCAGGACAAGTGTACCAGATGGCCCTATGCTGTACTGGATCCTTGTCTACTATTGAAGAAAAGAAGGAAGTCCTGGTTCTGTGGAAGAAACCCCTGGCTTTTCCTTTCTTTGCATGGGGGTAGAATTTTTAGGTGGACACATAGAAGCCTCTCTTGCAGCTAGCTGTGGCCATATGACTAACTTGTGCCTATGAGATGTGAACAGAAGTGATATACAAATTGTAATTTGTAATCCAGGCTTATGGGAAAGGCAAATGCTGTCTCCTCCCCCTGGACCCTTGCCACTGGCTGGAACACAGACCGTTCTGGGGGAGCCACTTGAACAGGGCAACTCAGGGATGCCAGAGCAACAAGACAGAAAGGGTCTGGGTTCCTATACCATGGAGCTACAGCCTTATGGCAGGAAAAAGGATACTTTCCTATTTTGTAAAGCCATGTTTTTTTGTCTATGGTAACAATATTGCAGTTAAACTTTTTCTTTTTTTTTTTGGTACTGGGGGTTGAACTCAGGGGCACTCGACCACTGAGCCACATCCCCAGCCCTATTTTGTGTTTTATGTAGAGACAGGGTCTCACTGAGTTGCTTAGCACCTCGCCATTGCTGAGGCTGGCTTTGAACTCGCGATTCTCCTGTCTCAGCCTCCCAAAGTGCTGGGATTACAAGCTTGAGCCACTGCGCCCGGCTTAAACTTTTTCTTAACTTTGGGTTTTAGGCAATTTCCATGCAGATGCATTTCCCATAGCCACCCTACTTCATGGCAAGGTTCGACTCCCTAGAAAGTTTTCCACCCATCCTATCCATCAGAACAGAGCCTGCATTTCAGGCATCCTTGTCCCCAGGGATAAGACACCAGAAGCAGGGGTTACCTTCCTTTGGTACATTCCACTAATATATTCAGTGACATCTTAGTATAGTCCACACTCTGAGTGGAGTAATTTTTAAAATCCTTTCCTTTATTCAACAAAAGTATTTTCCTTATAATTATGAAATGAAACAAATAATAATAATGGTCAGAAAAAAACACAGTGAAAAATTCTTGTTATTAAACATCATCTACATAGGATCATTCCAATGGAAGAATTTTTAAAAATAATATTTGGGGTAAATAATTGCCTAGTAATTAATAAGTAAATTTTAATAAAACCTAAGCATTTGCAAATGGCACACCCTAGGCAAATGCTAAATGGTGCCAATGATGTTACATTTTATCTTTTGGGGGGATTCATTCTTTAGCTTTCAACAATTAACAGTTAATACTTTTAAAAGAATAATAAATTCTAATTTTAAAGGTATTAGGGACATGAAGATAATATCAAGAAATAATAAAGTTATTATTTTAAAAATATTTAAATTAAGCAAAATATTTTACATATGAACTAAAATTTGCACTTAGCAAACAAAAACACCATACTTCACAGTTTGCACTTGGTTTCAGCATTTTAAATTTTAAACACAGATAAAAATTCCAAGTGGTCTCATAGAAGGACACAATTGAAATAATTCAATAACTGCTATTTTTTTTTTCAGTTGGGGACTGAACCCAGGGCCACCAGCATCCTAGGCTGCACTCTACTGCTGAGCTACACCTGAAACAAGCTGGTTGTTCTTCAACATGGTTTACTGGCCCTGTGGATAGAGAATCTGCTCCTTCAGTGCAGGAATTGTAGCATCCCAGAGATAGAGGCAAATTATACCTGAAGGAGCTCCATTCCCAACAATAAGCAACTTGATTCAGAACAACCCCATGGACCAGAGTCCATGTGTATCGGAGGCTGACTGATCAACCAGAAATTCTCTGAATTAACATCTATGTGCAAACAAGAATAATCAATAAGGGCTGGGGTACAGCTCAGTGGTAGAGGCCTTGCCTAGCATGTGTGAGGCCCTGGTTTAATTCCTAGGACCACAAAAGGAGAAACAAAGTAATAATTGCCAACTGAAGCTTCAGTAGTTGTCATTACATTCAATGGTAACTGTGGGCAATCATTAGGACTTAGGCCAACCAAATTTTATCCCTGACAATATCTGGAATTTCAGTACTTTGGAATCACAAATAGCAGACTGACTCTCAGGCCGTGTGGATTCTGAATTCTCCACCCTAGGCCTCTCTGCCTGTGCCTTGCAGACTCCCAAAGCCCCAGCCTCTTGCTCTGTCTGACCTTCCCTCGTCAGCTGCTTTCTCTGCTTTAGAAGGAAAAGTTTGGGCACACCAGAACCCCAAACACTTGTTTTCAAGTGTTGCCAACCCAATCTTCTTTGTTACTTTTGCTTTATTTCACATCTTAGCACTTGCATTTTATGAATGGGCTGGCAATTAATTGCCCTCTTCACTGATTGAAGTAAATAACTGCAGTGACAATCCTCAGGAATTTCTGTGCGCACTCTGTCTCTTGGAGGAGCTTGCGAGAGTTATGTTCACAAAGCCAAAAGAGCCTCAATCAAGAGGACAAGGACCTAAGTCTAGACCAAAAAGGTACAGGTTGGGGTGGAAGAACTGGAAGCCGAGGGGAGAGGGACATGGAGCCTGGAGATGAGAGGGGACAAGCAAGTGGTCTAGTATCAAGGAAGGCAGCTGTCATAAGAAGAGCTAGCTGGACACTGTGGTGCACACCTGTCATCCCAGTGACTAGGGAGGCTGAGGCAGGAGGATTGTAAGTTTAAGGCCAGCCTGGCAACTTAGCCAGACTCTGTTTCAAAATAAAAATCAATAAAGAGGGGAGATGTAGCTCGGTGGTAAAGTGCCCCTGGGTTCAATCCCCAGTACGAAAAGAAAAAAAGGGCTACTCTTGAGCCTTTAAAAAAAAATGTTTATTTATGCGTCTCTTTTCATCTATCCCAACATTTGGCAAGATAGACTCAGGGAGGTTAATTAATATTTGCCCCATAGTCTGTCAGCTAGAAAGAGAGGACTTGAACTCATGGCTTGCCCCTTCCCCATACTGTCCTGTGCTAGCAAGGTCCCAGCTGGGGGCTGGGATTCACAGGCAGGACCCCTGGGGACGGTGAGCCTGCACAGACAGGCAGGACAGTCTCACTCTGGGCCACACCAGGCACAGGTTTGGTGCACAGATGTCAAGGCAAGTGCCCATTCTCAGAATTGCAGGCAAGGTCAAGGCCTCATCACTAGCAAGCACAACATGAAGCTGTCTCTGAGCTGGGGATGGAAATAAAGCCTCACAACACATCACAGTGCTTCAGTCAGTGATGGACTGTGTATGTGTCCCATCAGATTGTAATGGAGCTGAAGCATTCCCAGCTCCTAGCAGCTCGCAGCCACCACAGCAGCGCAGAAGAAGGCATTACTCCTGTTTGTGATGGTGTTGGCATAACCAACCCTGCTGCA
>CM053399.1:92324713-92390233 GCA_028644305.1 Xerus rutilus
TGAATGGGACCTGGGAGGATGTGACACTTCTGAGCACACTTTTAAAAAAAAATAATTTTGACTTTTGAAAGCATGCCAATAGTCTACCCACTCAAAAATTAATTTTACAAAAATAGGAAGAGGGAAAATACTGAAAGTACATGAACCTAATTTCATTTTAAGTGTGAATTATAACCACACTGAAGTGAGGGAGAAGGGAAAGAAATAATCCAGGTAACTAATGAAAATAGTATCTGACCATATACACTCAGTCTGAGGCAGGATAGGCTGTGTGTGTGCTGGGGTGGGGAGGGGAGGGGGAGGGGAAGAAGGGCAAAGAAATCCTGAACTCCATACAGTAGATTTGTTTGTTGTAGTGGAATTAACTACAGGGTTCTCACATGGAAGAAGGGGCCTGCAAATAGGGAATGGTGGAGAAGGATCCCATGGGAACGTACTTGAATTGAAGTATTGGTGAGAACTCACGATTCCTAAAATATGTGTGTGAATGTTTGCATACACATGCATAAATGTGTGTACGTGTACATATGCATGTGTGTATGTATATATACATTTGTGCATACATGCATATATTTCCTAGCTCTGACCACTAAGAGGGCCAAGAATCCAAGTCACTCTGTTAACAGTGAGCATAGCTAATGCCCATATACTGGCTTTAATACCATTTCCCACCAAAAGGAACCAGGATTCCAGGACTGGGCAGAGTAGGCATAATATAAGCCTGAAAGATCTTATTGTGTGATAAAGTAAGGAAATGCTCCTCACAAATGATGGGACAGGTCACAGAATAGAAGAGTCATATTGAAAGGGTGACCATTGGCCCAATTGGGGGCAATTTGAGCAACAAAATAATTAAATATAAAAAATGAATGTTTAACCATTGGAGGAAAGAAGAAATTCATGAGTCCATATCAATAACAGACATGGAGGGGCTGGGGTTGTGGCTCAGTGGCAAAGAGCTTGCCTAGCATGTATGAGGCACTGGGTTCAATTCTCAGCATCGCATATAAATAAATGAATAAAATAAAAGTCCAGGGCTGGGATTGTAGCTCAGTGGTAGAGCGCTTGCCTCGCATGCGTGACGTCCTGGGTTTGATCCTCAGCACCACATACAAAGCAATAAAATAAAGACATTGTGTCCATCTACAACTAAAAACAAAAAAATAAAAAAATAAAAAAAATAAAAGTCCATAGACAACTAAAAAATAGATATGAATAGATGCATGGATAGAGGTAGAAATAGACAGACAGGAATGGAGGACTCTTGCTTACAGTGGAATACTGAAGGCCAGCAGGTCAATGCTGAGAGAGTGCTGGAGTTGGGAGATTAGCATTTTGCAATCATCATGACTTGGGGAACTATGAATCATTAATAGATATTAAACGTAGGGGAAATTTTGACTAGAAACGTTCTTAACGTATCTCCTTATAGACTGCTTACTAGTCACAAAGAAGGGGAAAATAAGAAACAGTGAAGAAATCATGCAACACATTGACCAAACAATCTTACCCAGGAGGGACAGGTGGCATTACCTGCCTCCAGGTGTGATACCCCAGGAAGTGCACAGTACTGGCTCTGTTGTGCTGTTACTGAAAAAGCACAACTCTAGTTCCATCATGAAGAAACATCAGATAAATGCAAAAGGAGAAATACAGTATTTAAAATGGAGGCATGTACTTTTCCAAAATATCAATGTCACACACGACAAAGAAAGGCTGAAGGATGTTTTAGATTAAAGGAGGCTGAAAGAGATATGAGAAACAAGTGCAATGTCTGACTCTAGACCAGATCTATACTGGAAGGGGAAATGCCATAAAGGGCAGTATCAGATCAAGCAAAAAAAATTATAACATGGTGATAGATTAGCTAAAATTATTATATCAATGCAAATCTATAAAATTGATAACTAGACTACAGAATATAAAACAAAACCCTATTCTTAGGAAAAACATTGGAAAAATTAGGGTGAAAAGCCATAATACATGTAATTTACTCAAAAGGATTTGGACAAAAAAATTGTATGTAAACATATAGTATATAACTACATATGTGTATATGTATATACATGAGAAAGAATGAATGATGGATGGGATAAACTGCAAATGATAGTTAAATCCAGGTCAAGTATATATGAATTATTTTTTTTTTGGTACCAGGGATTGAACTCAGGGGCACTCGACCACTGAGCCACATCCCCAGCCCTATTTTGTGTTTTATGTAGAGACAGGGTCTCACTGAGTTGCTTAGCTCCTCGCCTTTGCTGAGGCTGGCTTTGAACTCGCAATTCTCCTGTCTTAGCCTCCCAAAGTGCAGGGATCACAAGCGTGAGCCACCGAGCCCAGCTATATGAATGTTCTTTGCACTGATTTAGTATTGCAATTCTTTGTAAATTTGAAATTATTTTCCAAATAGGATGCCTAAAAATGCCTTTGCATTTGCCTTGTACTTAACTATTTTCTGGCATGTTCGTATGCAATGATAATTATGACCCTCAGTGCAGCTCCACGAGAGAATCAGGACAGTCCTTGTTATTGAGGAAGCCAAGGTACAGAGATGGGGATGGCTTGCCCAGGAGCACATCCTGGCAAACAGAGCTGGGACCTGCCCCTCTGACTGCAAGTCTAGGCATCTTCTGGGAATTTTCACACACTGTCTCCCCGTCCTGCCAGAATCTGTTTGCAGTTGCTGCTGGTAATCTCTCCAGGAGGTAATGAGCTTTACTTCCATGAGTTTATCCAGCTCCAGAGTCCATTCTTCCTCATCCCCTTGCCTCTGAGTGCCCTACTGAGAGTTACAGCTGACCCTCCAGGGCCACCCATCCCTTATACATACTTTCACTTCTGAACTGATTGCACATATTGTAGTGATTCTCTCTTTGTTTCTGTTCCTTCAGGCAGGAACCATTGTTCCTCAGCCTCGTGGCCCCAAGCTCTGTGCTTAGCTCTGTGAATGGCTGATGAATAAATGACTATGTGCCTGGATGAAGCCTGCTCTTATTTGACCTAAACTCACCTCAATCAAGTCTCAAAGTGAGCCTTTCATCATGGAGTTGGAATTAAGCAGGATTACCGTTAACACTGTCCTGGCTGATGGGCCTTTCTGGTTCCTTCCCGTCCTTCCCAGGGAGCGTGCAAGTCCTAGGCACAGTGTGGGATTATTTGTACTGCAGAGGAAGAGCTTCCTGTTGACCGTGCCCTAGAAGGGCAGGAGGCAATGAGGCCAACACCTAGGAAGCAAAAAGATGGGGTGGACAGAGAGGACGTAAGGGGTAGCAGAAAACTACCACTGAGTCACAGGCCCCTTCTGAGTTCAGCCCTTGAGGGAAATGATGGTTTTTATAAAGTGACATGCAATACAGGTGAGGCGACCACCTCCTCCAGGTGAGTAGACCAGAAATACCCAAGGGAGGGCACTGTGCCCTGGTTTCAGGAAACCTGATTCACGTCTACCTCTCTGGTTCAACGTACTCAGGAGACAGGGCTGTGATCTCTCTTACACAGCTCTCTGCAGAGCAGAAGAAGATGGAACTTCCAAATAAACCCCTGGATTTGAGATGAGGCCGAAATCTTATTTGAAGGGATTTGCCTTCGATTTCATTTTTTTAAATGCATTTTTAATAACAAGCCTATTCAATCAAAAGGGAGTATTTGACTGCTTGGAACAGCAGTGGGATCTCCCTCAATGTAATTTGGATCCTTTCCTAAACCCGCTTCCTTTGATTCTGCCAGCTCAGATCTCTCCTCAGTCAGTAACTCACAAAGCCTTGTTGTCAATGGTGTGGAAGAATTTCAGTTAGCAGCATCCCTAAAGACACCTCCAGACGCAGCCCTGCAAAGCAGGAGAAGAAGTAAGTCCCTAGGAACTTAGGGCTATGACATCTATGACACCAAGGGCTATTACACAAATGTAGTAAAAGTCAGAGGGTGAAGGACTGCGGGGACCATAGAGGCTTGGCCCCTCTCATCATCAGGAGACCCGTGGCCAATCTGATGGACCCCCAGTGGAGACTGAAACATTCTGCCTCACCTGGCTCCACTGCCCTTTGTCCTCTTAGAGCAGAAGTTTGGACAAGGTGATGTGCCTCTGAGGCCTCTTGCTCCTGGTTTGGGGATCATGGAAAGAGCAATGAGGTGCATTCTTGCTCTCTGATGGGTAGGTCCAGGAGTCTTAGATTAAAACTCCCAAGAAAACCAGAGACTGTAATCCTTGGGGTTGGGATGTTTCCAGGGAGCTCAGAAGTCATTCCAAAGTCAGAGAGCTGAAGTCCTAGAGCTTGAACAGATTCAAGCTAGACACAGGGAGATTTTACAGAGATTCCTCAGTTCAGGAGAGGGAGCGGTAATGTCCTGAGAATGTTCCCTCAGCTTGGAGAGCCACAGGAGTGCAGGGGAGAAGGACAAGGCTGCACTGGGGGATACTGCAGGGCCATGGGGAGAACAGTAGCCCTCAATGAGTTCCCATGTGGCAGACTGGAGACCAGTATCCAGCAAAAGGGGAAGCCACAGAGGGGACCAGGGCAGGAACCTGGGGTCAGAGCTGGCTTTGGTTAGCGTCCCTAATGCCAGGGTGGGCGGATGAGGCAAGGCTCCTACCTAGATGGATCCAAGTCTGCCTCCCTGTAACTTTGTTCAGTGGTACAAATTTGTGACACATTCAGTCCGACGTTTTCCTAGAAATATCCTAATCTGTCTAGAGTTTAGATAATCTGGTAATCATGTACACCACCTTGCTTAGTGATGAGGAACTAATCTAAGCAGCTGATATCTACAATTCTACACATTCTCAACGCCTCAGCCAGAGGATCCTAAGAGCCCAGAGGTCACACCCCTCTTGTCAAGCCTCCCTGTGGCTTCCCTCTGCTCGTGAAGAGTTTCACAATGGAGCAAAGCCTGAGTAATCTGGCCTCCTGTGATGTCTTGCACCTCATCCCTGCTGTTCTGTCCTTTGTCACCCCGCTGCAACCTTACAGGTCCCCTCCTTGTCCTCCAGCACACTGGCCCGCAGACTTAGCACCTGCCGTTCCTTCTGCCTGGGTCTTCTCCCAGAGGTCCCCAGGACTCTAGCACTCGCCTCCTTTTGTTCTTTTCTGGAGGAGCATCTTCTCAGAAAGTCCTCCTCTGACCACCCCAGTTTAATTTATTTCACGACCTCTCCCCATGCCCCTCTCCTAACAGACCATATTGCTGACTGACATGCTAAACGTCTAAATGATCTGCCCAGTATCCTGCTGTCCCAGGGGACAGCAAAGCTGTTGGGGCTGGGAGCTTGGTCTCTTTCACTCACCACCCACTCGTGAGGACCAAGAATAGTGGCTAGCATGTAGCGAACGCTCCAGACACACACACTGAGTGAAGGAGGGTGAAGAAGGTGAAGACCACTGCTCTCAGCTGGGCTGCTAGCCTGAGTTCAAAATCAGATCACCTTCCAAGGGGACTTCTCCTCCAGCTTTGCGCAGTTCAGCTCCTGCTTCCTGACTTCTTGACCTGCTTTCTGCCCTGCCCTCCTCCTTTGCCTGCCTCAGTTTTTTTCCTCATCCATGACAATATGGGCCCAAGCACTTGGGCCTAACCCCATCCTGTCCCTCAGCAGTGGATCCACTGTGTCCACAACAAACTTCCTCGATTTGGCAACTTGATTATCTCCCCAGTCTCCCATCACCTCCTTCTTTAGGACAAAGTAATCTCAATACCTTGGAAAAGAAAAAGTCCTGTTACTATTACATTTAGGCCAAAAAGCCAGCATTCGACCACGAGAGATCCTATAGTCACAAAGAAGCCACCTCCAGTGGAAGGCTGGTTAGGACAGCAAGGAGTCTTTCTGGGGCTGGCCTGCATATAAGCCCCAGCAGGGTGCAAAGCTGACCCAGGGCCTCCTCCCAAGAGACTCCTCATTGAGCCAGAATCAAGGGGAGGCTGACATCAATGTTTATAGCCACTCAATTCACAGCAGCTAAGATATGAAGCCATCCTAAGTGCTCTTCAACAGATAAATGGATAAAGAAAATGTGGTATTACACACAATGGAATATTACTCAGCAATAAAGAAGAATGACTTTATGACATTTGCCAGGAAAAAGCTGGATCCGAAGACTATCATATTAAGTGAAATAAGCCAATCCCCGAAAACCAAAGGTCAAATGTTTTCTCTGATATGTAGATGCTAACCCACAGTAAGGGGTGAGGGAAGAATAGAAGCTCACTGGAGTAGATAAAAGGGAATGAAAGGAAGGGAGTGGGATAGGAAAAGGAAAGGCAGTGGAATGAATCTGACACAACTTTCCTATGTCCATATAGGAATACACCACAGTGAGTTTCACTGTTGTGTACATCTACAAGACTGGGGTCCTAATTAGAATAAGATATATTCCATGCTCATAAATTATATCAAAATGAATTCTACTGTCATGTATAACTACAAAGAACCAAAAAAATTTAAAAATAAGTAAAAAGGGCAGGCTGTCCCTAAACCAAAAGAACAAGTGTCTTCAGAATCATAAAGCACACAAGGACAAGAAGAAAAATTCAGTGGACACAGGTTCCATTCTTCCAAGATAAATCTGACATTAACATCCTGAGCTGGTGTCTAAACAGCCGCATACAGACTCAGGATTTCTCAGGGCAGTAGAGCAAAACAGAGACATCAGTCGTCTATCTCTTGAAATTTTCAAGAAGACGAAATACACCTTAGGTTGAAGATGCATGAAGGCTATATTATGGTTTGGATACAAAGTGTCCCCCAAAGACTCATGTGTTAAAGTCTTGTTCCCCAGTGCAGCAATGTCCTGACGTGGGACTTTTGGTAAGAGATTGACTCATGAGGGCTCTGACATCATCAACGGATTAATCCATTGATAGACAAATGGATTGTTGGGAGGTGGTGAAAACCAGGTGGTGGGGCATGGTTGGAGGAAGTAGTTCACTGGAGGCATGCCCTGGAGGAGGGTATTTCTTGTTCCCAGAACCCCCCACCCTCCCTGGCTACTATAAGCTGAGTAGCTTTCTTCCACCATGCCCTTCTGCCATGATGTTTCCGCCATGATGTTCTCCTTCTTCTTAGACCCAAAGTAATGGAGCCAACCGACCATTGACTAAAGCCTCTGAAACTATGAGCCAAAATAAATCTCTCCTCCTTTAAATTTTTTATGCCATGAATGTTGGTGTTTCACATCTACATCAAGCTGTAGGAGCGGAACATTTGCAGACCTTCCCTTGGAGGCTGTAAGGCTTGAGCAGGCAGAGCCCTCGACCCCCAGCAGTGATCCATACAGTTCTAGAGACCCTCGGGAGCTAGAGCGGCCTGCTAGGAAGCTGAGAAGGGAGAACAAACCCTGCTGAGCAATATTTCCAATCACTCTGGGCCAAATTCAGCTGAAATGAGATGCTTTTCAAAAACAATTTCTGAGTAAGTGGTGGAGAAAATAAGAATGCTTTGGACACATGGAGCAGAGAAAGGAGCAGCCACCCGAGTGCAGAGATGGGTCCTCTTCTGTCAGGCACCAGGCAGAGCAAGCCCGGACAAAGCGTGTTCCACACACCTTCACACAGAGGCATCGCTGGGACAATGACTTGTGTGGGTTGTCATGACGATGAAATTGAAACTGGGATAAACAATAGCCACTCAGCCAACAGCCTCACCTCTGGGCTGACCTGTCATTTTGATAGCAGCTGCCTGGGCCCCTGCAGGGACATCAGGAGATGAGCATCTCTGGAGGAAGCTGTGAGAAGGTGGCTTACAGAGGCTGGGAATCCACTGGGTCTTTTTGCCCCTTCTTAAGCCAGACTAGGGAATGGAGCAGCCTCCCTTAAAAGGTCCCTAGAACCTGTAGAGGGACAACAAAGCCCAGAAAAACCAATGCACTGGACCCAAGGCCACAGAGCATGTCAACAGAAAGGAATAAGAGCAATGATTTCATCCTAAGTTCAAAATCCCTTGGAAATCATTCCTCACTTGCTGGGGGTAGCATCCTCAAAGCTCAAAAGGGTTCCCAAGCATTCCTTATCAAATGGACCAAGGCAACATTTAATTATTGAACTAATTGAAAATCCCAGTTGGGCACAGGTGTGCCCACGTGTAATCCCAGCAACTTGGGAAGTTGAGGAAGGCAATTTCTAGGCAATCCTGGCAGCTTAGCCAGACCTGTCTAAAAATAAAAAATAAAAAAGGCTGAGGATGTAACTCAGTGGTAGAGCACTTGCCTAGCATGCACAAGGCCCTGGGTTCAATTCCCAGGACTGCTAAAGAAGAAAAAGAAAATCCCTTTGAGTTCAAAGGCAAATGCAAGTGCCCAGCTTCGACAGCACTCGGCTCCATCTGCCCTTCTATCTCTGGCTGCCTCAGACACATCTGTAGAGTCTGAGCACCAGGAAAGAGAATAGAATATGCCCCAAAGGGCTCAACTTGGCTTTTAAAAATGGTATTGTTATTTATATTTAATATCAGCTTCCAAAAAAACTGCAGATCCTAGGGCACACTAGAAATGTAAATGCTGATTGTTATTCTTACAGAAACTTAGAATTCAAAAGTTTAATCATCCTTATTAGCATAATTTGGGCGACTTCAGTCCATAACCTTACCCTGGAGTTGATTATTTATGGCGCCTTGAACAGAAGTTGAAAATTAATTTTGATTTAATGTAACAATTCCATCCTCAATATCATTCATAATGCAGATACTTTCGTCAAAAATAAATCTGGCCACTCCCCCATTTCAGAATAGGAAACCAAGAAAGGGATAGAAAGAGAATCCCTTATCTTTTGTTTCTGTAGTTGTTGCCATTCTCCCTTGCTCTCCTTGAGTCTGTGCTGGCTGAGAGACCAGCTCTAGAGAAGACTGAAAACATCAGGATGTTCCAAGAAAAATCGAGGGGTCAAGCAGATGAGCCAGGAGGGAGGGGCTTCCCCAGGATGGACATCCTGCTTCTCCTAGGATTTTTCCAAAGTCCACAGCTTTCTAACAAGACTGAGGGAGAAGAATGCCTACAGGGGGCTAGTCTGGTGGAGAACACATCATAGTTTGTGGGCGGCAACTCTCAGCTGCCTTCCACTTAACCCTCTCCACAGCAGATAGGGCAGCTGGAAACTGAGGCCCCAGGGAAGCTAAGCAACTTGACCATGTCCCATGGCCTGTAAAAGGCAGTGTGGACCCTGGGCTCCTGGGCTCCTGGCTCCAAGTACAGTGCTCTCGATCTGTCAGCAGATGCAAAGAAAGGTGCCCAGCTGAGCAGCCCATTTCATGACCCAGGAAAGCAGAGTCTCGTGGACGCCATCAAGGCAAGGGCTTAGGGTGACCACAGGAAACAGTGCTCCCAGAGCAGGCAGGGACAATTCTCAAGATGTCATCAGCTTGCCAATTTTTAAGAGCTCAGAGTGGAATTTATCATCCCTGCAAGAAAAACTTAGAAAATGCAAGTTCCTTAGGCAAAAAGCCCCCTAAGGAACCATTCCTACATGATGACATCACAGAGATCCTGGGATTATGGTTAGACTTATTCCACTGTGTTTAGATTTGCCTGTGCAATGCACTAAGCTCTCTGCTAAGGAAAAACTGTTTCCATAGGCAGCACCAAGGAGCCACTGGCACTGCTCTGGGGCTCATTCTCCCTGCTAATTCTGTCTGGGCTGCTGAAGTCGCCCAGACGTGCCAAGTTTTAGTGGCAACAGGTTTGCCTGCCAGTAACTAGCCTCCTCTCCCCACTCCCCATGAGCACCTCCAGGCCGGCAATGCCAATTTGCCTCTCTCCATGCCAGGCAGAACTGATGCTGTCTCACCATGGGCAGCAGAGCAGTGTGCCAACAGCCAGAGCCTGGCCCAGTGGCTGGCGGGAAAGTGACCACATCAGATTCTGCCATTTGGCTCTTTGGCTTCTGCACTGGGGAAAAAAAAACTGGCTGGGAAGAGGTAAAGGCTGTTGGCGAAAAGATGAAATTGAGGTTCTCTTGGTCTCAACTCAGTGGGGCTGATCACAGGTTGGCACGCCTCCTGCACATGTGCACTTGCAGTGTATGCATGCACACGCATGTGTCCTCGTGCTCAATCCCAGATTTTTAACAGCTGTAAAATTAAGATGGAAGCAAGCCAAGAGGCTTACTGTGAAAAAGAAAGCACCAGGGCCTTGGATAAATCGTGGCCAATCTTAGATTGGGTCACCACGATACCAGAACAAAGAATTGATTCATTCAATTAAAACAATCAATTGGTTCATCCAATTCAAACAACCACCTGATCCCACCAGCGGGAAAAAAATGTCAGTCGTTAGAGTCTTTGTTGACCAAACACTCAAGGAGCTGGCTGAGTTGATGTCTTACCAACTGAAGGCTGCGGTGCTGTGTGGATGCAGGTTTTACCTCCCTTCTTCCCAGGTACCACTTTGCTGAAAGAAAGGACAACGTTTTGGTCTCTCCTGCTTTCATTTCTGAATGTTATTAATAATAACAATAGCAATAATAATAAGTGCACATAAGGACAGTTACGTCTGCTACAAGCCAAGCACTCTATGGCATATTTTATATGCTTTCCTTCAAGTGATCTTCACAGCATGCTACGAAATCAGTGTTCTTGCAATCATCCTGACCTTAAAGATGATAAACTGAGGCTCAGAGCAATCGAATAACTTGCCCAAGACCACACAGCTAGGATGTGACATATCAAGTGCAGACTCAAATCCAGCCCTTTGTCCTCTTCTTTAAGTCTACTCACATGTATGCCACCATCTCCCCAACTAGAATGTTCTCTCCATGACAGAAAGGACCTTGTCTCTTTTGTTTATTCCTGGATCTCCACATCTAAAACAGAGCCAGCTCAGGACCAGAGAATAGACTCCTAATAATAACCATTGGAGGAATTAATCTGCCCCACATTATCTTTGTCCTAAAACTAAACAGTTCATACCCACCCTCTGAGCTGAAGCCCCAGCACAGAGAGTACCCAAGGATGGGTATCGGGGTGTGGCAATCCCAGAGGACAGGGGTGTGGTGTGCCCACACTCTGTGATCCTGGCAGGTCCAGGAGGGGAGGGACTTCTGCCCCAGTCAGTGCAGGCTCCCACCACTCATCTGTCTCCCTGACAAGCCCCTGTGCTGGGAGCACCCAGTGCCTCTGGCTCCGAGTGTCCCTGCACAGGTGTTCCCACTGTCCTTGCCAAGCAGCTGTTGGAGTGGGCAGCGGATGACCCTAGCTTCTTGGCAATCCAGCCAGACAAGTTTCTACCTGAACTTTGGCTCCACTAGCGACTAGTGGAGGAGAAGAGTGGAGATGTGGACAAAGGAGGGTTTCTTCTAGTTTCTCATTCCCAACCACACAGGGCCAGGGGACAGGACTGTGCTCAGGATGGTGGGAAATACCAGTGGGAACGTACATCCTTTGAGCATTGGGGAGCTCAGGCCTCCCATTCATCCCTTTGCTTTCAGACGTGCCCACTCACAACTCTCCCAGGACGAGTCTCTTTACACGGTCCCCAGGCATGAAGCTCCTACCATATTACAACTGCTTCACCACATTCAGAACAGAAAGCCCTCCCGATGCGCAGAGCCAGAAGAGGAGCAATCCAACAGTTTGATGATTCTCTCCAGGGCTCAAGATGGAGCAAGGACCCATTCTCAGTCACCCTCCCAAACACATGTGATGCGGCTGCAGTTGATTTCAAAGGCCCCAACCTTGCTTCTCCTCCTAGGGACATGAGAAGCGAATAAACAAGAAGGTGGGCTCCATCTTTCCCTTGGCATGGACAGGAACTCACTGGAGATGAGAAGTTTGCAAGATTAACACCTTGGGCTTGGCAATATCCTTCCTATTGGAGAATTAAGCTGTGAGATGAGAACTACTATTTTAAGTCTATATTATAGGTGAGAAATGGAAAATGCATCAGGACCAATCAGAGTGTTCTAAGCTACCTCTCCTCTCCTCTTTACCCAGGTTCTGGGTCCTAGAGTATAGGCGGTAGAAGAAAGGTGGTGTGACTGACCACATAGCAGCGTTGCCTACCTGCTGGAAGGTACGGTCACCCAGCCTGCAACTCCCTGCTCGCCTTCTGCTCCACAGAGGCTAAAAAAGGCACACAGGGATGTGCTAACGATGTGCAGGTTCATTTTCATTGTTTCACTGGCTTTTTCCCCCAAGAACATGAATGGAAATATCAACCAATGTTCAACAGCGAGTCTTGGGACTTATCAGCTGCCATAATTCCTCATAATGAATCCCTTTCTATTTACATATGTGTATGCATATTCCCTGGTATTGTAAACAACACAGTCAACAGTCCCTGCTGGTGCAGAGCGGAAGATGGGGTGAGGTGGCCTGAGGCCAGGGTGTCTCATGGGCTATGGTGAAGACGCTAAAGCGGGGGTGGGGGTGGGGGTGGGGGGGCGTTGAGGGCCCAGCCGAGGAGTGACGGATCTAATTAGGGTTTTGAAAGGATTTCACAGGCTACATGTAGAGGGGACAAAGACAGAAGAGGAGAAGCCATTCAGGAGGTTCTTGTCAAAACCCAGGTCCCAGGTAACGCCTCCCCCTAGGTGTTGTCACTGGTGGGATTCTGGAAGGAGCCAGGAAAAGGCTGGAGATGCCCCTAAAGCTGAGCAGGCTAGTGCCAGGGCCTTGGGCATTCTGCTGTCTGCCCAGTGAAGGGCAGGACTGCAGGGGAAATGCCTGACCACAGCTAGGAACACCTTGCTCTGGTGGCGGTTGGGGACGGTAATGAGAAGGCCAAGGATTATCCCCTTCTCCAACATCTGGAGGAGTTACTAAGGGCTGATGATACCATATGAATCCTAGAGCTGAGACTGAGACAGAAAAGAAGAGGATAATGTCCTCCTGTGTGGGTATAATCAGTAGTGTGCTGGCAAACTTAACAACTGGCTCTCCAGGAAAAATGTGTGTTGGTGTACGTGTGCATGTGTCATTTTACTGATACAAAGGATGCAAGGCACGTATTTTACAAACAATAATAAAATATGCAATACCTTTTATTGCAAAGTCCATATAAACAATTGATTTGCATAGAATGCTCTAGATGATTTTTTGCAAGACTCCTGTATTTGTGGCCAGTGATGACTGCAGTTGACAAATGAGGGTAGTTCCCACATAAATGTTGGCTGAGTTTTTCATTTACATTATTGGGAAAAGAGAGAGTGAAACACGAAAATATTTGTTGGAACTTCCTTTTTTCATCAGCTACGTGAGCGACTTCTTTGCTGCATCAGAGAATAGTTTTCACTTAACGAATATTTCCTTGAATTGGGGGGCTATTTGCAACATAATAGCTGCAAACGCAGCACACTTTGAGGTTTAAGATGCATTATTAAGATTTTCTCCATCACTTTTTAAAGTCTAGACAAATACAAAACAATAAAGTTCTGATTTACAGCATTTGCCTATTTTCGTGTTGTGAATATTTCTACCCTGGCCAATTTCAAGCCAGCAATATAAAGTTCCTGAATGAGGCATTGGGAAGAGATGTTTGGTAGGCTGCCCTTATATAGAATTTTCCCCAGACAGATGCAGTCAATGTAAATAACCTCAAGAGTATAGATAATAGTAAAAGGCAGTAAAATAATTAGGAAGTAATGAGTTTTGAGTATTTATTACCTTTGTGTTTAATGTTACTTGTTTAATTGTAGTTTATATAATTTAATTTTAGTAATAGCTATGTTTATCAACCAGCTCACAAAATCACTAAAAGTTTAACACTCAACTCTCGTGAGCCCATAGAAGCCAGCTCCAGGACAGCATTGATAATATGTATTTCCACAGAGATCAGGAAGCTACTGATGCTGGAAAATGGGAAAACTGAGGCTACCAGTTTGGGGCAAGTTGCCCAAGACACCTGGTAGCTGACATCATAGGGCAAAAGGTGGTTTCGAGGGATGTGTCTGGTTTGGGGGCAGAGGGGGCATCCGAGAGCCAGGGGCCATGAGGGCCGATGGAAGTTCCTGAGTGTGAGGGGCTCGCCAGCCCACACCCACATCGCCATCGCTGCTCCCCCAGCCTGGAGGATCTTCCTGGAGAGGCAGCACACCCAAGTCACATGGCATGTGGCTGATTAACAAACTGGCTGCAAATCACGCAGCCATCAGCATAGTAACAAGCTTGTCCCCGGGGTGGACAATCTGCCAGTGCCAGCCTCCTCAGCTGGGCAGTCGCAGAAGTCAGGGGGAGTCTCTGGGCACCACTGGCCCAATGCACTGTTGTTTTGTTGTCCCAGAATGCAGGGAAGACCAGGAGAGGGGGTGAGAGACAGCACTGGCACCTCAAAGATCGCAGCTGCCTCTTCCATGTAGTTAGTAGCTGCTCCCCCCGAACACTCTCTTTTTCCCTTTGAGTCTTACAGTACTGATCTGGCTCCTCTACACACCTGTGCCTCCAAAATGCCCACTTGATCCTACAAGCCTCAAACTGAAAGCAATGGCTGTTCCCTCCCCAGGCTCCCCAGGCCCACCCGGGACCTGAATGTGGAGGAAGCATCTACAGTCAGGGACACTGAGCAGTGGCCTGGAATGTCACTCTGAATTTGGCCCAACAGAGCAGGCCTCCTGAAGTTCCAGGTGTGAAAGAGGTGAGGGCAGCAAGGACAGTGTAACCAGGAACAGGCCAGAGTGATCCCACAGCCTTGCTTTCATGTGTAAGAGGGAGAGCTGGCCCAGCCCACGGTTGTTGTTTTTTTTTTTTCTGAATCCATTAGCTGTGCAACCTTGGACAAGTTAAAGAGTCTCTCTGAACTTCCATTTGATCCATGTGAAAAAATGAGTTAATACAACAAATCCTTGGCTTTCATAAATTTAATATGAGCTGTTTGTGTTTGACTGTTTCATGACTTTGCCTGGGCAGCACCCACTGGAGGCCCTGTTTACCTCTGCAGAAGCCCTTGGTCTGTTGCTTTACCATCCTGGATGAATGCTTGGGAAGAAGAGACAGTGTCTGCTTCTGCCCTCCTAATCCCAGGCCTCAGCACAGAAGCTCAGCTCCTGAATCCCTTCCCACAAGGACTTGGAATCTGGGTTGCTGTGCCCAGATTGATGCCCATCAATCCTATACCCTAGGATTGATGGCAAGGCACTAGGACCTCCACCCAGTGTCCACTGGCCCACGGGGAGCCACTCTGTCACAGCCCTGGTGCCCAGGCACTGAGGACCCTGGGTGTGGCGATACTCCTGGGCCTGGAGTTGCAGACCTCTGCTTGAATGCTGTTTCCACCATTGCTTAGGCACCTGCCACCTGCCCACCTCACCTTCCAGTTCCCCACAGTTTCGGGCCTCCAACAGCTCCGCACAAGTGCCTCAGCTCCAGAAAGGAAGGAGCTGAAAATTAGGGCCAGCTCAGCCTTGGGCGACCAGGGGAAGAGGGAGCAGGAGGAGGTGAGTGGCAGCCCTGGGAAAAGCAGGGTGAGAATGGCAGATAAAAGGAGGCAGAGACCAGAGTGGGAAGGTAGGCGCGGGAGCGAAACGCTGACACAGCGCTCCATCTGCGGGGTTTCTGCCATAAATCACTCAGCCCTGGCGGTGGGAGGGCCAGGACTCAGAAATCCCAGAGTTTAAGCCCAGAACCTTCCACTGGAGGGCCGAGGTACCCCAGGCGGCTCTTTGTTCTTGCTAGAGCTTCAGTTTACCTCACTGCACAAAGGGAAGCTGTGTCCCTCGCCCTGGGTCCTGTGCAGAGGCGATGTCTGTCTCAGTGCTGGGCATCGAGGTTCATATGCTGGGGTGTGCGGATCTGCCATGGGCTCATTGTTAAGTCATCCTTAATCCGACTTGTTTTATGATATTATTATGATATTATAATCATTCTGAACAGTATTAATAAAAATTAACAAATATTTAAAATAAATTAAAATAATTAAAAATAAAAAAAGCCCAGAGCTCAGGAACGTGCCTGCTCTGAGGTGCCGTGTTGTAACTGATGTTTACGTGGGAAGCTCACAGCAGGACCACCACAATCATGGCTATTTTTCTCATTCGATTCCCACAATGACGTCATGAAGGTAAGACAAAGATTTTTTCCCTCTTGGTTGTTTTACAAAACAGAAATTTCTGGTTCAAAGGGGCAAAGGGGTCACCTCAGGCCGTGAAACCAGGTACTGGGAAGCAGGAACCTGAACACAAGTCTCAAGTTTCCAGATCTCTTTTTCCTTTTCCCCACCCTGAAGGAGCTGGGAATTGTACTGGATCCTGGAAAGGCAGTGATCCTGGGACTTTCCGGTGGGGTTTGGTTCCCAGCTATGTGACCTCACCACACTGCACAATGGAGGTCAGACCGCAGCAGCACCCCTCTCTTAGGGCGGCTGAGTGCATTAGAGGAGATAATGGATTCAAAGCTCCTGGCACTAAGTGCTCCGTAAACATTAGCAATTGTTATTATCTTTCCTGAGGTGCAGAAAAAGGGGACTTCTCTCACCGGCTTGCCTGCCCTCCAGAGGCCAAGAGATGGACATGATGACCTCCCAGTTCTCACCCAGCTTGAGGGGCCTAGAAATTGATTTCTCTTTCCCCCCTAGAAGTCCCTCCCCATATAGCCTTTGGGACTTCTGGCCACAGTCACTGACCTCTCAGACAGTGTTGGGGACACCCCCAGGTGATGGCTATACTGGAGCTGAAGCTGGAAGGAAGCAGGGCCTGGGCCCTGTGGGATTATGGACTGTGTTGTGACTTTGGGCTTGGAGCTGACCTGGAGAGGGAGACTGAATTCTCACCAAAGCCAAGATTTAGAAGGAGGTTCAGGGTCATGCAGAGAACAAAATCCAACACCTAATCCTGCCTCAGTTTCCTCAGCCATAAAGTGGGGTTCATGGTAGTTCCTCTTAGCAGGGCACAAATGTGGTCATCAGGGAAAGTGTCCCGTCTTCAGTCCAGAGCAAGCCCAGGACTCCAGGCTCCTCTCCTTCACATGACTCTCTCTGGGCAGGGAACTTATCAGGCAGGTCTGATGGGGTGGAGTGGTGGTCACAGGGCATCTGGGGTCCTATCCCACTTCTCCAGAACAGATGTCCACCCCACCTGCTGCTGCAACCCTTCAGGCACTGCCTGTGCACCTCAATGGCTATCTGAACGCCAACCTCCCTGAGGAGCCACCACCTGTCCACCAGCCCTCCTCCAGAGTCACCTCACTGGCCCCGCAGCATGTGGGTATCCTTGGCCCCGCAGAAACTAGCGGCAGCTCCCAAGGCTCCTCCTGGCCCCGCCCCATGGCAGCAAGCAGGTCAGGTGACGCATGGCAGGCTCGGAGGGCTCCACGGCTAAGTGGTGTAATTTAGCCCGGGTTCTGTGTTTTGATTTTGCCCAGCTGCGTCTGTGTGCATTTAGATTAATCCTGTTAGCCGGCGGGAGCGGGGCCGCCTGCTGTTTATCAAGAGTGCTTGTACGATTCCCGTTTGATATGCAGCCACCTTCCCTGGGCAGAGCAGACTCCAGTTCTTCATCTCTCCACAGCCACCGAGAGGCAGAAAGGTTCCCTGAGGGGAATCACTTGGTTCCACACACTTGGCTTTGCAGGTGGTGGCACAGGGTCTACCAGCCCACAGACCCATGCACCTGCACGCACCTCCTGGCCCTCCTGGGTCCCTGCAGAGAGCCTTTCTTTCATTGCCAGGACCGTGGACAGGGCTACTCTAAAGTCAGCAGCAGGCAGGGTGCTCCGACCCTTCCCTCACTGGGTCCTGCTGGTTACCTGGTTGAGGGAGGAAAGTCACAGTGTTCCGGCCCATGGCTGTCAATTATGGGACCTCAGGCTAGTCCTGCTTTCTCACCTGGGAGAGGAGGCTAATGATCCCTTTCCTGCTTACACAGAATTGTGTCCTCATGACAGAACGAATCTTGTAGTATCTTGACAGAGCTCTTGGAGATGTCCAGCCCTGCCTGGTTGAGGAGCCAGGCAGAGAGGATGTGCTGGTGGACACGTTTGTAGCAGGGTCCTGCCCCTCTTGGCAATGTGTGCTTTAGAAAGTCACTAATACTCATCGACCCTCTGTTTCTTTATTTGTAAAATGGGGATAATCACAGTTCTGCATTTGCTCACAAGGTTGACTCCAAGTCCAGGATCCACTGAGGTCAATTTCTGTCCACAAACTGGACTTTTTTTTTTCAGTACCAAGGAATGAACCCAAGGGCGCTTAACCACTGGGTCATGTCTCAAGCCCTTTTTCATTTTTATTTTGAGAGAGGGTCTCACTAGTTTCCTTTCAGCCTTGCGAAGTTGTTGAGGCTGTCTTTGAAACTGCAATCCTCCGGCCTCAGCCTCTTGAGCTGCTGGGATTACAGGCATGTGCCACCATGCCCAGTGTCCTATGCTTTTAATACAACTCCTATTGCCATGCTGGAAACCCAGTGAGGGGGGAACTACACTTTCAGGCAACAGATAAGAAGCCAGAAGCCAGAGATTCAGACCCTCCATGTCTGTGTTCCTCTTGTCTGTGTTCCACCCTGGGGGACACTGAGTGGGTCATTTCTGTCCATCTGCACAGAGCCAAGTTGGTGGTTGGATGGACTCTGCATGGAGGGACAGGGTACTGCAAGATGGGACAGGTTACAACCCCTAGGAACTGCACAGCATCAGAGAAACTGCTAGCGGGTGGGGACCCCCATGGGAACTCCTCACCCATCACTTAGGAACCCTCCCCTGCTGGAGGCCATGGCACTGCCAGCCTCCTCTGCTTCAGCACCGTCTTCCCTGCATCTCCTGGGGTACACCCAGCAGCATCTCTTCCTCAGAAGGCATTCCTCCATCCTCCTACCCAGGAAAGTCCTCCAAGCAAGGCCCACGACCTCAAGGTGTCCATGTACTGGTGTGCCGCATCTCCAGCCTCCACCTCCACCATGCCTCGTGCTCAGCCTCAAATTTTCTTCATCAGTTTATCTCTCTTCTTTTTTAAGCAGCTTTATTGAGATATAATTCACATAGGATACAATTCACCCATTTAAAATGTGCAGCGCCATGGTTTTTAACTCACGGATCTGTGCAACCACTATGACAATCAATTTTAGAACATTTTCATCACCTCAAAAGGAGAATCCTATGCCACTTGGCTATCTCTCTCTGTCCCCTACCTCCAGCCCAAGGCAGACACCGCTCTACTGTCCATCTCCACAGATTTGCTTATCTTGGTCTCTCGTATGAATGGGAATCATCCACCGCGTGGACTTCCATGACTGGCTGTTCCCCTTGGCATAGTGCTTCAAGGCTCTGCCACATGGTAGCGTGTGTAAGAACGTCCTGTGGCTGAATCGTGTTGCATGGATCAAACACATTTTATTGGCTCATCAGTTGATGGGTGTTTTCCTTGTTTCCACTTGGGGCTATTATTAATCATGCTTTCATGAACACTTCTGTACAAGTCGCGGGTGTGGAAGTATGTTTTCAGTTCTCTTGAGTACACACCAAGGAGTGGAATTGCTGGCTCACCTGGTAAGTCTGTTTGACTATTTGAGGACCTGACAGGTGGGTTTCCAAAGTGGCTATTCCCAAAATGTAGGGGAGGATGTGGAGGAAAAGGCACACTCATACATTGCTGGTGGGACTGCAAATTGGTACAACCAATCTGGAAAGCAGTATGGAGATTGCTTAGAAAACTTGGTATGGAACCACCTTTTGACCCAGCCATCCCACTCTTTGGCCTATACCCAAAGGACTTAAAAACAGCATGCTACAGTGACGCAGCCACTTCAGTGTTTATAGCAGCTCAATTCACAATAGCTAAACTGTGGAACCAACCTAGATGCCCTTTGATAGATGAATGGATAAAGAAACTGTGGTGTATATACACAATGGAATATTTCTCAGCACTAAAAGAGAATAAAATTATGGCATTTGCAAATAAAAACAAAAATAAAAAAAACAAAGTGGCTGTACCATTTGGCATTCCCACCAAATGTGTTATGAGGGTTCTATTTTTTTTTTTTTTTTTGCATTCTCACCAATGTTTGTTATCATCTGTCTTTTGTTTTGTTTTTTTGGTACTGAGAATTGAGCCCAGGGGCACTTTTAACGTTAAGCTACATCTCCAGCCCTTTTTGTTTTATATTTTGAGACAGGATCTTGCTAAATTGCCCAGGCCAGCCTTGAACTTGGATCCTCCTGCTGTAGCCTCCTGAGTAGTGGAATCACAGGTGTGTGGCGGCAGCAGGTCTCACTGCGGCTTTGGTAGGTATCTCTGCGATGACTTATAATGTAAACGATCTTTTTGCTTGTTGGGTTTTTTTGTTTGTTTTTTATTTGTTTGTTTTGGGCCATTCGTGTATCTTCCTCAGAGAAATTGTATATTCAGGTCTTTTGCCTGTTTTATAATTGAGCTGTCTTATTATTGAGTCGTAAGTGTTTTTTATATATTCTAGATACAAGTCCCTCAGCTCAGATTTGAAGGAAATTTTTTCTGTCATGGAGCAAAGATGGCCCATCCTCCAACACGACTCCCTCCCACTGGTCCCTGTTCTGCCTTCTAGAGGACACTTGAGGCCCAGGGGCTTGTGTCACCCACTAACTCCAACTGACTCAGGAACACACGAGCCCCCTTCCCCCACTGCACTCACTCATGCTGAAGTCCCAAGCCCTCTGACCTGGGCGCTGAGACTGGGGAGTGCAGCCCACATGTCCAGCCAGGCTCTCCCACTGGAGAGAGTCAAGCCCCCCTTCCCAGGGATCAGAGACTGTGACCACCACAGGGAGATGAGGCCCTCATCAATGGTGAAGTGGACCCGTGGATACCGGCTTCATAACCCTGCTCAGCTGACCTGTTAGGATCCAGGTGAGAACAGCAGTGGCCTGTGGTGGGGTGACTGGACAAGGGGCCCCCAGGGGACTCACTCATTCCAGCAAGCTGAGCTAGCCCATATTTGGTCAGTTCTGCCAGTGACACCATTTCAAAATGACCTGTTGTGGCTGGAGACTTACCTGACCAGAAGGTCTGAGCCCCTCTCATCCCAGGCTATGAAGGTTAGGCAGCCCTGAGGGGCAGCATCCCTGAGGGGATGGAGTGCACTTTAATGCCTGAGTCCCCAATCCCACTGGAGGTAGGAGGGATGCTCAAGTCCACGGCCAGCCTCTCCAGGTATCTGGAGCTTTGTGTCTGACTCCAGCAGGCATCCCCCCAGACTCCTTCCCCATAGCAGAGGTCCTGAAGAGGAGCCCCTTCTGCCCGCCCTGGAGAAGTCAGGCTGGAGGGACAGGCTGGCACTGCCCTTCCAGCCTCTAGGACAGGACCTCAGCAATCCTGGGCCAGAACCTACTGCTGTGTTCTGGGGTCTGCAGGGACTCCCCTAGCATAGGGAGAACTGAGGGCCTTCAGCTCAAGTGGCATCTACAGGTCAGAGTCACATCCGAGAGCCTGGCCAGGGTGGAGTGACCTGAGCTTGATCCTGCCTCTGCAAGTTACTTCACTGCCAGAAACTTGCGTTTCTTTAAAGTGGGGATGGCGATGTGTGTCTCGCCTGCCAAGTTGTTTGATTCAGAGTTTTCCAAGCCAATCCCCAAAGGTTGCACACTGTACGGTTCCAGTTATGAAAATGACAAAGTTACATAAATGAATGGATTAATGATTGTCGGGAGTCAGGGAGGAGGGGAGAAGGGAAAAGGAGGACTGATCTGGTTTGGACCTGTCTTTGGGTAGTGAACCACTGAGCCACATCCCCAGCTCTTTTTATTTTTCATTTAGAGACAGTGTCTCATTGAGTTGCTTAGAGCCTCACTAAGTTGCTGAGGCTGGCTTTGAACTTGTATCCTCCTGCTTCAGCCTCCCAAGCCACTGAGATTACAGGCGTGCACCACTGCACCTGGCTGGTTTGGATTTCAAACATCCCCCAAAAGCTCCTGTATTGAATGCTTGGTCCCCAGTGCAACAGTGTTCAGAGCTGGGGCCTTTGAGAGGTGACTGGATCATGAGGACTCTGACCTCACCAATGGACCCACTCACTGATGAATTCATAACTTAGTCAGATATTGAGCGTGGTGGGAACTTTGGGAGGTGGGATCTGGTTGGAGGAAGTACACCACTGGGGGCATGCCTTTGAAGGACCCTTTTGTCCCCACCTCTTCTTCCCTTTCCCATCTCTCTCTCTCTCTCTCTCTCTCTCTCTCTCTCTCTCTCTCTCTCTCTCTCTCTCTCTCTCTCTCTCTCTTTCTGCTACCTGGCTGTTATGAGATGGGCAGCTTTCCTCTAACAAGTAGTTCCACCATATTATTCTGCCTCACCACAGGCCTAAAAGCAACTGGGTCAAGTGACCATGGACTAAAACCAGAACCAAAATAAACCTTTCCTCCTTT
The DNA here is from genome assembly GCA_028644305.1 of Xerus rutilus. Lineage (NCBI taxonomy): Eukaryota > Metazoa > Chordata > Mammalia > Rodentia > Sciuridae > Xerus > Xerus rutilus. Next base: position 92,346,951 of record CM053399.1, read on the forward strand.
AAGTTGATTTCTCTCAGGTATTTTGTCACAGCAATGGAAAACTGACTAACACAAGGAGCCCATGAAAGGGCAACAGCAGTGGTTCTGTGAAGAAACTGCTCTGAATCTTGACCATCAACAACATCCTGGACATGATACTGTGCTATAGTTTTGCAATGTTGGGGGGAACTGGGTAAAGAGTACACAGCTTCTATTATTTCTTAAAACAGCATATGAATCTATAATCATCCCAAAATAAAATATTTAATTTTGTAAAAAAGCAAATAACTTAAATAATGTCAGGTGAAGAGTAAGTATCTCTAACATTGGCTGTTCTTGCTCCTGGTTCCCCTGGGCTTCTCAAGGGACCTGGGAATTGACATTATATAAAACGATCAAGGCAAACAGGGAGAGGGTTCAGGTAGGAAGAGCCTGACTATGGGTTTAGCACCTTATATTTCTGTGCCTGCCTTGAGTGCTAAATAAATGTGGGAGAGAGGGATGGAGGAGTAATGAATAGAGGATGAATGAATGAATGGATGGATGGATGGATGGATGGATAAATGTTAGCAAGGACCTATTGACCTCTCAGGAAATGGAATGGATTTAAAGCGAAAGGCATTTGGCATAGACCCAGGGACAATCTCGGCTCTAGGTTGGCCAGCCCAGGCCCCTGCCTTGCTCATCCATGGGTGGTGGGGCAGGCTGGGTGCCTGCAAGGACAGCAGAATGACGCACTTTAATTAGTGTAAGAGTAAATTACATCGGACGAAGAGAGTCCCGACTTCTCCCGACGGCACGGGGAAAATAGAAGCCTAGCATTTTCAATTTAAGGTTTAGTTAGATAATGCCTATTGGTGCCAGTAGATTACAGAGTGGATATTAAATCCTGTAGGATTTGGAATCGGAGCATACAAGTGGAATCCATAAGTAGGGGGAGGCAGCCGGAAGGAGCTGGCCCATGGTGCTCAGCTAATGAGGGAGTCTCTCTGTGAAGGAGAGGCTGGTGCACAACTGGGTCCTAAAGTGCCCACTTGCTACCCCAGTGGGGTTGGTGATCACTGGGATTCTAGGGGCTGGGGTGGCTTTTCTTAGCAGCTCCTGAGCAGTCTCCCAAGGCTCCGGTCACAACAAGACCCACACTTCAGTCACATTCAGCCCTTCTTCCTTTGTCTATCTAGTCAGCTTGTATACCACCTGCAAAACTCCGCAAGCATCCCCTCCTCTGGGAAGTCCTCCTGAACTACCCACTTTGTTCTTCTATGAGACCAGAGGACTCGGGCTTCCCCAGGCGATCCATTCATCATCAGTCATCATAAATAAGGACTTCCCTTTCTTCTTCATCCCTCACTCTCTGAAAGGTGTGACCATCACTCTCCCACACCCTGGTTCCCACGCCCAAAGGGGCACCCAACATACACACACGGCACAAATTGATTTTGCATCATATTTGTATTGATCTGTCAACATCTTTGAATATGTGATGTAGTCACAGGATTTGAGACTCAAGAAGTACAAATGGAACTCCAGGGAAAGTCTCCCTGCTGTGCCTGGCAGCTTGCAACTCCTCCTCAGTGATGGCCCATCTCTTTGTAACCATCCAGAAGTCTCTATCCTCATCCAAGTAAATATGTATGTGCATTTCCCCCTTTCTTGACAAAATAGCAGAACGTGACACATATTATTTCCACTTTACTACCTTTGCTTTACAACCTTTAGTAGAGACAGATCTATGTCACCTCACACAGAACATCGTGTTCCCAGGCCTCCGTGCCCAGCCCTGCTCAGAGGAAGGGTGAGCTAGCAGGGCAGGGGCTGGAAGGATGGACTCCCAAGGCAGGCTTTTCCTTCAGAAGGGTGTACAGTGGTCCTCTGAGGGGACTTGGTTCTGGAACCCACATGGTACCCAGATCCAGGGATGCTCAAATCCCTTACATAAAATGGTGCAGTGTTTCTAGATCAACTACCCACATTCTCCTAGATACTTTAAATCATCTCTCGATTACTTATAACAGCTAACACAATGTAAATGCTCTGTAAATAGGTATTATGCTGCATTGTTTAGGGAAAGATGACAGAAAAAATCTGTACATTTTCAGTGCAGATGCAAATATTCTCCATCTGCAGTCGGTCGAATGCACGGATGCAAAACCTGTGGGTGTGGAGGGCCGACTACACTTGTTGATGGGCACCTCGGGATGGCTCTGGGGCATTCCTGGACCAGCAGGTCAGGAACTGGACACAGGGCCTTGGAGCCTGGGGTCAGGGCACACACAATAGTGGGGGACATCAGTCTCCCCAGGGGCCCACGTGACATCTCTGGCAAGCCCAGCATGAAGGCTCGGGCTTGGCAAAGGCAGAGAGAGAAAGCTTATTAGTCTAAACAGGATGAAATGTGTGAATTAATTACCCCAGCCACCTGTGCATGTAGCGTCCAGCCCTGTGCACTGGGAGGAGAAGCTCTAGCCCCTTGCAGTCTGGCTCCCCATGCCAGATGCAGCCCAGAGGACCTGTGGCCACATGCCCACCACGAGAGAAAGGGCCCAGGAGCCATAGCCAGGTGGCCTGGAGGAGATGGGCAGGCCTTTCCTCAGGCCACCACCAATGAAATCAGGATCCAGAAATGACAGGGAGGGGAGGGAAAGGCCAGCCCTCTGCCTTGCTCTGTTATTAAGCTCCTATTTACCAAGTGATTACAACGTGCAAGCACTGTGGTGACCCTTCACTTGCTTCCTTTCATTTAATTCTCACACACACACACAAAATTTGGGCGCAAATATTCGTCCCATTTTGCAGATGAGAAAACTGAGTATCGGGAAGAAAAATATCTTGTGCCAAGGACCTGGATGCTCCCTGGCAGGGTCAGGATTCTAGCCTAAGAGAGCATGCTGCCTCCCACATGGTCACCGGTGAGGGGTGAACTCCAGGGTCACGTCCCTGCTTCCCCACTCAGCCTACAGCAGAAGTCACTCCTCCTTGGTGTTAGTGTCCCCTGCAGCTGAGACCTGCTCCCCCTCCTCTGCCCACGAGCCCTCTGCACCCAGGAATTTCCCAAACCATGAGATTCTGCTCTGTGTCCTGCTTCTGTGTCTGTCTCTCTACCTGTCACAGTCAGTCCCATAAACTATGTCCCAAGCCACCATCCTAGACCTCCACTCGCAGTGCACCCTGAGTCCTCTTCTGAGCACTGATCTGATCCTTCCTGTACCCCGGAAGCAGCCACAGCACCTGCAGTGAGAGCTCAGCTCCTTATGCAGCCACATGATGGGACACTGTGCCTCGCTGCTCCTGGGCTGGCCTCTGCCCTCCTCACATCTGGGGACATCTCCAAGTCTGGTCTCCCCAGATCTTCCCATCATGAGTCCCAGTGCAGCCATCCCCTCCTCAGAGAGCACAGCTCCCACCACCCTGTGTGGCGCTCCCGCTTCCCACACCTAGAGGAGCCCACAGGCCCGTCTACCCTCACCTCCCCCAGGAGATGAGAGGGGGTTCGCTGCTGTGCCTCTCATCACTCCTTGCTGAGATCTTTTCACAACACTAGAACAGTCACCTTTGTCGTCCACAGGGTATTGGGTCCAGGTTCCCTCTCTCCCATGAATACCAAAATCCATGTCTGCACAAGTTCTTTACAAAAAATGATGCCAAATTTGCATATAGCACATCCCCTTGTATGCTTTAAATCAGCTCTAGATTACTTATAGCTAATACAATGTAAATGCTATGTAATTAGTTGTTACACTGTATTGTTTAGGGAATAATGACAAGAAAAAGTCTACATGCTCAATACAGACGCAATTTCTAGTATTTTCATCCACAGTTGTTTGAATCTGTGGATGTGGAACCTCAGATGCAGAAGGCACACTGTGTGGGGAAGGAATGAGGGTCTTTTTCCTCACACCCCTCCCATCTTTCCCCTCCACAGGACCCTTGTGCTCCTCTGTCTCACCTGGGCATGGCTCCTCTAGTCAGTCCACATCCCTAGCCAACATGGGAGTCCTGGGCATAGGCTCCCAGGGATGTACCTTCCACAGGAGATCAACCTCCTGCAAGCTGCCAATCAAGAATAGTGTTTGCAGCCAGTGCGTTCAGCCCCAAGGAAGGTCTTAACATGATAATGAGACCAACCATAGAGAAATTTAGAGTTTGGTATCAAGGGCCCACGACAGGGGAGTGAGGAACCAAATTATCTGTCCACGTGAGGTAATTTTCCTGATAACCATGAACCCAGCCAAAGACCTCCTGTCTCTCCCTCACCCAGCTCCCTGTCCTCCCTGGTGAGCCTTGGAGACTCTGGGAATCACTCTCATCCTCTGGGGAGGGAGTTCTGGCTCACCCACTCACTGCCACATCCTCCTGAAGAAGGGTCTGTTGACCCCAAAGGTCCCAGTCGCCACTCTCCTCTTCTTTCCCTCTGCCTGTTCTTAGCCTCAGCTCTGGCGAGGCAATGAATTAGGAACCGGAAGTTAGCACATCCGCCAAGCAATTAGCGTTTATCTCTCTCATTTATGTGGCTGAACAACAGCTCATTTTCAAACTTAATAGTCAATACTCAGAAAGATAAAATTGACTGGGTCACTCTTGGGAGATGATTTGAGGGCTTGATGGAGAAACAGGGATGGGTCACAGGGCTGCAGAAATGAACCGGACATGCCCACCCAGTCCCTCCTCAGGCCAATCCCCTGCAGACAGAAGCCAAAGAGGTGCCCTCAGAGAGAGGACTCTCCCCCTGTCCATTCTGTGGCCTCCATGCCAGGCTGGGCAGGGACTGGTGAGGTGAGCAGCATACCCCTCACTCCAGCTCAGACTGGGGGTCTGCCATCCAGTGGTGACACATTCCAGTCTAGGACAGAAAGGCCTAGAAGCAGGGAAAAGGGACTTAGCTCTAGGGCTGTGGAACTCAATGCTGCTGACCACCTGGACTGGGGAGGGAGGGAGAGTGCCCATTAACCACGGTAAAATGCTGTCACCTGCTGGTCATGCCTCAGAACTGCAGGAGCCCTGGCACAATTTCTGTGGCTGGGTAAGAGCCGGGAAAGGGAATCTAGCCAAATTGCAGCCACTCTGTCCCTTCCCTGGTGCAAAAGATTAAAAAAGATGGTAAACTCAAGCTTCCTCCAAGTTTGGACCATTTCATCTTTGCTTTGTTGTTAATTTGGCGATCATAATAATAATATAACCTCTATAATACTGAGACTTACTACGCAGGTATTTGCGCATATTGGTTTTGTTGCTCAAAATGGTAAGTTGTTATCCCCACTGGAGCTCAGACAGGCTGGGAAGCCTGCCCAAGGTCATGCAGCTCATGGGTGGCACAGCCAGGGTCCCAGTGGGGGCCAGTCTGGCTCCAGACTACCAGCTGCCCTTGGAAACCTGTCTCACCCGCCCACATGATGGAGAGCCCTAGGTGCCCCTCACTGGACAGTTTCACAACACCCCTTTGTTACTCTTATCCTCCTCTCCCCCCACCTCCTCCCACATAACTGCATCTGAGCTTCCAGGATCCATCCAGGTGCTGGAAACCATTCTATGATGAAACAGAGTCCAGATTCCAGGGGTTCTAGAGGACCAGAGCAGAGATCAGAAGTTTATGAGGCTCCCAACCTCCCTCCTTTCTGGACCAGAAGGCTTAGAACCAGAGTCTTTGACTGTCAGAGTTAAAGGAGAGGTAGACAGCTGGGCTGGGCAAGGGAAGCCCAGGGGATCTGGGAGTACAAACCGCCTGATCCAGTCCTGATCCTAGAGCCCCAGTCTGTGACCAAGCCCAAGTTTACAGTCAGTTCCAATCCTCATTGTGGTCTTTACCTCACAAACTATGAGAGCTAGTAAAGAGCCCCAGAAAGGACCTGGTGAATATTCCTCATTTTATAGATGGAGAAGGCCAGGACCAGAGAGGGCAAGAGATTGCTCAGATCACACAGCCAGAGGTGACAAAGCCAGGATGCAAACTCAGATCTCCCAGCCATCTGGCCAGGGTTCCCTGCTGAGCCCAGGGCCACCTTGGGCAGGCTACCAATGTCATGCCCAGGACTGCTTACATCCTCCAGCTGGGTGAGGACACGGAATGAGAGCACAAGCCAGCACTTTGCTCCACGTCTGAGTTACACCTACAGTGGTGATGGAGTCTTACTGCTTTCCTTCCTCCTTGGGAAGAGCTGCCTCCCATCCCCAGAGCCCTGGGACCTGCAACAGGCCTCCTGTCTTCACTTGCGCTGCCAGGAGCGGATTTGCAAAAACAGGGAGGGGAGGATTCTCTGATTGCTGTGCAATCACAGCTCTGAAGGCAGAGGAACCGGCAGGGGTTGACAAGGGAATGGAATGCTCAGGACATTCCCCAGGTCCCCGCAGAGCACTAGGGCCTCCAATCACTGTGGTCTTCCTGACATCTTGGCCCCTCCACACTGCCAGTGGAAGCTCCTGGGGAGGCCCAAGTCCAAGTCAGGCAGCAGCCCGGCTGCCCCCACAACTTTCAGCCTGGAGAATCAGCCCGACCTAGGTTCCTATCCAGGATCAGGTGGGCTTAGGGCAGGGCCCACAGGAGCCGCTGTGTCTCTGAGTGTGGGCAACATGGAGCCTGAGAGCATGGCCTCCCCCATCACAGCCACAGGGACTGTGGGTCCTAAAGGCTAGGAGGCTCCATGGCACCTGTGAGGTGGCCCTGCTGGGGCCCCGAAGTAGCGCTCCTCAGTGGACACTGCTGGGGGACCAGCACCCGGGCAGGGGCTGCCGGGAGCAGCAGCCAACCCAGCAGCACTCTGCCTCCCTGCTTCCCCGGGAGGAGCCCTAAGTGGTTATAGCATGCAGCCCACCACCTGGGAGTATCTCCGCCTGGCAGTGCAGAGGGTCCTCTGCAGGCGCATGGCCCTCTCCTGTGCCTTTTGAACCTTCCTTCCCTTCTTTCTCTTTGTATTCATTTCTCCCTTCCCTTTGTGGCTTCAAGGAGCCCCCTCCTGGGAAGCCTGGCTGCTGGCTAGGACCCAAAGCCTCCAGGGCCCAGCAGCGCTGGGAGAGGGAGGAGGGAAGGGTTCCCCTCAGGAAGCAGCAGCAGCGGGCTTGGTTACCCAGGGTGGGGGTCGCTGCTCCCACATATCTTTTAGCACAGCCTGAGGACCAGGAGAACAGAGGGCCTCTGGTGTCCCAGTCACATCAGGGGAAGGAGCATGGTTTCTGCATCCTCTTACCTCTACAGGGCAGCTCCCCACTGGCCCACTGGCTCCTCTTCCAGGAGGCCTGCCCTGACCCCTCCAGGCCTCTCTGGGCTCCCAAGGATTGAAAGGCCTCATTTTTATTTATTTATATACATATATAGTGTATATATATTTTATTTATTTATATACATGTATAGTGTATGTATATAAATAAATGGTGCTGAGGATCGAACCCAGTGCCTCACATATGTGAGGCAAGCACTCTGCCACTGAGCCACAACCTCAGCCCAGAAAGGCCTCATTTCTTTCCTCCATCCCCCAAGCCCAGGATGGAGCTATCCTCAGGCGTCAGCCTCAGTTGCCAGCTCCCCTGCCTTGGAGGCCCTCCCCACACCGAGGCGGCCCCCAGGTCTAGAGCTTCCAGTCTGTTTCCACCCCTGGCATGTCAGCACCAGGGGATTTTGGGCTCCAGGCTCCCAATGACTCCCTCGAGACCCTGGTATGGGCTGGCCAAGATCCCCAGACTCCCATCTTTTGTGCTTAATGTCAGTCACGTCCTGTCTCAGAAAGTTCCAGTCTCCTGCACCCCAGAGAAACAGCCTGGTGTGAGGAAAGGTGGAGGGAGATCCAAAAGTGTTCCATCTTCAAGATGAAAAAGGGAAAATACCCCAACACTCTGAGCCCTCCGGGATCCTGGGGAACCAGTCATTGAATACAAGAGAAATAAGTGACAATGGTTTATTCAGGAGGGGAAAGCCCAAGCTGAAAGTCTGCCACCTCCCTGCAAGCTGGCCACCTCGAGCCCCCATCAGTCCTGTGGTGAAAGACAATCTCACCGTGCTGCTCCCGGTTTGGTCTCTCCCAGCCCTGGGACCCATGGCATGTGACATGGAGAGCAGTCAGGGGAAAAGGCAGGCTCCCCACGGGGACAACATAAGGCACCCTGGTAAACAGCACTAGCTGCCACCAGCCAGCTGGCTCTCCATCGCCAGGGAGAACTATTAATTAGAAATTAATGAGATTCAACAGGTAAATGGTATTTCCCTGGGGCGGCCGGGCCAGTAGCTATTTTCATGAGTGGATTATATCATGTCGAGGGAATTACTTATCCTGGCAGGTGCAGGAGTGAACTCTCTTGGCTAAACAGGTCAACCTGCTCACTCTCTGGGGTCTGAGACTCAAAGTGGATATGGCAGAGACCCATGGTCCAGACTAGGTGAGGCCACGACATAGGCCTCCCTATGTGGTGGTCGGGCCTGCAGTTTCTTTCAAGGATGAGTGTTGCTGGTAGGACCCAGGGGGCACAGGGACTGGTCCTTTCCTCTCAGGGCCAAGTTTCTGGGAAGAAGGCAACTTCTTCTGGGGGTAGGAACTAGGCAGCTCCCTCACTGGGCACCTGCCAACCACAGTGGGAGAGGCCTTGGAGAAAAGTGGTCCCTGGGCCTGGAGACCACAGGGCATGGGCAGGAGGGCAGGCTGATACCATGTGGACTCCACTGACCCCACCCCAGAGGAGGAGAGTGGTGGGTTGAGGAGAGAAGCAGCCCCATTAGCACCCCTGTGGTGGGTTGGCCTTGACATAGGAACAAGGTGGCCACCCAATGTCACCAAGCAGGACAGGGGCCTGGATGAAGTCCTGAGAGGGCTGGCAGAGGGCTGGGGGCAGCAGGACAGGGCCAGGCCCTCCCACCCCGAAGAGCACAGTGGCTTAGAAGGCAGGAGCAGCAGGAGCAGCAGAGAGGGCAGGGATGGCGGCGCCTCGTTCCCTCATGCCCGGAGCTCAAGGGGCCTCGTTAGATCCCATCCCGTTGCCTTTGTTGACGTAGAATGGCCGGTAGTGAGACTGTGGGGACACAAGAGAGGTTAAGGAAGCTGACGCCGCTGAGCCTGTGGGCCAGACCTCCCCCTTCCCCACGCCCAGCCTCCCTGGAAGCAGCAGTGGCCCAAACCCTAGGGGCCCCATGGCCAGACCCACAAGATCTATCTACCCAGGCATAGTTCCTAATGTTCCTAGAATCTCTGAGCTCAGATCCTAACTAGAGTTCATTCCTGCCAGATGGTTGATGTGCTGGAGCCTCAGCCCACACCGAGGCCACGGCGCCTTCCACTCCATAAAACTGTACAACACTGTGCTGAGGGTTTTATATGGACAAACTCGTTTAATTTTTACAACCACCCAATTAAATAGGTTACTGTTATCATATTCATTTTATAGTTGAGCAAACCAAGGCACAGAGAGGCTAGGCAACTTGCCCAAAGTCGCTCAGCAGGTGAGCAGGGGAGCCAGAATTGAAGCCCCACCCAGCAGTGTGGCTCCAGAGTCCACTCCACTTCCTACCCCTATGCCTCAGTATCACTTCTTGAGTCTCAAGGACTTTAAGCATTTGCTTCTGGGGCTGGGATTGTAGCTCAGCGGTAGAGCGCTTGCCTCGCATGCGTGAGGCCCTGGGTTCGATCCTCAGCACCACATACAAACCAATAAAATAAAGATATTGTGTCCATCTACAACTAAAAAAAAAAATTAAAAAAAAAAAAAAGCATTTGCTTCTCCCTGAAACAGAAGGTGCAGACAGGCAAACAACTGCACCTGCTCCACGCAGCCCTGGGCTCCCCAGCCCTGTTGCCTCCATCAGGTATTAAGGGGAGCGTCTCAGGACAGAGCCAGCAACACGTCTCCCAGCACTCTGTGTATCTCTACTTCTAATTCCACCAAAGCAGTGCCCCCCACCTTCTCCTAATCCCTTCATCAGGTCATGAGAAGTTAGTTGGCCTTTCAGGATGAAATGGAAAAGCAAAATTTAGCTGCTGCTTGCCCATGTGAACTGTCAGCCCCAAGAGGGTCTCAGGAAGTAGACTTGACCCTGAGCTGGATCAGAGACTCAGCTTGCCCCATGGCCACTGACCCCCATACAAAAGACGCCATCTTCCCCACACACATACCCCAGGGTGTTCTCAGCCCCCGCCCTGACCCTGTCTGCCTGGGACCTGCAGCTCCCAGCCAGCATCCTGCCTGCACTTGGTCCATGGCAGACCAGGCCCAGAGGGTGAGGCCTGAGCATCTGAGCTCAGACCTCGGCTGAACCACTGGTTAACAATGGAAGAAACCAAGACCCAGGGAGAGAAAAGGACACAGACAAAGTCACATGGCTATTCTGAAGCAGAGCAGGGCCTAGAACAGGTCTCCGACGGCCCCCATGCCAGCCTAGCAGAAGCCTTTCCTTCAGCAAGGCCAGGTCAGTAACATGGACTACAGGTCAGTGAATAGCACTGCCTTTAAGAGCCTGAGTGATGGGTAAACAGGAATGTGGCCCCGTGACACCCACAAGGTGCCCTCTGTATTCCTTCCTGGTTCGGGGGCCTTAGCTTCCAAGAGTTAGAAGGGCTGTGAAATCATTCAGGCCATCTGATTTCTGTTTCAGGTAGAGAAACTGAGGCACGAAGGAAGAATGACTCATACAAGGTCACACAGCAAATTGGCAAGAGGGCTGGGGCCAGAGCCCAGGCAGCCCAATGCCCAGGCCAGCCTCTGCCCACTAGCACCTGGCCCCATTCTCCCATCTCTGAGAGCTCACTGGACACTGGGACCCTGTCCTGCCAGAGTCTTAGGTGGTCCCTTCTCTGCAGGGACCCAGGCTCTGGGAAGGTGGGGAAGGATGTAGCAAGAAGGAGGAGGGCCAAATCCAGGCAGAGGAACCTTCTTTTTCTCCCCTATCTGCTTTTGCAGCCCTGCTATTGAGATGCCCCGGGGCCCAGCTCCAAATTATACAGGTGATCACTTAGCTCCCATCACCAGAAAATTAAAGTTTTTTTTTTCCAATTAAACCAGCCCCAGATACTCTTTGTGATCCAGAGCAAGTCACCTCCCCCATGCTCTGGCCTCCAAATGCAAAGATGGCAGGAGCCCAGGGCTCAGGCCTGTCCCAAGCAAACCCCTGATGCTACTACCCGCATGGCAGAGCCATCGGCCAACTCCTCAGCAGGACCTGGCATGGGCTTCAGAGAAAAGCCTTAGGGAGATGGACAGCAGCATATAAGCCACTGTCCCTGACACCTGAGGTCCTGGGCAGGGGTCAGGCACATCAGCTCTAAAGGACTGTGGGATCACCAACCACAAAGAGGTCATCCCACTCCTCCAGGACACCAGAGCCAGCAGGTAGCCTGGAGCCCTCATGGTGCTGCTCTTTTGATGCCCCTGGCTTAGGATCCTTTTCCACTGAACCCTCAATACACCTCTTCCTAACACTCCAGCCCCCCCCCTCATTATCATGCCAATGGTCTCTATGCTGCCAGAGCTAGAACACTGTCCCAAGGAGGTGGGAACCATCTCCTGGCCTATCTGTTGGCCTGAGCATTTTACAGTCCCAGAGCTGGTGGAGGACGAGCCACCAAGCGCAGACAGCCAACACTCGCTTACCAGATAAAGAACCAGATTGTCACTTCACAGATTAGAAAACGGAGGCCCAGACATAGTGTGCTGGCCCCTTCCCTGTAAGCCCTGTGTCGCTACTGGTATTATGGCCACTGTTGCCTCCTCCCCCACGCATGGCCCAGTGAAAGCCTCCTTCTCCCAAATTGTCTATGAAGACCAGTGGCCCTGGGAAAGCCCTTCAGTGCCCAGGCCTTTGGCCATGCCTGTGCCCAGTTGGCCCTCCTGGCAGCATCTTACTCACCAGCAGAGTCTGCTTGCCAGATTTCCAAGTCTGGGGCTGGGCCTTAGGGGTCTGGCTGCGGATGAGGGAGGGATAGCCTGGGAAAACAGGAGGCTCTGGTCAGAGGTGGTGCCGGCTGGTGGTGGAGCAGCATAGCTGCTATCTCTAGTGACCACCAAGCACCATCCAGCTCCTTACCCAAGGCAGCCACCTGAAGAGGTGTATAGCAGCCTGGTACCACGACTGACAACTGAAAACCCTGGGGAGGCTAGCCAAAGGAGGAAGCAGGGAGGCCGACAGGAGGAGCCCGCCAGGCAGCAGGAGAGTGTCACCCAGGTCCAGGTCAGCACCACACTGTCCTGCAGGGATTTCCACCCACCCCGAGGATCACACCATGGCCCCTCCCTGCTCCACACCCCATAAGCATCGCCTGCAGAACATTCCTGCAGGAGGCACTAGGGACACCCCAGTGCTGGGAGGATGCAGCTTCGTCTTGGCCAAGCCCCACTTGTGCCAAGTACCGTGCCAGGGACTTTGCTGGCGGCGGGCTCCTCATTCAGCCCTCCGTGTCCAGGAGCTCAGCAGTGTGCCTGACTCACACAGCTGGTAAGCAGCGGTCAGGATTTGAAATCAGGTTTTGCCAGACTCCAAACCCCTTCTCTCTGCTCCTTCCACCAGGCTCCATTGCTCCACTGCCTCAAGCAGCAGACTGGGGTCCACAGAATGGCAGTGAGTTTCCAGGATGGCTGTCCCCCAGGGTTAGGACAGCAGGCCAAGAGGGCTTGGTCAGAAGGTGCCAGGCCCAGGCCCACCTGGCCACTTTCTTTGCCCACCCCCTCAGTCCAGAGGGATCTGTAAGGAGCTCTGGTCCACAGAACAGGGAAAAGCACTCTCGGTGTTGACCATCAGCCCGCAGGGACAGGCAGCAGTCTGGGAAGAAATAGGCTGTGACCTGGATGCTGAGAAGCTCAGGAACTAAACAGGGTTTGTCCTTGGACAGTGCCCTGTCCAGTGAGGCTGTGCCTGCCTGTCTGAGGACATCGCTATCCTGCCCTGCTCTGCACCAGAATGAGCAGGACAGGCGCAGATCACCTGCAGCACTTCCCCATGGCACTGAGCAGGGAGGTAGGGCAAGGGGACAGAGCCAGGACCCCAGGGCTGTGCCTGCATCTGGGGTGGGAGCAGGCTAGGAAAAAGGAGTTCCCATGAGTCCTGAGTGGAACTTGAAAGAGGGAGGATTCACATCTCACCTCTCAATTACCAGAAAGAAAATCCCAGGCAGCCACAGCCACGAGAGAGGTGAGGATAAGGGCGGGGGTAGAGAGGGATGTGGCCCAGGGGAGCAGCCTTGAGCGGTGGCATAAATCCAGACAGAGAGTGAGCAAGGATGGTAGCTGGGGACATGCATCCCTCTCCAGGGAGCTCTGGGGAGGAGGGACCAGGGTGCCCTAAAAGTGGCAGAGAATCCCCACAAGATGTCCCACCTGCCCTGCTGTGGGAAAGGGAAAAGAGAAGGGATGGAAAATGGGCAGGTACCAGGATTATTTTTAAACAGCCCACTGCGGTCCAGTGGCTTGGAAAACTCGGCAGTGGCCTGTCCCAAGGTGGTGAACTGATAGGGGGTTTTCCCAGCGCCTACTGGGAGAGAGAGAGGCGTTAGCAGCAAGCGCTGGCCAGGAGGCCCAAGGCCCTCACTCCCTGCCCGGCTCTACTCTGCGCTCTGAGCTCTGCAGCCCTTTCTCAGCCCCTGGAGCCTGCAGGTGGCCCCAGGCACTGTCCCTGCCTGTGGGCTGCTGAAGGGGAGTGGATGGGCTGGGTCCTGACAGGTTGGGGCTCTCCTCGTACATAGGGCAGCCCTGCCCGGAACCCTCTTGAGGGCCATTCCTAGAGGTCCCCACAAATTGATCTGCATGGAGATGGGAACGCATGTTCTGGACTTGTCCTCCGAGGCATAGTGTCTTGGAAAAGAGTCCCTCCCAGGACCAGGTCTGAGGCAGGAGGGTCTGTGCAGGCCAATCAGGGGGATGTCAGGAAGCATCCAAATCATGCCCAAGGGTGGCTGTCTTCCATGCCAGGTGACCTTCAGGCCAGGCTTGACCAGAAAGTAAGGAAGGTGTCTGCTGGTCAAGACAAGCCCCACAGCCTCCCAGGCCAGGCTCAGAGATAAGACATCCCTGGGGTCCCTGCCTCTTGTTCCTTTCTCCTCCACCTTGCTGGTTCTGCTAAGAACCCAGCTCCAGGTATAGGCTGGACCCCATCCTAAAAGATAAAGCCACCCCAGAGGCCACGCTGAAAAGTGTCTACCTCACACTACCCCTACCCTCTCCCTCCCTGTCCACCCCCAGACCACTGATCCTTTTTTCCAGGCCAGTAATTTGGGTGCCAGAGGGAGACAGGGTTATTCCCACCATAGCCCACTAGAGCTGAACCTAGGACCTAGCAGGAGAGACATGAAGGCCCCAGGCCTACTGTAAACCATGGTATGGTTCACATCTGCTCTCACGATGACCCCAACCCTAGGGGACAGGAGGCATTGACCTCTCGGGCTAGCCCAAGAAGTCTGGGGAGCACAGCATGCAAGTGGGGTCAGAGCATGGAAGAAAGATCACACTTGGGAGGCTTCCCAGTGATCTGGCCCCCCTTCCCCAAAGGGGCTTCTGCAGGACTGGCTCTGGGGGATGCTGAGGGTGCGCCAAGGCCCAGGGGCCTGGGAGTCAATGGGTGCACAAAGTTAAATAATCTCTGCAGCAGGAAGACCCTGCCATAAGCCCTAGTGTCCTGGGCCCTGGCTCATGGGGGTAGGGCACAAGAGGACTGAGGAGTCATCCTATCCCCACCTGAGTCTTCTTGTCACAGCACATCTTGAGGGACCAGTGAAGATGCAGGGAACCCCGAGAAATGCTGGTGCGGCCCAGCCCCATCCTCTGCCCTCTTTACGGCAAAGATTTCGGCAGTTACTTCTTTTTTTTTCCTGCCCAGGGTTCCCATCTCCAGAAGGCAAGGGAGGAACTGCAGGAGAGGGGACAGAGACAAGGGCAGCTGCAGAGGAACAGCAGGGGACCATCGGAGAGCTCACCTTTCAGGGAGAAGGAGGAGCTGCCCTGGACTGCGGGCAGGTCATCGGAGCTCTGAATGCTGGAGGAGTACTCCCACACCCGGGAGGTGTAGTTACCTGGCAGGGCAAAGAAGGGGCATCAGACCTCGGCCGGGGCATGGAGGAAGGAGGGCAGGACCGGGACATGGCTGATTCTGTGAGTCTTTCTCTCCAGCCTCTTGCCACCTCTCAAGACAGGATGCCGATGTCCCCTTCCTCCATTCTTCCTACCATCAAAGTTATCTTTTTAAAACTTAAAGCATTCCTGCCTTACCTGAAGGCCACTGTCCTCAGAATAAGGAGCCAAGTTCTTTAAAAAGGCTACGGGTCTTTCATGAGCGGCTGCCCCGGCCACCCCACCCTCTTCCTGGCTGTACCTCTTCCTCTCTGTTCCTTAGCATCCCTCATCTTCTCTCCTGCCTCCTACCCAAAGCAAAATCATGTAGTGAGTCTTCATGTGTGAGCTCCCATGTCACCTCCACCAAGTCTATGTGTGCCTCAGCCCTCTACCCCACAGCACCCACATTCTCTGTCCCCTATGATGCAATTATTTAATCAAACCCAACGGGCCTCCATAGGGCCTGGGGAAATGCCTGTCTGGCCCTGCACCACACCTGGTGCCTGGCACAGAGCCTGGTTCCTGAAGGGTACCCCTTGTCTGGTTGATGGTGGATGCCTGAGTAAATGAATAAATACATACCAACATATCCTAAAACTCGGGTACAGAGGCAGCTGACCGAACACCTGGATTCCTGTTTGCCAGGTTGAACAGATGTTCCTGTGAATGTTGGGAGCTGGGACAGGAAGGGCTCCTACTGAGCTTGAAGTGTGTATGTGTGTGTGTATCCACACATGGGTGTGCACAGGTGTACATGGTGTCATTAGTTAGGCTGGAGAGAAGCAGCTGGAACCTCAGCACCACTGTGGATCCCTGGATCCCTGTAGTCTAGAGGACGAGGCAGAGGGAGGAACAGCAGGGCACCATGAGGACGTTCCAGCCTGGACTTGGGGCCCCATACATGATGTATCCTCTCCAGCCCCTTCTCAGCAGGCCCAGAGCCTCCCCAGTCAGCTCTGCTCTGCAGCAGGGAGCCACCAGTCCCTGTGTCCTCTGACATAGCTGCCTGGGGAAGGGAAAGGATACCATTTGGGCTCAGGGGTCAGAGATGGTTGGGTTGGGCCCTCCCTAGTGTGCATCCTTCCCACAAGGTTCTTGGGAAGCTCCTGTGAAGGCCCTCATGGCCCAAGGCTCTGGGAGACAGAGGACTTGCCCTTTCCTTCTTCCTTCCCTCTCTCTGGCTTTCAATGACTGTTTCCTAGGCTCTTCCAGTTCTGAGCCCTGAGCTTACAGCTGTGAGCAGGGCAGATACCACTGCTGCCTAATGCAGATGTGGAGAAGAGGGCTGTGGTGGGTCACACAGCTGGGACTAATGCTGGACAGAGAGGCCTGTCCACTCCAATCTCCAAGGCCCTGGTCATCAATGAAGTGTCCTTCTGGTGTTGGTATTGTGTCTGAGGTGGAGCTCTGGTGGAGCTGGGCCAGTCTCCTTCCTCCCCACACATGGTGGGCAGCACCAGAAGCCAGGGTCTCCCAAAGGGGGGATTTATTGAGCACATACAGTGGACCTCTCACCATGCTAAACAGAGGGAGACCCTGGCTTGGCAGCTCCCCCTGGGGAAGGCATGTCCCTGCCCCCATTTCACCTCTTTGAGGTCTTAAGGGGTCTCCTGTTCACTTCATGTGACAATGGTAGCTCCTGGATTTCCAGGGATGACCTCATTTCATATCATGCCTTCTTTTCCATTTGTAGCTAAGCTTATTTGTTGTAGCCACTATACAACTTTTCAATGCAAGAGAACACGAATCAGTAGAGGTCTTGTATGGAGATACTTGCTAGAAGAGGTTGCCAGACCTAGCCCCAGGGTGGCCACTCATGCTGTGTCCTCCAACTCATCCTTCAGGGACAGGAAAAGCGCATGGGATCCACAGTGATGCTGAGGTTCCAGCTGCTTCTCTCCAGCCTAACTAATGACACCATGTACACCTGTGCACACCCATGTGTAGACACACACACACTTCAAGCTCAGTAGGAGCCCTTCCCGTCCCAGCTCCCATCCCTCATCTCATGCTCCAAGCTCCTGCCTCCCACTGCAGCCCGGCCCCCAGCCCAGCTCTACCTGTCCCTCACACGGGTCTCTTCCCAGCCTTGAGCTGAGCCCCTCCTACCTTTGGTGCCATAGAGGTTGTTGAAATTCTTCTGATTGGTCTCCTTGGAGAGGCGGCCAGGGGACCCGGGCTGGTAGGATGTCCGGGCACCCCCTGTGAAGCATACAAGGAAGACTCGTCATTGTAGAAAGGCGGGTCTGGCTCAACTTGAGGTGGTATAGCCTCTGACTTGGAGGTCTTGGGCAGGATCCCAAATAGGTCTCCAACTGCCCACCATGGGACCTGGACTCCACCATTAAGAGAGGTCACTGGGTCCAGCATTAGGCTGTCACGTAACTTACCATCCACATGGAGACCCCATGGGGAGTGAAGAAGCTTATGGTTCCCTGAGCACTGGGGTTCAGCTGGATGGTCCTGGATATACTAATACATACAATCACTCTACTTAGGGGGGCTGGGGGCCACAAGGAGCTGACAACCCAACCGTCCCTCCCGAGCCAGTCCCCATGTGCTTGAGAGGAAGGAGAAGCTACAGTGATGGTAGGGAAGCTGGGCCCTTCCCTGAGTGAGGGCTGAGTCACCTGCAGGTGGCCCGATAATCTGGTACCAGCATAGCACTATGGCTTACCCTGGGCCATGGGAGCTTTGCAACAGCTCATGAGGAAGACAGAGTGGATCAATGACCACACTTCACAGATGCGGAAAATGAGCTCCCTGTGTGTGCCAGGGTCTCCTGTCGGGTCCGCCCATTCCACCCCCCAAGCCTGGTCCATCAGGCCCAGCTCCAGCCAGTCCTTCTAAACACTTGTGCCTGTGATAGCGAGTCCTTGTACAGTCGATCCTCACTGGGCACACAGCTCCTCATTCAGGGAGCCGCCAAACCCACTTTTTCTGTGAAGTAGTTCCAGCCCTGCCCAGACCTCCTAGGCTCAGGGCCTGGTGAGCTTAAGTGGCCTTGTTTCCCTGATATTGACAAATCTCCTTGACTTCTCCCTTGCTTCTCCTCTACCTGGCCCTCTAGGATGTAGATGTCCTGCCCCTCCTGTCCCTAAATGCAGGGCTCTGCCTACAGTGCTGGGGCAGGCATACCGGGAGAACAGGTTTCTTCCACCTACGGACGTCACAGACTGACTCATAGGGGCAGAGCTTCGAGCGCTTCTAGCCCTAGGGGCAAACTGCTTTTCAGATAGGAAAGCTGAAGCCAGATGGAGCAGTGACCACCCTCAGGTCACCTAGGCCCAGGGACTCTCCAGGCTACCTCTTGGCAGGTTGATTCTTTCCTCCTTGTGGCCTGCACAGAGGTCACACTGGCTCTCAGTCTCTAAGTGAGCAAAAGAGTCAAGGAGGAGCTAGTGAGCTAGTCAACAGGGCCGGTTCCATGGATGGCCCCTTTTCATACCAGGCCTTCCTTTCCATTCGTAGCTAAGCTTATTTGTTTTAGCCACTATACAACTTTCCAATGCAAGAGTACACAAATCAGTAGAGGTCTTCTAAGGGGGAAAGCCAGAGCAACCAGACTGAGGACAGGTAGGTTGGGGGCCTTCTGAGGAGAGTGACGCTGGGGCTGCCTGGTTAGTGCAGTTCACACTTCCACACAACTGGCCCCAAAGAGGCAGTGCCCTGGGCAGGGGAACGGGCAGCACTGCTTATGAGGCCTGGCCCACACCAGGAATGTTGAGGGGGGAACCGGGTGCCCGGCTGCTGGAAGAAGCTCAGGTATTGTTTTCAAATTGGGTTGGGCACAAAGGTTCCTCTCCAGTGAGCTCACCCCTCCAGATCCTCAGCCCCTCCCATTGTAGGTGTGTGAGTGACAGCTCAGAGCCTCAGGCTCACCTTCCCCAGGTCTCCTTCCTCCTCTTCCCCTATGTTCCCACTCTTCTCCTGGTCACCCTGTCCCACACATGCAAGTGCACAACCCCCTCCATCCTGGGCTGATGGCCTGGCACACCCCTCCTTATGTAACAGGAATTGCTGTGGTTTATTGGTGCCCAAGAATGCACCAGGCTCTCCCAGGGCAAGGACAGGCAGGCCCCCAACTAGACCCAACCAGACTGTTACCCTGCAGGCTGGGCTTCTGCAGGGCCTAGGGAGAGGGTTCAGGGGCCAAGTGGCCAGATGAGGAAATGAGGAGGAGTAGCAGCTGAACCCAGAGGAGGCCCCTGAGGAGGCAGCCCTCCCAAGGCCTATGACCCAAAGAAACCTACGTGGAAGCTCCACACAGCTCCAGTCCAGCAGAGGGGAGCCTAGGGGACCCTCTGGAAGGACTGAGAAGCTAGAGGAAGGAGCGGGACAAGCTGCCTGAGTCAGGGAAGGAAACCTCTGAGGAGTATGATGCTGGGTAATTTGTCATCTAGTTTAGTTTACACTTGTCACTTGTGAGAGTGGAAAGTAGGCGCTGTTCATAATCACACCAAGACAACAGGCAGATGCCAGGACTCTCTCAGGCATGTTGGAGGTAGTGTCACTCCACCAGGAGGAACCAGGCTGAGAGTGGCTTCGTGGACTCAGGGGGGCCCTTGGGCAGCAGGAGGGATGCCAGACCTGGGCACAGGAGGCTCACACTTACCCTTGGGTGTGAGGTACATGGAGTATCTCTTCATGGTGTCGGGTGCACTCCACTCGCTCCCATAGCTGGTTGTGTAGTTGTTCATGTAGCGATGGTCACTGCCTGGGCAGGAAGAGGTCAGAAGATGGAGAGGAGGAACTGACCCACTGGGACATGGCTGGCTGGCTGAGACCCACAGCCCACCAGCTCTGCCGTGGGGAGAATCAAGGTCCCACAGCCTCAGGGCTCTGCTCCTCAGTCTTTGGAGGCGGGCAGGGGAGGTCCTGCAATGAGCCACCAGCTCTGTTGGCCTGGCCCTTGTGAGCAAGGGCATGTGCACAGCACTTTTCAGTTTATAAGGGGCTATTGATATCCATTTCTTATTTGGTCTGTACATCAACTTTGGGGTAGGTATAAACCTCTCTCTGTAACAGATGAGAAAAACAAGCCTCAAGAGATGAGAGAAGCAAACTGACCCATGTCACATGCCAAGAAAAGCAGCATTGGGGTTTGAGCGCTGGCTGCCACTTTGCAGCTCAGTCCCAGTCACTGTTGGCAGGCTCAGGTGGTAGAACAAGGTCCCAGCAAGGGCTTCCATAGCCCAGGAATCCAGGCAGCTTAGCACAGTTATCTATCTGCACCCACCTGAAGACCCTGAAACCCAAAGAAATCTGCCGCTCCACACTTTACCTCTGCCAGCTCTCCTCCACCCCATTCCTATCTCCTACCACTTCCCTTTCTTCTACTTTCTCTGGGCTGGGCTAGGGCTACTGGGTGGGGCCTCAGGGAAAGTGTCCAGGCCTTCAGGCCCTAAAGGGATTGGATAGAAAAGGACTTAATAGGGGTAGTTTCTCAGGTTTGGAGAGTCTGTGAGATGATTCAGTTGACCTCTGCAAGGACAGCATGATTCAGAAGAGAGGCTGATTTCAGGGACACATTGAGTCACAGAGACTCACTATATCCTGTTGTCCCCAGCCCAGCCCACCAGGCCAAGTGCAGCCTCTGGGCTCAACACTTCCCAACACAGCCATGGTGACAGGTAAGTCCTCCCTCCAAGAACAGGTGCAGTTCTAGGTCACTTCTGCTGGAGCTAAGTGCAAAGCCACCAGCTTGGCGTCCAGCCCACACAGCAATAGCATCCACACAGCTACTGGATTGGGCTGAACAATCAGATATAGATCTGACTGAAACCAATCCCCAAGTTTAAGGATGACCCACGGAGAAGAGGCATTATGCAGCCAATGCCAAGGAATCACCCTCTTCTGGAGGCCCCTTGTAATAGCTGCAAACTCAATGGGATGAATCCCTGAGCTCTAGTTCAAATCTCCACAAGGGGATGGGTGGTGGAAACCATGAGGGGCCAGCTAGCTAGGTATCAACCTGCACCAGGAGGCAGGAACTGACCTGAGAGAGAAAAGCACATGACCTTGGGCCTGCACACAAGAAGGGACCTACCATTCTCCATGTGGTTCCTCTCAATGAAGTTACGGCTCAGATCAGCCTTGCACATCTTCTCAACATGGCGCATGCACACGTTCAGCAGGTCATCCTTGAAGTTGCCGAGTGACTGTCCCAGGCCCTCCCCCTCCAGTAGGACATGATAGGTGGGTAGGGGTGGTGGGAGAGAGTAATTGCTCATTAAAGCACCAAATTCCTACCAAGAAAGGAAAGAAGCCATTAATTTCCTGGGTTTTTCTGGGTCTTTTGTCAGCAAGGGGGCTCTCACAGTTCAGCTGGAAGACAGTGCTGGAAGCCAGAGAAGCTGGGTTCTAGAATCAGCTAATTAACTAGGCTTACTTTTTCTCACTAAGCAAAAGGTTCTATTAAAATCCACAGATGCAAGGGGACATGGGGGCAAGAAAGATGGTGAAATGAGATGGACATCAATGCCCTAGGTACAGGTAAGACTGCACACATGGTGTGACTCTATATTGTGTACAATCAGACAAATGAAAAGTTGTGCTCCATTTGTGTACAATGAATCAAAATGCATTCTGCTGTCATGTATACCTAATTAGAATAAATAAATTTTTTTAAAAAAATCCACAGATGCGGCCGGGTGCAGTGACATGCATACCTGTAATCCCAGCGGCTCAGGAGGCTGAGGCAGGAGGCTCACAAGTTCAAAGCCAGCCTCAGCAATTTAGCAAGGCCCTAAGCAACTCAGTGAGACTCTGTCTCTAAATAAAATATTGAAAAGGGCTTGGGATGTAGCTCAATGGTTAAGACCCCCTGGGTTCAATCCCTGGTACACACACACACACACACACACACACACACACACACAAATCCATAGATGCTAACATCCCTGATGGCATTCAGATATATGATTCCATGGTTCACACCTCTAATCTGGGTGCAGCATTCCTACCTCACAGGAGTTTGTGAGAGGGACACAGGCTATAATGACATTCCGGGAGAAAGCAGAAAGAAATGCAAGGAATTACCAGAGTGTTCTGGGTCAGTTGTGGTAGTTTTTCCACCTTTACATGCCTTGCTCTATCCTGCCTCTGCACATCTGTGCTTCTTACCTCCCTTCTCCTCACTGGAGAACCCCTCCTCCTTCTCCAATTCTAAGTGGCCTGCAAGACCTCATTCAGACTCTTCCTCCTGCGCGAAGCTGTCCTTAGATTGCTCCAACCTGCTCACCCTTCTCTGAATTTCCACGGGCACTTATCTCCTGAGCCACATGCTTTATCATTTAATTACATACTTTCCTATATTGTTTCCTAATTGTACATGTCTTATCTTCCCAGCTGGATTGCAGCTGCTTGGGGGCAGAAAACATGTCTTATACTTCTCTATTCACCATAACACCTAATAGCGTACTGGGCATCAAGGAGTACACAAAATATTCTAGCAGACAGAAAGATGGATTATGAATAGACAAACTGACTAGATCAAAGATAACAATTATGCAGCATTCATATGCCATTCCTCCCTTGCCCATGGCAGGCATTACTAATCAACCACAGAACTCTTTCCTACTGTGCCTAGAGCACTGCTAGGACATATTGATTGCAGTCGGTACAAGGTGGGATTTGTACACCATCTTTAGAGGAGGTAAGGAAGTAGATTGGGTGGAAAAATTAAATGGACAGATGGAACAAAGCATGGATGGATAGATGGATGGATGGATGGATGGAAGGATGATTAATGAAAGTTTGGGAAAGTGGATGGAATGAGAAGGGATAGGATGAGGGGATCTGGGGATTGAATGGTGGAGGACTCTGTTTTCACCTGCAGAAATAGCACTGAGTCACTGATGCTGTGTAGCTGCTCCCGGATCTGCTTGTCTTCATGAAGCACCTTGGCCCTCTCGTCCAGGGCATCCACGATCACCTTCACCTGGTCCACAGCATCCTGCTCCCGCTGCTCCAGGGCAGCCCTCACTTCCTCCTTTTGTTTCTCCAGGTCACGTACCAGGTCCCGGAAGTTCTGCTCCAGGATAGCTTTCTCATTGGTGGTGAAGCTCTAGGTCCAGGATAAGAGGAGGGATGAGAATTTCATTAAGGAAAACTAATCTCTCTAGATGAGCACACCCTTAGGTTCTCAAATATCTTTATTTTTTTTCTTAATGTAGTGCCGAGGATCAAACCCAGTGCCTCACTCATGCGATGTACACGCTCTACCACTGAGCTACAACTCCAGCCCCACCCTTAGGTTCTCAACGCAAGATCAGGGCATTCCCAGAGCCTTAACCTGGCAAGCCTGTCTGGCTATGAATCTCATTTAAAGGCATCAGTGAGGGATAGAGAGGGCCAGATAGAAGAGCCCACCCTTCCTTATCCACCAGTGGCTCCTTCCCCTGGGTCGGTTGACCCGAGCAACCATTCCATGCTTGACATTCTCCCAGGAGTCAAGGTGCTCTCACTGAAACCCAAACCAGACTAAAACGCCATTCAAAAAGTGTATTGTTTGGCTGCTCATGTGGCCAGCATCAAGAGACAATAATTTCAGACATAGTTTGCAATTACCCAAACCACGGCAGACGTACTTCCAGTCACATGGGCACATGTAGAAGAGAAATGGTGCATATTTGGTGGCTGGGGATTTTGGGGGGCAGAGCACATATTAGCAGACATTGGACAACACACTGGGGGGTTGGTATAAGATATGATTTGCTAAGATGATATAAAATGAGGATTAGGTGACAGGCGGGACCCTATCTGGATGCCAGGTGGGAATGCAATAGGGGAGCGGAGAGAATCCACAACAAATGAGTGTGAGATGTCAATGAGGGCCAAAACCTTGAACAGGAGCCAAGGCCTGCCTTTTCCCAGGCAGGAAAAGCAGGGCAAGTGTAGCCAGGGGCGTCGGGGGCTATTCACCTTGATGCGGTCCTTCTCCTTCTGCCACTTCTCAGCTTCATCCTCAATCTCAATGATTTTCAGCTGCAGCTGTTCCTTTTGCAGTGACAGCTCTGTCTGCAGGGAAAGAATCAGGGTTGGAGAAATTGAGGGAAAAGGGACACAGATCCAGAGAACCAGGGCATGGGCCCAGCCAGGGATCCAACTCTCAGGCAGGGCTCACTTGTACCCATTTCTCTGTCCAATAAACATCCCTCGGGACCTCAGACACGCCAGGCTCCATGCCAGTCACCAAGGATCCAGCAGCAAGTCAAATACCATCTCCCTATACTCAGGTCACTAGGGCTGGATGTCCTCACGATGTCTTTGTAGGCACTAAACCTCCCTTGTTCCCCTACCCAACATGAGTGGGAGGACGTTCACTTGTGGGGTTCTTAACTCCTTTTAGCGGACCTGGGGCCGCTGAAAGAGAAAAGAAGAGGACCCAGCCCAGCCCAGCCAGGGAGTGTCTTGTGGCCATAACCATGTGCAACGTTTCTATGGCATAATATGGGGTGTGTGTTGCAAGCAGGAGCTGGGGTTGCTGCTGGCCTGGGCTCTGTCTGGGCAGGCACAGCTATAAACCTGTTTATGGGAAGGAACACATTCTGTAGTTTGGGCTAGACAGGGACTTTTACCTGGGGTCTCTGGAGAAGGAGAAGACTAGAGAATGAGGCTAGAAGCGTGTAGAAGGCTGGGATGGAGAGATCCTAGGATCCCTGCCCTTGGGCAAATGGATGGTAGGGGTGTGGAGTGGGTTGGGAAGAGTCTCTATCAGGATGCACTCAGATTCACACTTGCCTTCTATGTGAGGAAAGGCCTTTCTCTGAAAAGTAGCTCCCACTGAGGCAAGAAGCCAAGGCCAATGCTACCCAATCTAGTCGAGAGGATCTGCTTTTGTTCTTCTGGGCTCTCCTCTAGGACTTCCAAAGGGCCTTCCAGCATGGAAGACAAGCAGGTGATTTCTACCTGATAAGCAGGAAGCCACAGGCAGCCAAGAAGCTTCAGATTGCTCAGGGTCTCCCCAGGATCACTGGGTTTTGAATGCAGAGTCCCACCTCTTTGTCTAGCCATCTCTCAGAGCTCACAAGAACAGTCAAGGTAAAGAAACAAAAAACCATGAGGAACATGAGTCCATCAACAGGAGTCATGAGCAGCTGGGTCCCAGAGCATCACCACACAGCACACCTCTGAACACCCCATCAAGCTGAGCAGGGGCCTGTGGGGTATCTGCTGCAGACACCCAGGGAAGTGGATCCAGTGGTGCATAGGGCTTCCCCAGGCTTTTGGGAAATGGCACCAGAAGGTGGGGAAAGCATGGGGCAGGAGGTTCAGAGCTCCCCAGACAGGGAGCCCGTCTCCCCACAGCCTGTCCCTCCATGACCACAACACTGCTGGGCTCCCCAGAATCAAGACTAAGAAGTTCTCAGTAAGTATCTGCCCTGCCTGCGACGGGCTGTAAATCCTACAGCATGGAAAATGTCATCACCAGAGGTGAAGATGGGTTGCTGAGAGGACAGGAACACAGCAAGATGAGGATAGGGACTTGGCCCCGTCTCTGGAACAAGGCTGGGAGAAGACACTGTGGTAGTAGAAACTTGACCCTCATACGCTCTGAGGTTGCAAAGCTGGAGAGCCCAGAAAACAGGTCGACAGATTCGTGGCCCAAGACCTCTGAGAAGGCCAGGCCTGGGTGGCAGATCTGGGCCCTAGGGAAGAGACCAAGAGGCTGGACGACAGGTCAGTCCCAGGCGACTTTCCCATCCATGAAGAATCCTGAGTGGGGGCAGGGGGGTTGAGGTGAGTGCTGGAGACCTCCCACCCACCCAGCTGAGGCACCCTGACCCAGAGACAGAGGAGCTGGCCTGTGGAGGAGTGCCACTTCACAAGGTCTGGTGGAGCAGAACGAAGGTGCGCCCCTCCCCACCCTCAGGCCCAGGCCCAACCCCAGTAAAAGCCCTATTGCCAATAAGCAGATGGGTCACCCTTCCATGGAATGAGCTGTTGGGAGTGGGGGGTCCAAAAGGGAACATGATGGGGAATCGTGATGCACATGATGGGGAATCTGAGAGGGAGAATCTGGTAGTCACCACCTATAGGCAGGGGCCTTTGTGAGTTGCTTAACTTCTCTGAGCCTCAGTGGCTCCATCTGTTCTATGGAGGTAGTGAGAGGACCTGCCTCCCATGGAGGGTGTGGGATGGAAACTGATCAGGGATTGAAGATCCCAGAAAGCACCTGGCATAGAGCAAGCACTGACTGAACAATGGTCCCCATCATCACCGTCACCATGATTGCAGGAATGAGGGCAGAGGGATGGGCAGATCAGTGGGGCACAAGCAAGTGAGAGGAGAGGGCAGGTGTGGTGAGGTGAGATCTCAGGGGTGTTGGGTGGTGATGACAGTGTATGTCATTGGATTGGGGTTTAGAAGTGGTGTGGACACATTCCAGGCACACAGGGCAGTGTGAGGGGTACACAGAGGCCAGGAAGTCAAGACATTAGACTGGAAATGCAAAATAAAGGGTTAGAACATTAATAATTAAAGGTAGGAAGAGGGGAAGAGGGTAGGCTAAGCATCTGCCAGTGGGAGGAGGTTTGACTAGAGAAGGTGAAGGTCAAGGAGTTGAATGCCAGGAGTGAACAGCAGTGCCCAAGGAATACCTCATAGAAGCTACATGGTCAGCCCACAGATGAGAAAATGTCTCAGGTGAGCATGGAGGATGGAGGGACAGAGGATGGAGTACAGGGGCCTAGGGCACAGAGAGTCCAATGTAGCTTAGAACATTAAGCATCTAGGCAAAAGGCAGAGATAGGTGAGCCCCCTGGGAGTCCATACTGTGTAAGAGAGAAAGGGGAGAGGGCAGCCAGCTAGCTGAGGTCTGAGAGCTGGAGGTGTCTGCCAGCAGCCTGGAGGGGAGGAGGAGAGGTGGCTAGTCTGGACACGTGTAAGGGCAGGATCAGAAATGGAGACAAGCTGTCTGCAGTAGTGGGTGGAAGAATCGGCCAGGGTGGAGAGGAGACTGGTCGTCCTCTTCTTTGGGGCACTAAGGAAGTCAGGCTTGGTTGGGAGGGGCCTGGCTCCCACAGCACAGCCAGCAAGACCAGACTTGCAGGGCACAGAGGGTTCCTGAAAGGGTCCTGGGACCAGGATCTGTGTGTTGCTAGAATGACCCTTTCTCCTGGATGAGTCCTACCCTGTCAAGGAGGAGGGCTCAGCATGAGAGCTCTAGAGATGTCTAGGAATGCATTTCATATCTGTTCAGCTCTTTGAGATTTTTCTTGTATAGGAAGTAATAGAACATGGAAAGTTGCCAAAGATACTGGGTTCTCCTGCAACTCCAGGAAAGGAACTTTGATTGCAGAGTACATACTATGTGCCAGGAGTTTTCTTCTTTTTCAGGGTACTAGGGATTGAACCCAGGGCCACACGCATGCTAGGCAAGCACTCTACCACTGGGCTACATTCTCAGCCCAGGAATTTTCTGTGATTCTGCAAAAGTCCCTTTTTGCAAAAGTGGAGAGGTCTGAGTCCTCATAGTCAGAAAGAAGCAGTAAGGTCAAACAGCAATGACAAGGCTCAGATCCTGTTCTGCAGCCTTCAGAGGCACTTCCAAGGGTGGTGGCACCAGGTTCTCCTCTAGAACATTGACCTTCCCCCTTCATTCCTGCTAAACTAAGTCTACCTTGCAGGTGGTGCAATTTGGCAATTCTACCTCTTCTGTTACCTCCCTTTTCCTCCCCATACCTTTGCCCAAGGCCCCAGTTTTCTCTCTCCCAATCCTCTCCCTACAGAATGCAGCTGAAGCCCCTGATGTCTGACAGGGCCTCAGCTCTCCACAGTCCCACCCCTGCCCGCACCTCCCTCCTGCCTGCTTCCTACTCCTCCCTACTTTTTCCCCTTCACCCTGCCTAGGCCTGTCCCTAAATGCTTCCTTTGTTCCTTTCTCCCACACTGGGTTGAGCCCCACCCCCCATACTTCAGACAGCCCCTGTGTGGGCCACCCAACCTTGAAATTCTTCTGGCCTTCAGTGAGCAGAGGTTTTTCCTAAGAGTGGAAGGATGGTACAGGCTAGCAGTGTCTCAGCCTGAACCAGGCCTTTGGGAAGGTGTTGGCACACCCACTCACCTGGACAGGTATACCTGCATTGCCCCCAGGGAAGGGGAGATAGACCATGATCCTTCCCTGGCCTGAATTAACTTCATGGGCCTTGGGCTGTGACATTTGCCAAATGAGCTAGTTAATTGCCAAATTTGTACTCCCAGACAAATGGTAATTATCCAGATAGGAATCTGAAGTGCTGGGTAGATTGCCCTGTTTCCATTTAGATGTCAAATACCTGATATCAGTCTATCTGCTAGATTGGAGGTCCTCGGTCCCTTTTGCTTCCTCAGAGCCTCTGGACAGAGGAGGTACAAGCTGGACCAAGAAAGGCCTCATGCTGGCATCTGCAGACCAGCAGGGGGTCCTTCGAGAAGTCACCTCAGCTCCCTGGGTCTTGGTTTCCTTGTGGTGACACTGGACTAGATTTCTGATTCCCACTCTGGCTACATATCAGAATCCTCAATGTGTAAACATCATGGATTAATATACAGGCACTGGTCCTCAACTCCCTGATCAGAATGTCCTGGGATAAAGCCTGGTAATCTGTGTTTTAATAAGTCATCAAGTGATAGCACCCCAAAGACAGCCATCTGGAAGCCACTGGAGTCAGTGATCCCAAGGAGGCCCTTCCAATTCTATGGCAAGAAAAGGTTTAAAATGATGATGAGGAATCTTAGCTTCACCCTCTCCCACTCTGTGCCTTGTATAAGTCTCTTGACATCTTTAAATCTGTTTCTTCTATAAAATAGCTATAATTCCCCCACCCACAAGACTGGGCGCACACACCAGGCTCAGCACTAGCACACAGATCTGTTCCCCATAGACTGAATTGCCACCTGCCTATCCACTGGTCACTTTCCTCCTCTAATTCCTCTCTCTAAACTTTCTCTGTGGTTGTTTTCCCCCAGCACCTGGACAGGTCATCCCATCTTCTGTCTCATGTGCTGTCCCCGAGCAGACATTCTCCCTGAAAATCTCCTGGGAGTGATTCCAGGGCATCCTGGCCATTAGCCTGGCTCCTCATCCTAAATCCCAGCCCCCACTGTCTGCCCAAAGAGCTTGCCTGCCCAGACCAGCACAGCTAAAAACTCGAGGACAAGGGGCGTGCAACCCAGCAGCCTGTCAGCTCAGCCTTCCTGGAAGAACTGGGCAACAAGATGAAAAATAAAGTCAAGGGGCATGGGGAGAGAAATGAGCTGAAGCAAGCAATGGAGTAGAGAGAGTGAACGAAGCTCCCAGGCTGAGCCCTGCACAGTGGTGCTGGTGGCTGAGTGTCAGGCGATTATGTCACTATCCTGATGATACTGCTACCCCAGAGCCTAGGCTAGATGGGGCAGGGCAACCAGAACAGCCTGTCATCCCCCTAAGAGAAGTCCTAACATCCTGGCTGCGGCCCAGGAGGGAACTGGAATAGATGGAAGGAACATTAGACATAGGAACAGATGCCTACGTCCATTTTCATTTCATTAATTAACCTATCTAGGAAAATATCCAGAGGCGGAGGGTGGACCAGTTGACATCTATAGGACCCCCTTGTGATATTTGGGATGAAAGGGGAAACATTTTGACATGAGTCCACCAGAGGAAAGACCATCTTATTGCCACTCCAAGTGACTTTTTCAGACCATGGAGTCTTTGTCCAGGAGATGAACACTCACAGTCATGGATGTCATCTTCAGCTTTAAGCAACTAACCCACATAGGGCTAGGTGACCCCACCTGGCTTTCACCAACAGGCCTGCAGAACAGGTTCTTCCCAGGCTCCTTGCAAAAAGCTGTGTGTGGGCTGATGTTTGGGTCTGCAGGAGATGCCTCCCGAGGATGCCAGGATTGACATACTGGGTCCCTCTGGTCCATCAACCCATGACCCCTGCTCCATGCTATGCCCCCCCAACATTCCAGCAGGGCCAGGTCGAGACAAATGGCTTCAGCTCAGTCACCTGGTTTCTCAGCCCTGCTCTGTCTGCATATCCCTGTGCTACAGGTGCACACATGTGCATACACACAGGCTGCCCAAAGCTCCCCACCACAGCTATTCCAGTGGATCAGGCATTTCCTCCTAAAGCACACACATCCTGAATTGCACGCCCTGCATGCCTTCCCCTGAAGTGCTCTCAGACATCGGAAGAAGACTTAGAGGGCTTCTTCTTCCCACCAAGATCTTGGACAGGTCCTTTATTTCCCTGGGTCTGTGTCCTCATCTGCAAGGTGCAGGAGGAGGCCATTGGGATTTTAAGAGTTCCATGAGGCCTGGCGTTCTGTCCTCTGCTTATTGTTTATCTTGTCTTTCCATTCTACTCTCAGCTGTTCCTGTGTAACTGGGAGGGTGCTCCCAGTCCTGTTGTGTGTCTGAGCTCTGCCTCCTGACTTGCATCATGAGCCCTACAGTGGCCCCTGGAACAAGAACTTGAACTAAGACCCAAAACCCTCGGCCCACCTCTTCCACAGGCACTAAGGATGTTCTTAAGTGGTAACACTCTTGTTTCAGATGATATTTGGGGCCAACCCTGCATAGAAAACAGGTCAGTAAGTGTGATTTGCTTGAAGTAGAAGTGGTACCTGCACCCTGTGTCTTCTGGGTACCTCCTTGTTCTGGGCACCTCTCTTCACCCTGAGAATTCACTTTTCCAAGAATTCTAGAGCTCCACAGAGGAATTTGAAAACCAAAAATCATGCCCAACCACTCGGCTTCACATAGAGTGAAGTCAAGCCTGAGAGAATGAAAAGGACTTACTCACTATATTACCACTAAAGATACAAATCAGGACTAGAATTTAATCACATCTCCTAAAACTCAGTCTGAGGCTCTACGATGTTTTGGCCAAAAACTGTGGCTGAAAGTGACCACCTTTTGTTCTTTTTTGACTTTCCAAGTAAGGTCCCTGAGAATGGGTTCCATGGCCATGCCCCATCTCTATCTCCCAGTAAAAGCTTGAAGCCAGGCTGGGATCAGGGACCAGAGGGAGCTGGGAATATCTTCTTTTGAGGCCAAATGCAGTTTTTGGGAAGGATCTTTGATTCTGTTCCCATCTTGATCTCATCCCTCCCTGCCCAGGGGTATGAGTGAGAGGTAGGTAGAGAGAGAGAATAATCATCAAGTTCCTGGTCAGGAGGGCTAGGCAGGTAGGGACTCTGTGCTGCCTCATTCTGTGGGGTGCGGAAACTCTTGAGAACACCAGACTCTTGAGTTACCAGCACTGGCCCCCCACAGAGTTCTCCTGAGTAAGGAAAGGGAGATGGTGGGCCCAGCATATGTGGAGTAAGAAGCAGTGGCCACAGCCAGACTCTCTGCACAGAGTACCTTCTCCAGGTGTGCACATCCACAAGCCTCCACTTGCCTCTGCCCCGCCCCATGGAAGTACCGCATAATCACATACATGGAATTCATGCAAAACAATTACGTATCCCATACACAAATATGTGCAAACATCCACATGCGCACAGAGACACCCACATGCATAGAAAACACTTACGCATTTACCTACACCCTGCCCCCACACGAACTCCAGAAATGTCCACCCACAAGCACAGGCACGTCCACCTGCAACCACACACAAAACACACTCAGCCCTGCTGAGCAAAGGATAAAAGAGGCTGGGAGCAAAGTGAAGAGCCTGGAGGGAATCAGACAGATCAAGGAGCCACTGTCCTGCAAATGCAAACTGGAAGCCAGCCTAAAAGGACATTTTAGTGGCCCTCAAACTCTGTCCTTCCAATATCTTTCCTCACTTGTGACCTATTCCCCAGGGGCCAGTGCTGCTCAGGTGGGAAGTGGGTGCAGAGAGAGAAAGAGGAGGAGGAGGAAAAGGACAGACACCCTAGGCAGGCAGAGCCCAAGAGAGAGTTCTGCGCCATTGAGTCTGATTCTTTGCCTAGACTTGAATGTGTCCTATGAGCCTCTCTTGGCTCATCTAAAAAATGCCCCCCATCCCAAGACCCTGGGGGGTTGGGAGCCACCTCTGATTCCCAGCCTGCAAGTGCAGAGAGGAAAAAAATGTTTTCTAAAAGAGCCAAGCATGGAGCAGTCTTAAGCCCCAATATTTAGGAAGCCCCATGAGGATCAAGGTCAGAGGGCAGGTGAGGAAGGCCAGGTCTGGAGGGACAGCAAACAGCTCAGAACGCTACCTCTTTCTCAGCCTTAGCCTCTTCCACCGTCACAGTGCTGTGGTTCTTGTGCTCCTGGAACATACAAAGGTAGCAGATGCAGGTCTGGTCGGTTTGGCAGAAGAGCTCCATGGTCTTGCCGTGCAGGGGGCACTTGCGAGCCTCGAAGTCCCGGATGGGCTCGAGCAGCTGGTGGTCGCGGAAGGCCGCGCCCTCCAGGTGGGGCTTGAGGTGCAGCTCGCAGAAGGAGGCCTGGCACACCAGGCAGGACTTGACAGCCTTCTGCTTGTTGCCGATGCAGGAGTCGCACAGCACCTCCTCGGAGCCCGGCTTGGACCTCAGGAGGCTCCCGTCGGCCCGCGGGTAGCTGTTCCTCCGGATGTCCCCGGGCTCCACGATGGACACCGAGGGCTTCCGGGACTCTGAGAAGATGGACTTCTTCTCAGCAAAGGTAACAGGCGGCTTCTTGGCGGCACCCAGCTGGAGGCCCGCATACGGGGACCGCCTGCCTTCGGCGGAGTCCATGCTGAAGTAGTTGGAACTCTTGTCATCCACCGACTCCACAAACTGGATGATGGGTCGCCGCCACTCGTTGCCCGAGAACAGGGCGCTCTTTCCCTCCCCTGCCTTCAGGGCGCTGCCCAGGCCCTTGCCCTCGGCCACCTCCCCACCGTGCCCGTTGGCAGTCTTGGCATCCTTGCCATCGGTCTTGGTGCCGTTCTCCAGGCTGCCGTTGGGGCCCGTCGGGCTGCGGGCGTCCCTGGCTTCGGGGCTCGACCCGTTGCTCCTGGAGGCATCTGCGGCTTCCATGGCAGGTCACTGAGCTGGTCTGTTTCAGGCTCGCTGGGGCTGCGGGGTGGGTGACCTCTCAGCGGGTGTCTCGGCAGGGAGTGGGGCAGGCAGCCACAGGGCCCGGAAACACACCTGCCCGGAGGAGGAGCTGCAGATGGAGGAGGAGCAGCCCAGCCTGACACAACGGGCCAGCGAGAGGCGGTGGCTCCGCCAATTATTCAGGCCCACGCCCTGCACATTCATCCCTAACCTGGATTTTTAAAGAAGTGGTTTTTTTTCTCCCCCAGTTTAATTATTTTCCACAACTCAGAAACCAGTTGGGCTGCTTCCCTGTGACCCACTTGCTTCTCATCCGGGAGGCGGGGAGCCTCTATCCTCAGGTGGAGAGGCTTTTCTGAGCCCAGTGGCCCCTGGGGCAGAAGCGAGGTGTCTGCAGAGGGCCACAGGACAGAGGGCTATTAATTGGGTCACACAAGCCAAATAGCCTTGTAATTCCCGGGGCTGGATTTCAGAGGAGACAGACTCCACCTGGGGAGAGTGGAAATGCTTCTCACCCTAAGGGGAGACAAGACTTCAATTTGATTTGGATTTTAGGACTTGAAGTGATGTGGCTGCCTATTATTATGAATTTCCAGGACAGTCCTAGGTCCTTTACATATGGGTTTATTTAAGCTTCACTATGATCTATGCCTTTTTTTTTTTTTTTTTTTTTTTTTGGTACTATGGTACTAGGGATTGGACTCAAAAGCTCTAACCACTAAGCAAGATTCCCATCCCTTTTTATTTTTCATTTTGAGACAGGGTCTGGCTAAATTGCTTAGGGCCTCGCTAAGGTTGCTGAGAGTAGCCTCCAACTTGTGATCCTCCTGCCTCAGCCTCCCAAATTGCTGAGATTATAGGCACTGGGAATATAGACCTGTGCCGTGGGGCCTGGCTCCATCATGTCTTTTGAATAGTTGAGAAAAATGAAGCTAAGCCAACTTACTGGCTTCAGTCAAGAGGCAGAACTGGGATTTGAACCAAAGGCCTTTAAGGTTCTCAAGTCCCTTCTTCAGCCTGGGTGTCATGAAGTCATCTAAATATCTCTCCACAACATGGCTTCTGAAGTCTTTCTTATCCCAATGGCCCTAACAAGATACACATGGACCTTAAGAATTTCACCAGAGCAAGTCAGAACTTGTTTGCATCCAAAGGACAGAGACACAGTAATGGAGGGAATCCAAGCAACACAAGCCAGGTGTCTGGTCCTTGGGGCTCAAACACTTGAGTCTCACCTTTCTCCACATTAAGTTTGCTATGTGACTCAGAAAAATCTTCCCACCTTCTCCAGGCCAAGCCATGGGTAACATCCTGCAAAATGAGGTCAGTGCAGTGTGGGATTCAGATAATTCTGGACTCTCTAGAAGAAAAGTGAGAGCTATTCTAGTTCTTCCTCTCCCTAAATCCTGCAGAAATCCTGGGACCCTCAGCTCTCTTGATCACTCATTAGGAAGCCAGCAACCCCCCCCCCCCCCAATACAAGGCTATGCCTCTCCCGGGCTGGGCTGGTCAGGGTGGAGTAGATAATGGGTGCGGCTGGAGTAGCAGGTTCAGGGCTGTGCGGAGGGGAGTGGGTTTCCCTTCTTTGCTCTCAAATCCAGGTCAGGCTCCAGGAACACCCACCCCTTGGCTCACCAGGCTTTGACAGCTAATGCATTGCAATAACAGCCCTGGGAACAAGGGCAGAGACAAGGCTGGCTCACAAAGCAACCAAGTTTCAAGAGGAGGTATTGTTGGGGGTGGAAAGTGTTGGCTTCATGACAAGGATTCTCCTCTTAACTGAGGTTTCTGCCCTCAGGCCCCACAGGAGCCCCCTCCCATTCAGTGACTATAAGAGCTCATTTAGATGACTGTAAGAGCCTGGGCTCTTGCCTGAAGCCTGGAGGGAGAGAGAGAGAGAAGCACTGTCCTGGTCTGTGATAGGGACATACACCTCCCTCTTCCTCTGAGAAGATCTTCTATCCTGGGAGAATAAACGACAGGAAAAAAAGAGAAGAGAGAACAAGAAGGCACAGAAGAAAAGCCAGAGGGGTCCAGATACAGATTCAATATCAATGCTGGCTGAGCCTGGTAGGCCTCTGCTAGACCTTAGAGTTCACAGATTTCTGCCTTACAGAAATCTGGAGGAATGTTCTGAACCTTAGAAATAGGTTGACAGAGGGGAGATGCCCAGAAACAACTTATGGGTAGATGGATGGACAGAAGGAAGAAATAAAAATTAGATGGATATGAATGGAAATAGATGAATGGATGGATAGGCTTTGGGTAGTGATGGATGAGTGGGTGGAAAGAGGACGGATGGAAGGAAAGAAGGAAACAAACAGATGGAGAGTTGGATAAAATAATTTAAAAAAAAACAAGAGAGAAAAGGAAGGAAGAAAGAAGATAAGTAGGAAGGAGAGAGAGAAAAGAAAGGAGGTATGTAGACAATAGGTGATGGAGCAGATTGCAGAGGTGTGCTAGTAGAAGCTTAGCAACTGGCTCTTCCAGGGTGAAAAGACACTGGTTTCTAGTGTTTTCTGATTTCTGTACCCTGGCCAATCTCAAGTTACCATCGAGAGGCATGCTGGGAAAAGAGGCACAGCCGCCGTCCTGAGCCAATGTGAGCCCACTCCAACACATCCTGAGATGACCAGTGGATGATCGAGGCAAGTGAATGCACCTTAGGAACGAGGATAGGAGGATGCTGGAGAGTGCCCATTTCAGTTGTCCTAAGGGAAGGAAGCAGGTTCAAGGGCTTGAAGGCAAATGGAAAGAAGGTATGACTCTCTTCTAGGAGGCTGTCCCTCTGAGCTGAGCTCACAACCTCAATCGCTGTCACCTCCCTGTCTGTCCTACTCAGAAGGCATTTAGCTCAGGGAAGTGAGAGCTCAGGGCATCCTGAGGGAGGCCTGTCTCTCCAACCAGGCTGAGCAGGGTTGGGTGTCCATGCTCAGAAGCATCCTCCCCGCCAGACAGAGGTGGGCGGCCTTTGATTTGACTCAGCAGATGTTTATTCAGGTGAACTCTCAGTCAGTGCAGACGGACTGGTCCTTTGGTCTTCCCGTGCTGGAAGGCTGGGCTCCCCTACTTTGTGGGGCTGTTCACCTCAAGTACCTGGTGGGAAGTAGAGTCTCCTGGGAGCCCCCAAAATTCCAGTACCAAAAAGACCTTCTCAGAGGAGGAAATCAAAGAAATATTGTCTTTCCAGTGCTGGTCCAAGTTTTTATACTACCACCTCTGTGCCTACCAGCTCCCCAAAGAGGCAAGGGCTTCCCCACCTCCGGTACTGAGGTCTGAGGTGGGCACCAAGGACCCTCCAGGGAAGGTGATGGTTCCTCAAGTTCCCACAGGCCCCTCACTCCAGCTGGCCACCAAAGAACCTGACTGCAGACAAACTCATCTGTGGGGCTCCTGCCCTTCTCCAGTTCAACTCCAGTTGCACTGCTTCTCTGAAAGGACATTTCCTGGTGGCCTCCAGATCCTATTTGTCACATGCCAACTGCAAAAAATATATTTTTTGCATGTCACATGCAAAAAATATCCAAAGGCTGTCAAATCTACCACTGTGGCTGACAGAGGACCTCAAAGCAGAGGGGCCTTTTAATTTAAAAATTCTTGAAAGAAAGAAAGGGATTTGGTGACCCCCTCAGTCAATCATCTCCCATCCTATTTTGTTCTCCCACTGTAACGTGGGAGACTTTGGCTGCCAGCCCCGACCTCATCCCTTGAAGGACCAGGAGGAAGGAGGAGCTGGCAGGTGTGGCTTCCAGAAAAGAATCCTAATGAAACAGAAGTGACTTCTGCCTGTTCCCTTGGGCTCTCTCAGACCAGGTGTGGCCTGCCAGCCAGCTGCCACGAGTTCTCTCCCACACCCACCCCAGCCAGCCCCAGGCCTCCTCCCAAGCTTCCTTCATTAAGCATCTTAAAGCCATTCTCCTCCCTTCCTGGCAGCCTCCCTTGATTCAGCGGGTGGAGCAGCCTCACCCACCCACTGCAGTGGCCTGGTAACACCTGACTCTGTCACCAATCATCTTCTCATGAAAGAAGAAAGCCCTTAAAAGAAAGAAAGGAAAAAAAACTCCTCTACCTTCCCTGGAACGCCAGGATTGGAGGAGAGCAGCCACCAGGTTCATCCCCCTGCCTCTAGGAAAAAAAAAAAAAAAATATATATATATATATATATATGTATGTACATATATATATATGTAATTTTTTAAAATTATATAGCCTTTAAAAGACCTAGGAGGAAAATGATTTCAGAGCCTCTCTCACCTGTTTATTTCAAGCATTAGAACTATTTGCTGCAGGCAGTTCTTCTCTGAGTTTAACCTAAACACTCTAGAAATGACAGTTTACTATGCAGTTGACTGAGCCTCTGGCTCTACCAAGGACAAGCTGAGAATCAATGAGGAGGGCTCTGGTCGGGTCCTAATGCCTCTGTGGTTGTCTTAAGGTCGTGGTACCTTTGTTGTCTTAGAGTGCCTCTAGCTACAGACAGCGGCAGGAAGGCTGCAATGGTTTGAAATTTTATAGTAATAATAAAATGTCTGAAGTCTAATTTTCTCATTTCTGCTAGCCTAATACAACAGTTTACCCTGAAATTGGGGGTTAGAGAGTTTCAATTATGGATTAAGAAGAACTCTTTGGATTGAGAAATACTGTTCCTGCTATCATAATTCCCTTCCCGAAGTACTTTAAAAGCAGGACTGATTTCTACCTGCCTAGAATATTTCAGGGAGGGAGAGGGAGGGCAAGGAACAAACCTGTGTAGCACATCTCCAGTGGGCCAGGCATGGTCCCAACCCCTGGGATGCAGAGAGAAAGGAGACACTAGCTTCATGCTCAAAGGGTCCCTCGGGATTCAGGCAATAACCCTCTCCCCAATCCCAAGGACTGCCCTGTGATCTTTCCATGCCTTGGTCCCCTGAGAATACACTGGACTCTAAAGTAGCCCTCAGGTAAGCAGAAGCCAGGTGAGACCTCCCTGGGGGAGGTGGTCAGGCCTGGAGCTAGTGGCCCAACCTGATTGACCCAGGATGGTTCCCCAAGACTTCTTCCTTGGCACCTCATCGACACTGGCCGAGCACCCAGGAAAATGCCCCCTGCATCAGCCCAACATCTCTCCATGGTTTCCTACCGACACCATCAAGGATGCTGTGCTGGTGAGTGCTGTCACTTGGTCTAGACTGTGAAAGTCAGTTATCTAACAACACTAATCTAGGTGTTGCCTCTAAAGTATTTCATCCATGTGGTTAACACTTACAGCCAGCTGACTTTAAATAAAGATTATACTCAGTGACATGGGTGTGCCTCATCTGATCAGTTGACAGACTTCAAGAGTTAAAGCCTGAGGTTTCTCAAAAGAAAAAATTCTCCAGCCCAAATTTCCCCCTTGCAGCGTGTCTTCTGGATTTCAGACTCACCAGCCCTACAATCATCTGAGCCAGTTTATGGAAATAAATCTCTTCACAGAAATACGTACATATCCTACTGGTTCCATTTCACTGTGGAATCTGAGTCTTTGCCCCTACAGCCCAGGTCCGGCTCCCAGGGGCGTGAACAGCTTCTCAATGAGACAGGGGCTTCCCTGAGGGCCCATAGGTCTGGCTCTCTGTGGGGATAGTGGGAACTGAGGTGGCAGCAGCAGGCCAGGGAACGTGGGTGCAGGAGCCAAGGGACTTTCTTGTGTGAATTTGGGCAAGTTACTTAAACTTTCTCAGCTGCTTTCCTTGCCTGCAAACGAAGTTGATCCTCACTCCCTGGCCAGACTGCTGAGGGACTAGGAAGGTCATAATTGTGCAGAGTGTAAAAACTGCTTCCTAAGTTTTTGTTTAACATAAGGCTTTGAGGGAAAATGAACAGGGTTTTCCTCTGCTAGAGAAGAAATGGGGAAGGGCTTCACAAAGGAGAATTGACCTTTTTTTTTTTTCCTGTTCTTGCAGCTGGGGAGGGTGAGGCTTGCAATCCTCTGATCGTGGCTCTCTCTATGGTATGTCCCAGGTCACTTTCAGCTGTAAAATTCTGTGATTATAGGGTTGCATCCTAAAATACACAGAGAGAAGAGCAGAGGAGATTAAAGACTTAAAAAATAGGACCTGAGAGGAAAGGGTGGTAGAATTATTTAGTCTGGAGAAGGGGTAGTTTCCTAACACCCTTCCTAACCTAGGGAGGGTTGTTTGGATGCAGGCCTAACCAGCTTCTCTCTATCCTTTGGGGGAGGGGGGAGAAAACTGGCTAACAGACAGCAAGGATTGAAGTTAGATAGCAGGGTGTCTGCTTTGCTGAGATAATACCCATCCTTTCTATCTGTGTTAGAAACAGATTAGATGACCTCTGGGTTCTCTTCCTGCTTTTTGAATTCTAGAAGCTAATTTTTGCAGAACTGCATGAGATTAGAGGAAAAGGAGGGGTGGACAGAGCAAACTGAACAGGTGTGTGGAATGAGGGGTGCTGGCCCAGGGGCATTCTACTGACTCTGGGCACAGTGGAGTCACCAGGGAAGCTCAGAATACATGGGGGCCACTCAGAGAGATGCCTGTGCTCCGGGCTGGCTCCTCTGACCCCAGAAGATGACCTCCTCCCCATTCCTTTCACACACAACCTGCCCAGGTTCAGGCAGAGCTGATCTCCCAAGAAGAACAAGATGTGTTTTTCATCCTGAGCCTGGGACTCTGCCAGGCCCCTCCCACCTGAGCTTCTTCTCTGTCTCCACCATCATCATTACTACCAGCAGAACAGCAATGCTAGCTACTGTTTTTGTTGAGGACCTACTCTCTGCCAGGTACTCTCCCAAGGCCACGCGGCAGAGCTGGGAGTCAGCCCTGAGCTGTTCATCCACACCATCTGAACTTCACTTCTGACCACGAGATAACATTATCCCCATCTTACTCAAGAGGAAACAAAACTGAGTTGAACCACTTGAACCACTTGCCTTCAGTCACTCAGGGTTAACCAATGAAGCCAGATGTCCTAGCTCCAAAACTTTAACATTCCCCTCCTGAGAACGGTGGGGCACCTCCAGTTGCTGCGGTATTCTCATCCCCAGGGATAGAGAGAGAAATCCCTGAGAGACCCCCTGGTGACTGGCAGACAAGGGTCACTCACCTGTCCATCAGAGAGACTGGACAGAATAACAATAAATAGCATTTCATCATTCTTTGCTAAGCATGTACCAAGTAAGGTGCAAGGCACAGAGCAAAACCCCTGACATGGGTCTCTCAGTCGGTCCTCCCATGATTTGAGGTGATGCTGTCCCCATTTTAAATACAAAGAAACGGAGACAGAAAGGTTATATAAATTGCCCAAGTCACAAGAATTAACTATCAGAACTGGATTTTGAACTCCATATAATCTCACGCTAGAACTTTCTCTCTAATCCCTTAAACTATGCTGGCAATTTTTTTCCTCCTGGCTGAGCAGGCTCACTGATTTTAAAGTCAAACAGCTACCTTTGTGATGTGTCTAACAACTCTTTTCAAGTCGTCTATGTTCTTCCAGTTTCCATCCCTGGGAAGGGCATTCGTAGCCAGTCACCACAACATGACTGCCCCTGCATGCACCCTAGCCTCTGGAGCTCAAGAGTCCAGAAAGGCCCTTCTCCAGGAGGGGCTTGTGTAGTCAGAATCCTGGCCTATCCCTGGCAAGACCTGGCTCCTTGTGTAGAGGCATGAAGCCCAAGGCCCGAACTGGACTCAGAGCTCAACCAAAAGGTGACCCAGAGCCAGACTACTCCCTGGAAGACAAAAGGGTGCAGGAGGAGGCAACTGAGCTCACAGCAGCAGAAGGAAAGCATGAGTCACATGGAAGGTGATGAAGCCAGCTCTGCCTGAGTCACTGTCCAGCCCGAGGCCCCTGGTGAAGAAGGGAACCAAGTGCGAGGGGCACTGGGGCCCCAGCATAGCACCGAACTCCTGGGGTGGAGCCTTTGTGGCACCTACTCCAGGAGAGGCCAGTAGCCCCCCTGGAGTCCTCCTATCCACACAGGTATAGGGAGCCCTGGGAGACCAGGCTGGATGAGGCTGCTTCTGTCAGGGAGGCTACTGGCTCTCCAGACCTCCTCTCTTGCTGGACCCTCCTCTCACACTGCAGTTCCCAGGAAGCCATTCCAAGGAATGCATACTGTAAGGCCATCTCCCATGCTGTTCCCGTGCCTCTCCACCTATTTTGGCTTTCAGCTTAATTGGCATTTCCTCCAGAATCACTACTGGACCTCCTCACCCCAATCCAGGCAGTGTTATCCCTTTGTGGGTGCCCACGGCTTTCCCAAGTACTCCAGGAACAGCCCCTGACCATAATGTATTGTAACCATCTGTTTATGCCACTTCCACCACCAGACCGTAATCCAGGATCATCTCTATGGGCACAGCATCAACACAACACCCAGCAAAGAATGGGTGCTCAATAAATATCCATTGAGTTCATGGATGGTTAAAAGAGAACAAAGGCGAGCACAGACTGCAGGCATCTCATAGGTACTGCCCCAAAGCCAGCGTTTCCAGAGCAGTGCCAGGTGCTCAGCTGGTACCTGGCAAAAGCAAGTCAGAGTGCAAGGGCTGAGTGCTGACAGTGCAGTAAGGCTGTCACCTGTCAGCTGGGAGCCAGAGACCAGGTGGAGGGCTGGGTGGGGCAGGGCCCAGGACTGGGAACCGGAGTCAGATTTCCCTCTACTCTGAGAGTTTTCAGGGAAGCCAGGTGGAGGCGACAAGTCAGGGCCACACAGCCCGCCCACCCTGTTACAAGTGTGCTAGCACTCAGATGATGATGCAGCGAAGCGTCACGTGTCACCTGCGTCCTGCCTGGGGAGACATACTGGTGATTGAGTGGAGCAGAGCAAGAGACAAGGAGAAAGGGCAGGAAGTACCTCAGAGGTCCCAAGCGCCCTCTATATCCTCTCCCTCAAAGTCAGGGACTGCTGCCATAGAGCCCCCGGGGAAATCTGGGGCCACCTATGGACTAAGGGTAATGAAGGCAAGGAAGGGAGGTAGGCAGGTGGGAGAGAGAACAGGGAGTTCATGAAGGAGAACAAGAACCCAAGAATTGGGAAAGGGAGAGGGAGGCAGATCCTGCAGAGAGAGCTTATGTCAAATGCACTTCACAGCCTACAAAACCTCTCCCCAGCCTCACCTCTCCTGATCACACAGCAGTCCCGGGAGGTATAATTATCCTTTTCTTCCCCTTTATTTTATTTCACTTTTTATTATGGAAAACTTCAAAAGTACACCAAGTAAACATAATAGTATAATTTAAATCCCTGTGTGCCCATCACCCTGCTTTAGCAACATCCCACCGTGCCGTTCTCATTGCCTCCTACTTTCACTCACTCGATTTTTATTATTTTTGACATTACTATGTTTTAAGGAAATTTACATACATTAAAATGTACAAATATTAGCTGTACAATGTTGATAAATGTTTATATGCCTATCATAATAGGGCACATTACCATCTCACCGGAAAATTCTCTCACATTCCTTCAGAGTCAGTCTCACCACCCACCTCCACTCCCAACTAACCCAGTTTCCAAATATAGATTACTCTGCCTAATCTAGAACTTCACATGAGTGGAGTCACATGACATGTGCTCTTTAGTGCCTTGCTTTTTCTCTCAGTATTACTTTTTATTTTATTTTATTTATTTATTATTTTTTGGTACAGGGGATTGAACTCAGGGGCACTCGACCACTGAGCCACAACTCCAACCCTATTTTGTGTTTTATGTAGAGACAGAGTCTCACTGAGTTGCTTAGCGCCTCGCCGTTGCTGAGGCTGGCTTTGAACTCACAATTCTCCTGTCTTAGCCTCCCAAAGTGCTGGGATTACAGGCGTGCACCACCGCGCCCGGCCTCAGTATTACATTTTTGAGATTTGTCGGTCTCCATGCACGTGAGTCATTTGTTTCTTTGGATCCTACTGTATGACTATATCAGAATTTGTCTAGCAATTCTGATGGTGAGCATTTGGGTTGTTTCCAGTGTGTGACTATCGTGAATAAACCTTTCATGAATATTTGCTGTGTTTTTTGGTACTGGAGATTGAATTCAGGGGCACTCGACCACTGAGCCACATCCTCACCTCTATTTTGTGTTTTATGTAGAGACAGGGTCTCACTGAGTTGCTTAGTGCCTCGCCATTGCTGAGGCTGGCTTTGAACTCACGATTCTCCTGTCTCAGCCTCCCTAAGTGCTGGAATTACAGGGTTGCGCCACCGCGCCCGGCGAATATTTGGTTTTTATGAGCATGTTTTCATTTCTTCTGGCTAAATACCTAGGAGTGGAATTACCACATCAAAATAGTAGGTGTCTATTTAACTTTTTTTTTTGTAAATTCATTTACTACTT
>CM053399.1:92390733-92411168 GCA_028644305.1 Xerus rutilus
TTAGAGTTACAGAAAATTATTTTAAATCAAAAAGAAAAATATTTACATTTCAAATACAAAAGATTTTAAATTACTGTTGGCGGACTACATGCTCATGATTTCATTTTTTTTTTACCAACCATTCTAAGTATTCAACATGTGTGTCTTGTGTACTTACTAAGCATGCTTTGACATTTGCATTTTTTATGTCAGGTTTACTATGTCGTGTAGCTTCTTTAAATAAGCTACCTGAACTCGTCCCAGAAAAAGTCTCACGATTTTTGGAAAACCAATGCTGCCACACTGTTTCCAGATCTGCTTCCAAAATTGAAGGTGGGTGTTGGCAGCTCTTCAAAAAGTTCAAATCCTTTACTGAATTCATTTAGCAACTCTTCCTTGGTCCAACTACATGAAGTTATTAGGGAAAAAAAAAAAAAAACCCTTTTACTCTTATCATCCTGGAGAGAGATTTCACACACTGCTTCCTCCTCTCAACTGCATTATCAGGATTAAGGCTGATGGCATCAAAAGTTCCTTTGTCAATACAAATATGAAATCCAAACAGCTTTGTGGAAAGATTCAAAAAACCTTTTACCTTCAGCTTAATGTTAGATAACCCTTCTTTCTCTCTAATATTTCCAGAAAGCGGAATTGCAGAAGGAGAGTAATTAATTCCAGTCATATTAGAAAACCCAAATTTTGCCAGTAAGTTCAACCAG
Source organism: Xerus rutilus (assembly GCA_028644305.1). Classification (NCBI taxonomy): domain Eukaryota; kingdom Metazoa; phylum Chordata; class Mammalia; order Rodentia; family Sciuridae; genus Xerus; species Xerus rutilus. The sequence continues at coordinate 92,391,432 of CM053399.1, forward strand.
GAAAACACCATTCCCAGTTCCAATATCAAGCACTGAAGCATCCAGTGGAATCTTGTGTTTCTGCATCCACTTTATTAGTGGATTCATACTCTCTTCCTCAAACCAGATTTCTCCTGTATCTCCATATTCTTGGAAAGTTTGTGGTTCTCTCTCACAGACCGCATCCCAACCCACAAGCCCCTTGAGCTCCACGCAGACAAAGACAGGCTAACAGCCCCAGGGTGGCTCGGGGGGGAGTCCTCTTTGCAAGCCCCTTACCCGCCCAGTGGACCCCCGTTTCCCTCATTTGTTTTAACTTTATAGGAAACAGTCAAACCTTGTTCCAAAGCGGCTGGGCTATTTTGCATTCCCACCAGCAGCGTGGAGATATCCCGTTTGCTCTAGGGACTCATCAGTGCTGGGTTGTTATTAGGCTTTTTAAATTTAGTCATTCTGACACGTGTAGTGGTGTCTCATTACAGTTTCCTAAGGGTTAATGATGTCAAGCAATGTTTTGTGTACATATTGCTATTCATATATTTTCTTCATGAAATATCTGTTCTTTTGCCCATTTTTAACAGGGTTGCTTGTCTGTATATTTGTTTGTTTATTGGTGCTTAGGCTTGAACCTGGAGCCTTTCCATATGCTAAGTCTACCACTGAGCTTCACCCCCAACCCCTATTATTGAATCATAAGACTACAAATTTTGATGGCTCTAAGTCTTCGTCAGATATGTGTTTTCTGGATATTTTCTTCAAATCTGTGGCTTGCTTATTAATATTCTTAATAGTATCCTGTTATCAGAGTTATTAAAGTATAGTTTATATAAGCCATAATTAATACAACATAAAATTACATAAGGCATGGTATGCATGAATCAATTTTAAGTGTACCAATCAATGAGTTTTAGACACATGTATTCAGTCAGGAAACCACTATGAGAAGCAAAATACAGAACGTTCTCATTGTTCCAGACAGTTTCTTCATGGTCCCTTATGGTAAATCATCTACCTCCAGCCCCTAGAAGTCACTGATCTGCTTTCTGAAACCAGAGTTTTGCCTTTTCTAGAATTTCCCATTAGTGGAAACTTGCAGTATACAATCTTTTCTGCCTGGCTTCTTTCACTTAGCACAACACTGTTGAGATTCATCAGGGTTGTTGCCTGGGTAAGTGGTTCCTTTTTAATGTCGCATAGTATTCCACTGTAAGAATAGTCCATAACTTATTCATTCACTTTTATGAACATTTGTCTTTTCCCATAAAGCTGAAACTTGAGATGTTATAGATAGAACTTCTGTGAATAATTATGTAAGTGTGTTTGTGTGATTATTTTTTATTTCTCTGGATAAGTACCTAGAAGTGGGTTTGCTGGGTCATAGTAAGATGTTTAACTTATAGGTAATTGCCAAAATTGTTTCCTAAAGTGGCTATGATATTTTGAATTCCCTCCAACAAATTATATGATTTTCTGTTGTTTCTCATCTTGCCAACACAGAGTGTAATCAGTCTTTTTAATATTTTAGCCATTCAAGTAGTTGTGTAGTAGCTCCGTGTGATTATAAAGCTTGTTTATCTCATGATTAATGATGCTGAGTGTCTTTTCATGTGCCTATTTGTCATTTGCTTACCTTTACTGGAGAGACGTCTCTGTATATCTTTTGCCCAGTTCTTAATCAGACTGATTGTCTTCTTACTGAATGGGAAGAAATTTTTTTAAATATTCTGTAGCCAAGTCCTTGTTAGATACATGTTTTATGAATATTTTCAACTCCAACATGGCTTGCCTTTTTACTTTCTTAGCCAGGTCTTTTAAAACACAAGAGTTTTTAATATTTTTATTGATTTATTGTCATTGTAGGTTGTGTTTTCTCTGTTTTACTAGGATTTTATTTGTTTGTTTGTTTGTTTATTTGTTTATTGGCACTGGAGATTGAACCCAGGTATACTTTTCCAACTGAGCTACATCCCCAGTCCTTTTATTTTTATTGTTCTATCACTGTATGTTTAAAAAACTATTATTTCTGTCATGTATAACTAATTAGAACAAATTTTTAAAAATAAAAAGACTATTATTTCTCCCATTGATTACCTTGACATCCTTATGAAAATGCCTATTAACCATGTATGTATAAATCTATTTCCAGACTCTCTATTCTATTCCAGTGATCTAAATATGTATTCTCTACCATAATACACTGTATTAATCAATCACTGCCACTTTATTGTAGGTCTTGAAATAAGGTAATAAGTTTCCTAGACTTTTTCTTTCTTCTTCATATTTTTGTAGTTATTATAGACCTTGGCATTTCTATATAAATTTTAGAATCAGCCAGTAAGTCTCTCAAAAAACCCTGCAATTTTGACTGAGAGTACATTAAATCTGAAAATCAATTCAGGGAGAATTGACAGATTGAAAATATCAAGTCTTCTTGTCTATGAACATGGTATATCTCTCTGTTTGTTTAGTCTGCTTTAATTTCTCCCGGCTGTGTTTTGTGGCTTTCAGTGTACTGTATAAATTTTGCTAATTTCCTCCAAGTATTTCATGCTTGTATGCTATGTAAGTGTCATTTTCAATTAAAATTTCCAATTGTTAGTTTCTAGTATATAGAAATATAATTAATTTTTGCATATTTTACCTGAATCCCATAACTTTGCTAAACTCACTTATTTATAATACTTTAGCTTATTTGTGGATTCCTTCAGATTTTCTAGATGGAAAATTATGTTGTCTATAAAGACAATTTTAATTTTCCTGTCCAAACAATGTGCCTTGTGTTTATTTATCTTGAATTATTGCACTGGCTAGGACCTTCAGTACGCTGTTGGCTAGAAACAGTTACAACAGACTTCCTTGCCTTGTTCCTGAGAAGAAAAATATTCAGTCTTTCACAACTAAGTATGATGTTCGCTGTAGGTTTCATCTATAAAAATAGATGACATGTTCCAGATTGGGTAAGTTCCCATCTGTTCCCAATTTGCTAAGACTTTATCATTTATGCATCTATGTTGAATTTTGTCAAAACTGTCTACACCTATTGATATGATCACATTCAAAGGAATGTGAAGAATGTGAAGAAATCTTTTTAAGTCTTTTTTATGGGATATTAGTTTCCTATTCCTGACATAGCTAACTTAGTAGTTAAACAACACAAATTCATTTTGTGATTCTGGAGTTCAGAAGTCCAAATGGATCTTATGAAGCTAAAATCAAGATGTTAGCAGGGCTGCATTCCTTCTGGAGGCTCTAGGAGAGAATCCATTTTCTTGTTTTTTCCACTTTCTAAAAGCTGCTCAATTTATTTGGTTCATTAGTTCTTTCCATTTTTAAAGCTAACAATTGCATCAGTTGCATCTGTCTAATCCTACTTTTTTTCTTTTTTTGGTACTAGAGATTGAACCCATGGGCACTTAGCCACTGATCTATATCCTCAGACCTCCAATCCCTACTTCTGTCATCACAGATCTCTTCATCTGACTTTGACTCTCCTGCTTCCTTTCTTCATGTATAAGGACACTTATGATTACATTGGGCCCACCCAGGTAATCCACTGTTTCCACCTCTTAATTTAATCACATCTGTAAAACGAATTGGCTATTATTTAGAGGTTCTAGAGATTAGGAGATAAATATTCTGCTTAGTGTATGTGGTAAATTGTAAATGGATTTTTCTTTAAATTATGATGAAAAAGCAAACAAACAATGTTAAATTTACCCTCTTTGCCACTGAGTGTTCAATAGTGTTATATATATTTACATAGTCATATGATAGATCTCTAGAACTCTTTCATCTTTCAAAACTGAAATATGCCTATTGAACAATTCCTGTTCATTTTCCCCTCCCCCCAGCTCCTGGAAACCACCATTCTACTTTCTGTTCCCATGATTTTGACCACTCCAGGTGTGTTATATGAGTAGAATTATATAGCATTGCTGCTTATTTCACTCAGTGCAATATCTTCAAGACTCATCCAAGTTATACATAGTTTGACTTTTGAATGTTAAAACAATACTGAATTTCTAGGACATATTAAGTGACTAATAAACTTTGGATCTCGTCTATCCAATGTCAGGTATTTTATGTTCAACCATCTCTATAACCCTACTTTAGGAATTCCTCACCAACTGGGTGAATAAGAGGCAATTAAAATAATTTCCAAAGAATAAGTTTGAGATTTTGCAAAACTTTCTGTTTCTCTCTTTATTTTCCCCTATTTCATTGATTTCTTCTATCATCTTTTTACTTACCTTGTTGTTTAATTACATTTAATTTTCTCTTTTTCCTTGTTTCTTTTGGTAGATACTCAGTGGTTTATTTGAAAACATTTTTTCTAATAAGCATAATAAGCACTTCATGCTATTTATTTTTTGTGTTTTGTTTTTTGGTACCAGGGATTAAACCCAGGGGCTCTTAACCACTGAGCAACACTGCCATCCCTATTTCATATTTTATTTAGAGACAGGGTCTCACTGAGTTGCTTAGCACCTTGCTTTTGCTGAGGCTGGCTTTGAACTTGTGATCCTCCTGCCTCAACCTCCCAAGCATTGGGATTACAGGAGTGTGTCAAGGTGCCTGGCAATGTTAATTATATCTAAGGACTGATTTAACTGTATACCAGAAATTTTATATGTTATGTTTATACTTTTTTATACACATTTTAGAAACATTTTCTAATTATCTTTCTGATTCATTTTATTTAGAAGTATATTGTTTAATTTCCAAATGCTTGGTGGATTTACTAGATACATTTTGGTTATTGATTTCTATATTTCATTGTGTCAGAGAACATACTTCATATGATTTCAAACTTCTTAAATCATGATACCTGGTTTTTTTGGTACTGGAGATTGAACTCAGGGGCACTCGACCACTGAGCCACATCCCCAGCCCTATTTTGTGTTTTATGTAGAGGCAGAGTCTCACTGAGTTGCTTAGTGCCTGGCCATTGCTGAGGCTGGCTTTGAACTCATGATTCTCCTGTCTCAGCCTCCCTAAGTGCTGGGATTACAGGCTTGCGCCACCGTGCTCAGCTATGATACCTGTTTTGTAGCCTAGAACTGTTTATATCTTAGTCAGTCTCCCCTGTACACTTGAAAAGAATGTGTACTCTGCTTTCGTTGGGTACAGTGCTCTATAAATGTCAATTCAAGCCAGGCAATTAATGTTGTTCAAATCTTCGATACCCTGATTGACATCTTTTCCAGTCATTCTATTAGTTGAGTGTTGAAAGCTACAACTATATTTATAAATTTGCTTATTTTTCTTTCAGATCTATCAGTTTTCACTGCATACAGTTTAAAACTCTCTTATTAAATTAAGGATCTATGCTAGTCATCTTTTCATAACTGTAACCAAAATACTCAACATAAACAACTTAAAGGAGGTAAAGTTTATTTTGACTCCAAGTTTCAGAGGTTTCAGTCCATGGTTGGCCAATTCCATTGCTTTGGGCTGAAGTGAGGCAGAAGGGCATGGCAGATGGGAGCTGCTCAGCTCATGGTAGCCAGGAAACAGAGAGAGAGTGGGCAAGGAAGAGATTAGGAAGCTGTAGGCCCCAAGGCCATGCTCCTAGTGACCTACTTCTCCAACCATGTCCCACCTGCATAGTTTCTACCTCCTCTTAGTAGTCCATTCAAACTCTTAAGCCATCCAATAGATTAATCCACTGATGAAGCTACAGTTTCCATGATCCAATCACTGACCCAAAGCCCCACCTGGACATTGCTGCACTGGGGACCAAGTCTTCAACACTTGAGCTTTGGGAGGACATTCCAAATCTAAACCAAAACAGGATCTTTGTGTCCTATTAATTGTTTTATCCATTTTTCGTGTGAATATTTCTCTTTGTTCTTTATAATATTCTTTGCTATCAAGTCTACTTTGATCAATATTAATATAGTCTCCCTAATACCTTATCAGTGTTTGCATGGCATGTATTTTCTCATAATTTTACTTTCAATTAATTTATATGTTTAGAACATATATTTAGAATATATGTTCTGTAAACAGCATATATCTTGAATCTTGCCTCTTTATTTGATTTAACCATCTCTGAAATTTAATTGGGGTATTTAGACCATTTACATTAACTGTAATTATCATATCTTTTGCAAGATATAATCCTATCTTCTTGATGTTTGCTTATCATTAGTCCAATTTATTCTATTATCTTTCTTTTCTGCCTTTTTTGGGAATAATTGAGCATTTTTTGATGATTCCCTTCTTTCTCCATAAGTGGTGTATTAGTTGTTTCTCTTTATTTTAGTGGTTGTACTAAACTTCATAATATGCATTTTAACTTATCATATCCCTTTAAAAATCTTTATCCATTTCATATATTGTTTAAAACTCGGGTCAGTAAACTTTTTTTTTTCTTTTTAGTACCAAGTATTGAACCCAGGGACACTCAACCACTGAACTACATCCTCATCCTTTTTTATTTCTTATTTTGAGACAAGTTCTTACTAAGTTGCTTAGGACCTCATTAAGTTGCTAAGGCTAGCTTTGACCTTGCAATCTTCCTGCCTATGTAAAGGGTCAGTAGTAAATATTTCAAGAATTGTGGACTGTGAAGTTTCTGTTGCAACACTCAAGTTTGTGATTGTAGAAAAAATAGCCACAGCCAATACATAAACAAATTAGCATGACTGTGTTACAATAAAATTATTTTTACAGACACTGAAATTTGAATTTTATATAATTTTCACATGTCACAAAATATTATTCATCATCTGATTGTTTTCAACTATTTAAAAATATAAAAACTACTCAATTTGTGGTCCATGTAACACAGATGGCTAAATATATCTAACAGGCCAATTCCTACTATAAAAGCTTTATAACAATATATAACCCTCCTTCTGTTACATTGTTGTCACATAATTTCACTTCTACATGTTATAAACCCAAAATATATTGTCATTATTTTGCCTCAAAAATTCTATTAAACTTTTTAATGATAGGGTTATAGTTTAGTGATAGAGCACCTGCCTAGCATGCTGAGAGCCCTGGATTCTATTCTCAGTACTGGGGGGAAAAATCTCTTTCTCAACACTGAAAAAAGTTCTTTTAAATGAGAAAAAAATACATCTCTATTATTATCTATTATCTATTTTTTTTAAATTTCTGGATTGTCAAATTCATTGATCCTTTCTTTGCAATTTCTAATCTGTTAATCCCATTTTCTGTATTTTTATATCAGATATTATATTTTTCCTCTCTAGAAGGTTAATTGGAGTTTTTTATATTGTTCATTTCTCTCTCTTTTTGAGCATGGTGGCCTCTATTGTCTTCAGCCTATGAATCATATTTATAACTCAGTATTCATGTCTGCTAATTTCACTGTATCTATTTTTCTATTGGTTGATTTATCTCCTGATTATGGGTTATATTTCACTATTTTTATTCATGTAAATTTTTACACTGCTAGCCATTATAAATTTTATGTCTTTGGGTGCTGGATTTTGTCACATTCCTTTTAGTAGTGTTGAACTTTCCTCTGGTACACAGTTAAATTGGATCCTTTCAAGCTTTGTGTTGAAGCTTTGTTAAAGTGAGCCCACTGCAGTATTTAAACTAGAATTAATTCAGTAGCTATTGATTCAATACTATTAATGCAATAGTTTCTGAGCATTCTACCCAATGCCTTATGGATTATAAGGTTTTCAACTCTGACTGGTAGAAACACAAGTTCTTAGAAGAAGTTCTTTGTAAGGTCTAGAAATTGTTCTGCCCATTCCTTTCTGGTGATTCTTCTTAGCTTTGGGTCATTTCCTCTCAGACATTGCAAATCAGTAGCCAAAGACTCAAGGAGCACCTCTGCTGGCCTTGGAGTTGTATGTTTCTGTGTATAACTCTCTTCTCTTTGGTACTCTGCCCGAAAGTTCTAGCATCTTGGCTTCCCTGAAATCCAACCACCTCCTGCTCGATTCAAGGAGACCACCAGCTCTGTTTAGCTTATCTCTTCTTGTTCTGTGATCTAGAAACTTCCAACATGGAATACATTGAAGCAATTGTAGGACATTCTTCATTCACTCCCTTCTCTCAAGGATCAGAGCCCTGCACTCACTGTTGTCTAGGATCTAAAAAATATTACCTATTTTGTCCAATTTTCTAGTTGTTTACAATGGAAAGGTAAATCTGGTCCCTATTATTCCATCATGTTGAAAGCAGAAATGTTTATTGTTGAGCAAAAGGTTTTTTAATTTTAATGAAAGATAAAATTAAATTATCTTTCATTAAAATTTATTTTATGGTTATTGATGTCAGGGTTCTATTTAAGACATCTTTGAGTGACTTTGAGTCTCAAAAGTATTCTCCTGTGCTTTAAACACCCTCATAGCTTTAGCTGCTATATTTAGATTCATGACCCAACTCTAATTAATTTTTTGATATATGATTTAGGGTTTAGAGGTCAAAGTTAATTTTTTTCTGTATAAAGATGTCCAATTATTTCTGCACCACTTGTTGAAAGATTTTCTTTTCTCCATAGAACTGCTTTGGTACCTCTGTCCAAAATCAATTACCTGTGTTAATGCAAGTTTGTTTCTAGACTCTCATATTGGGTTTTATTGATCTAATTGTCTGTATGCCAATACAACACTATCTTAATTGCTATGGCTTTATGGTAAAGTCTTAAAGCAATATGGTACAAATTCTTCTGTTTTGTTTTTCTTTTACAAGATTATGTTGGTCCTTTGTACTTCCATATGTTTTCAAAATAAGCCTGTAAAATACTACCAGCAAAGCCTTTTAGGATTATGACTGGAATTACATTAAATTTATAGATTAATTTGGCAAAAATTATATCTTAATGTTGAGTCTTCCTATTCATAACTAGTGGCATTATCTTTCCATTTACTTTAATTTTGCTCAGGATTGTGGTTTTTTAAAAATTTTCAGTGCACGTTTCCTGCATATCTTTTGCTAAGGCTTACTTAGTAGTAATGTCTGCTAATTTCACTGTATCTTTGCCTTTTTTTACTTAATTTGTATGTAAAGTATTTTCTTTTTTATAATTCTATTGAAATTGATATTTTCCCTTTTCTAGCTACTTCTCCAATAGCTAGTATGTGGGAACATGATTTATGTGTATATATTGACTTTGTACCCTGCAATCTTTCTAAATTCACTTATTCTAGTAAGATTTTTATCAACATAAACTATCATGTCATCCGTGAATACATACTGTTTATTTCTTCCTTTCCCATATCTATTTCTTTTTTCTTGCCTTGTTGCAGAGGCTATGATCTTCAGCACAATCTTCATCAGCAGTGGAGTTTCCTTGATCTCTGGGAAAAGTGTTTAATCTTTTATCAGAAAGGATTACTTTAACTAGTTTTTTCATAGATGCCTTTTGTGTTAGTCATCTTTTTGTCACTGTGACCAAAATACCTGAAAAGAACAACTTAGAGGTGGAAAAGTTTATTTTGGTTCATAGTTTGAGGTCTTAGTCCATGATCTGCCAACTGCATTGCTCTGGGCCCAAGTGAGGCAGAATAACATGGCACAAGGGCAGGGTGGAGGAAAGCTATTTAGTCTATGACAGAAATAGCAGCCAGGGACAGAACATATAATCCCAAGGCATGACTGTATTGTCTCACTTCCTCCAACCACACCCCACCTGCCTATAGTTACCACCTAGTAATCTGTTCAATTTATTGATCCATCAAAAGGATTGATACACTGATTAGGTTACAGCTATTATAATCTAATTGTTGTACCTCTGAACATTCCTGCATTAATACAGGAGCTTTTGGGGTACATTTCATATCCAAACCATAACACATTTTATCAGATTGAGTCTTTCATTTTCCTAGTTTTCTAAAAATTTTGACCATGAATGGGTAGAATTTTTTCAAATGGTTTTTGTGTATTTATTGATATAATAGTGTAGAGATTCAGTTTGACCTGACTACAACCATCTTGGTTGTAACTTTCATTTTACCCACCAGGTGACCCTGCACCCATTCTAAACCCTATAAACAACTTATTAAGATAGCCAGCCAAAGCCAGGTATGGTGGCACATGGCTATAATCCCAGCGACTCAAGAGGATCACAAGTTCAAGGCCATTCTGCAAACTTATGGAAACCCTGTCTCAAAACAAAAAATAAATAGGGCTGGGAATGTAGCTCAGTGGTAGAGTGCCCCTGGGTTCAATCCCTAGCATGGAAAAAAAGGAGAGAAGGAAGGGAGGGAGGGAGGAGGGAGGGGAAAGAGAGTCAACCAAAAATTTTGTGCCATGTCTGAACTATTTCTTAACTGATATTTGAGGTGGAAAAAGTTCTTGAGAAAGTCCAGGTACATTCTGGTTGGCCGAGGCCCAGCTTTGTCTAGCTCAGCATATAAACCCTTTCCGCCTGCCTCAGGATGTGGGCATCCTCTTGTCTTGCTGCCCAAGACACACTTCCACGTGTCCATAAGTTCCTGATAAGTTGCCCTTTGTGCAATCCTAGACTTGGCCTTCTCTTTCTTCATTCTCAGCACCTTCCACTTTGGGCAGCTGGTTCTTATACAAACGTTTTTTGGGAAACAAATTATATAAATTTTCTCCTTAATTCTGTAAGAAAGGTGAGTTACAGCCGGGCATGGTGGCTCATGCCTGTAATCCCAGCACTTAGGGAGGCTGAGACAGGAGAATCGCAAGTTCAAAGCCAGCCTCAGCAAGGGCGAGGTGCTAAGCAACTCAGTGAGACCCTGTCTCTACATAAAACACAAAATAGGGCTGAGGATGTGGCTCAGTGGTCGAGTGCCCCTGAGTTCAATCCACAGTACCAAAAAGAAAAATAAAGATGGGTTACAATAATTGATTTATGAATATAAAATGGAGAGTCCCCATTAGCCAGCTATGTAATCCTTGTTATACACATAATCCCTAACTTGCAAAGGTTTCACTTGTGATTTTTTGACCTTATGTTGGTAAGAAAGTGACACACATCGGTAGAAACCATACTTCAAATTTCGAGTTCTGATCTTTTCCTGGGCTAATTATATGCACTTTTACACTCTCATTATGATGGGCAGCAGTAGTGGACCACAGATCCAGTCAGCCACTGACTAGAATAGGTCACTGACACTCTAAAGTACATGGCGTTGTTCAGCTATGATATCAGTAGGTTAGACATAGTAATCCCATTTTTTAATTTATAATATTTTCAATTTATGATGAGTTTTGGTGGACACAATGAGAATTTATAGGACATAAATCAAGAAACATGTTATATTGTTGGATTCAGTTTCAAATTATATAGCTTTAAATAACTCATGGGTCAAAGAAAAAACTAAAACACAAAGGAAAAAGTATTGCCCTCCCTCTTTGCTTCCTGGCCAGTATGAGATGAGCTGCTTTCCTCAGTCCTGCCCTTCAGCATGTCCTGCTTCACCTTGGGCCCAGAGCAATGGACTCAGCTGTGTATGGAGTCTAAAACTATGAGCTTCTAGAAAGAAAGGAAGGAGAGAAAGAAAGAAAGAAATTAAAAAGTATTTTGAGCCGGGCACGGTGGCTCAAGCCTGTAATCCCAGCACTTAGGGAGGCTGAGACAGGAGAATCGCAAGTTCAAAGCCAGCCTCAGCAATGGCGAGGTGCTAAGCAACTCAGTGAGACCCTGTCTCTACATAAAACACAAAATAGGGCTGGGGATGTGGCTCAGTGGTCGAGTGCCCCTGAGTTCAATCTCCGGTACCAAAAAAAAAAAAAAAGTGTTTTGAAGTCAGGTGCAGTGGTGGTGCATGCCTGTGATTCTGGCAACTTGGGAGGCCAGGGCAGCAGGTTGGTAAATTTGAAGCCAATCTGGGCAATTTAATGAGAACTTGTCTCAAAATAAAATATAAATTAAAAGGACTGGGGATATAGCTCTGTGCTAGAGTGCCCCTGGGTTCAATCCACAGTACCAAAAAACAAAAAAGTATTTTGAACCAAATGATAATGAAAATAGGACATATCAAAATTTTACTTAATTTGTGCTGGGCACAGTGGCTCTTGCCTGTAATCTCAGTGACTCGGGAGGCTGAGGCAGGATGATTGCAAGTTCAAGGCCAACCTCAGTAACTTGGCAAGGCCCTAAGCAACTTGGTGAGACCCTGTCCCAAAGTAAAAAATAACACAGCAGCTGAGGAGGCTAAGACAGGAGGAACACAAGTTCAAAGTCAGCCTTAGGAACTATAGGGACCCTAAACAGAGAGACCCTGGATCTAAAAAAAATACAAAAAAGGACTGGAGATGTGATTCTGTGGTTAAGTGCCCCCAAGTTCAATCCCTAGTACCAAATAATAATAATACTACTACTACTAATAATAATAAGAAGAAGAAGAAGAAGAAGAAGAAGACGACAATGACTGGCAATGTAGCTCAGTGGTTAAGCACCTCTGGGTTCAATTCCCAGTACCAAAAAAAAATTGTTTTTATTTTTTGCCTTTTTTAACTTAATTTGTAAATATTTGAAAATTTTCTAAATATCTTATTGATTTCTAATTTAATTCCATTTTGGTCAGAAAACATTCTCCATACTCTTGAAATGTATTGAACTTCATGTTTTACCCACAATGTGGTTCAGCATGGTGAATGTTCCAGTACACTTGGGGAGAATGAGGGTTCAGCAGTGGTCCTGTGTGGTATTCCACAAAAGTTAGTTCAGTCAAAGGGTCAGTAGTAGGATTCAGATCTTCTATATTCTAACTGAATTTTTGTCTATGCCATCAGTTATTGAGAAGGAAGCCATAAAATCTGCAACTAAGATTGTGAATTTGTCTATCTTTCTCTTTTGTTCTGTCAGTTGTTGCTTCATGCATTTGGAAGCCCTGTTATAGATTCAGTAGACTATCATAATTGTTATGACTAGATTATAGAACATATTTATAATTATTATGCTTTCTTAATGTCTGACCCTTTTGTCATTATGAAATATCATTTCTGGTAATAATCTTGTCTTGAAGCCTATTTTGTTTGTTTGATATCACAGTTTTTGGATGATTTGTGTTTGGTGTCAGAGTTTATCCAGAGAAACAGAACCTACTGCAGATCTTTATATAGATATACAGGTGTATGTGTGTGTTTGTGTGTGTATGTGTGGAGAGAGAGAGAAAGAGGGAGGGAAGGGGGAGGAGGGAGAGAGAGACAGAGACAGAGAGAGAGACTGAGGGGAAGGTTAAGAAATTCCCTTAAGTGACTGTGGGCTGGCAAGTCTAAAATCTGTGGGGTAGAGGGACAGCTGGCAACCCTCCAACAGGAACTGAGTCTATATTCCACAGGCAGAATTTCTTCTTTCTCAATTTTGCTTTTAAACCCTTTTAGCTAATGGGATGAGACCCACCCAGATGCTGGAAAATAATTTTCTTTACATCAACTGGGTGTTGATGTTAACCACATCTACAATATACCTTCACAGTAACACCTGTATTAGTGTTTAATTGAGCAAATGAGTACTATAACTAAGCCAAGTTGACATGTAAAACTAACCATCATAGCTGGGCGCAGTGGTGCACACTTGTAATCCCAGTGGCTCAAGAGGCTGAGGCAGGAGGATTGAAATTTCAAAGCCAGCCTCATCAACTTAGTGAGGCTTTAAGCAACTTAGCAAGATCCTGTCTCAAAATAAAAAATAAAAGGGGCTGGGGATGTGCTTCTGTGGTTAAGCCCCACTGGGTTCAATCCACAGTACCAAAAAAACAAAACAAAACAAAATTAACCATCACACAGGATTAGCTTTTTCTATTCTTCTACTTTCAAATTGTTGTGGTTTTTTTGTAGTATATCAATAAAACTTTATTTACAAACATACGTGATGAATCAGATTTGGGCTGAGAACCTGTTAGCTCTCAGGAGTTAGTGCACCATAATGGTGAATCTACTGCAGCTGGAGGCTCACTGCTGTTCTGACTGGAGCGTTCCCTACTTTACCCCTGAGATATGATTAATGGGCGACATTTTAGACACTGGGGACATTCCAGAATAAAAGATACCTAAGACATAGTGTCTTCTGTTTTCTCTCAGTCACGACACATGCTCACCACACTGGGTCACGTGTGATGCTGGCATTTTCAGATTGCAGAAGGCCCTCACTCTTTTTTTTTTTTTTTTGGTACTGGGGATTGAACTCAGAGTCAGTCACTGAGCCACATCCCCAGCCCTATTTTGTGTTTTATGCAGAGACAGGGTCTCACTGAGTTGCTTAACACCTCGCCGTTGCTGAGGCTGGCTTTGAACTCGTGATTCTCCTGTCTCAGCCTCCCTAAGTGCTGGGATTACAGACTTGTGCCACCGCACCTGGCTGGTCCTCACTCTTTGACTGGATCAAAGTCCCTCAAGCCTGAGAGTGCAGCAGAATCTCCCAGAGAGCTTGTTAAAACAGGGTGCTGGGGGCTGGGGATATAGCTCAGTTGGTAGAGTGCTTCCCTTGCATGCACAAGGTCCTGAGTTCAATCCCCAGCTCAAATTGTTTGGTTTTGTATTTAAGGTGCACCTCTTACAATCAGTACACACTTGGACCTATCTCTTAGTCTAGTTGGATAATCTACACCTTTTAAATTAAATGTAATTTGATGTGATTATAAATTTGCATTTAGGTTTGCTATTTTCTATTTGTTTTCTATTTCTTTCATTTGTTCTCCTACTCATTTGCTCCTCCTTTTCACATTTCTTTGTAACTAATCAAATACTTTTAAATATTTTATTTTAATTTCTGTATTAGCTTTTTGGCTATTTTTCTTTGCATTTTCAGGGATTGTTCCAGGTATTATAATATGCATCCTTTTTTTATTGGTGCACTGTAACTATACATATAGTGGGATTCATTCTGTTATATTTGTACATGCACATAACATAATTTGCTCAGTCCCATTCCCAGTATCTTCCCCTACCTGTATAATGTACATCTTTAATTTACCATAATGCTAATATTGTAGTGATTCACATAAAATATAGGCATTTTGAAACATATATAGTTCTATTTACATTTACCCTCATATTTCTCATAGACTTTTAGTAATATATATTAACTTCCATATATAATAAACCCCTCACTACTACAGTAGTATAATTTTTATTTTAAACAGTCATATGGCCGGGTGCGGTGGTGCACTCCTGTAATCCCAGCAGCTGGAGAGACTGAGGCAGGAGGATCATGAGTTCAAAGCCAGCCTCAGCAATTTAGCGAAATCCTAAGCAACTCAGTGAGACTGTCTCTAAATAAAATTTTTAAAAAGGAGCTGGGGAGGGGGCTGGGATTGTAGCTCAGTGGTAGAGCGCTTGCCTTGCATGCGTGAGGCCCTGGGTTCGATCCTCAGCACCACATACAAAGCAATAAAATAAAGACATTGTGTCCATCTACAACTAAAAAATTAAAAAAAAAAAAAAAGGAGCTGGAGAGGCAGGTCAGTGGTTAAGAGCCTCTGGGTTCAATCCTTGGTACCAAAAAATAAAATAAACAGACATATGTCTTTTGAAGAATGTAAGAGAAGATAAGACCATATATCTTTTATATTTACTCATCCATGTATCATACCTGGTGGTCCTTGGTTTTCCTGTAAATCTGAGTTACCATCTGGTACCATTTTCCTTCCTTCAAGTTAAAGGAAAAACTTTCTTCAACATTTTTTGTAGTGTAGTTGTGCTGCTTAATGCTTACCTTTTTTTTTTTTTTTTGGTACCAGGGATTGAACTCAGGGGTACTTGACCACTGAGCCACATCCCCAGCCCTATTTTGTGTTTTATATAGAGACAGTTGCTGAGTTGCTTAGCGCCTCACTGTTGCTGAGGCTGGCTTTGAACTTGCTATTCTCCTGTCTCAGCTTCCCAAAGTGCTGGGATTACAGGCATGTGCCACCGCACCCAGCTTATTTTTATCTTGAAATTTATTATGTCTTCCTTTTTAAATCGGCTTTGCTGAATTGAGTAGGTGGGATTTTGTTGTTTTGTTTTAGCATCTTGAAGATGTTGTTTGGAACTGGGAACAGTGGCACATGCCTGTAATCCCAATAACTGGGTAGGCTGAGGCAGGAGGATCACAAATTCAAGGTCAGTCTCAGCAACTTACCCAGACCCTGCCTTGAAATAAAATAATTAAAAGGACTGAGGATGTAGCTCAATGGTAGAGCACCCATGGGTTCAATCCCTAGTACTGCAAAAAATAAACAAAAAATAAAATAAAGATGTTGCTCAGTTGTGTTGTAGGCTCTGTCATTGATTATGGAAAGTCAGCCATCATTTGCATCATTGCTCCTCCAGGGATGCTTTTAGTATATCCTCTTTATCTGTGGATATACGCATGGTCTTCAGGTGCCTAGGAGTTTTTTGTGTTTATCTTGCTTGGGGTTCACTGAGATTCTTAGATCTCTAAGTCGATATCTTTCGCCAAATTTATAAATTCTTCAGTCATTTTTTCTTTAAATATTTGCTGATTTGTTCTCTCATCCCTTTCCTTCTTTAACTCCATTTAAATTCATCTTAGAATGCTTTGTGTTTAACACAGACCTCCAAAGAGCTATTCAGTTTTCTTTGGTATTTTTATCTTTGTTCTTCCAATAAAATAATTTCTATTAGTCTGTGTACAAGTTCACTAATTCTGTTTCCTGACATCTCCAATATAATGTTAAGCCCTTACAATGATTTTTAAATTTTATTTGTTGGTAATTTCAGTTCTAGAATTTCCATTTGTTCTTTCATTGTAGCATTTTTCCCATTTTTTCCATCTGTTCGTTCATAATTAAAATATTTTCTTTTAAATTCTTAAATACATTGTAACAATTGCTTTAAAATCTTTGCTAATTGCAATAATCGAATCATCTCAGGGCTGTGATCAACTGACTTATTTTTAAGTTGAGTATGGATAACGCTTTCCTATTTGTTTGCATGTCTAGTGAGTGCTGATTAAATACTAGACATTATGAATGATTTGTTATAGCGAATCTGGATTCTGTTATATTTCTGTGAATGGTCATTTTATTCTAGCTCCCAGTAAACTTGGATGGAATCGGACTCCAAACTCTGTCTCCCCCATGGTGAGCAACATATGAAATCTTTGCTCAGTTCTTTCAGCTTCTAGTTGTCACTTTTTTGCAAGCTGGCCCATGGTCTCCTTTGTTTTTGATAATTTTAACTTAATATCTTAGCAGTTAGTCAAGGATTTGATCCAGTTTTATATAGATAGCTTTTATAGAGATTTGGGATTCCAACTGCTCTTCAATACCTTCCCTTTTGGCTCCACTCCCCAATTTTCTGGTCGTTCCACCTGAACACTTCACCCTAGTAAGCCTGCAGATTCCACCCCTGGATTCACTCATCATGATATGCCCTTGGAAAAAGGATGCAAGTTCACAACCATTATTCCTTGCAAATCATTTTTATTATTTTTATTTGTTCTTTTTAGTTATACATGATAGTAGAATGTATTTTGATATGTTATACATACACAGAGTATAACTTCCCATTCTTGCAGTTGTACATAATATGGAGTTACGCTGGTCATTTATTCATATACGAACATAAGAAAGTTATGTCTGATGCATTCTACTGTCTTTCCATTCCCATTCTCCCACCCCCTTACAGATCTTTTTTTTTTCCCCAGACACTTCATCAGTTTCTGTTTGCTTTTAGTTATTCTCCAATGTCTTCAAATAATTATTTTTTTTCTTTTTTAATGGTGGTCAAAGGGCTGGGAGTATAACTCAGTGGTAGAGCACTTGCCTAACATGCACAAAGCCCTGAGTTCCAGCCCCAGCACTGAAAAAAATAATAATAATGAAATTAAATTAAATTTTTAAAATTCTTAAATTTTTTTTATTTATTTTAATTTTTTTTAAATTTTTAAATTTTTAAAGTGTGTCTAGATTTTATAATTGCTATCTGTTGCTGGTGGCTGCTTGGGGTTGGAAAGTTAGGGCAACAAAGCTATTTTTCCCCTTACTGGAAGACAGAATTTTAGTATCCTTTTTTACATAGTAGGAAACTGAGGCCCAGAGAGAAGTGATGTACCCGGCCCAAAACCTTGCAGCTAATAATCAACCCCAATATATAAATCTTGCCACAGTTGGCTGATGGGAGGGCCTATCTTTTTCTGTTCTGAAATGCCTCTTCTCACCTACCAACAGTTTTACTCTGTGTGGGGAGTGTGAACACTCCACTGTCTATTCATGCATGGAGCTTGCTTTTTCTACCACTGTCAATGCAACTGGCAAGCTGTGATGGGGCTTTTGGCCACACCGATACTGAATAGAGATGCTGATACTGATGAGGTCACCAGCAGCAGCATACCGGACATAGTACCTGCTTGTTGTTTACCAAGTGTACAGGGATGGCAGCAAACTGCAATGGGATCTCGGAGCATGAGTATTGAGGGTAGTTCTCATAACAAACAATGAGAGAACTGAGACAACTCTAATCGTTACTCTGAACTTCAGTTTCCCGTGTGTACCCATGAATGATAATTTGCAGTATTATGGTATTGTTCTGAAGATCAAAGAGAAGAGTGTATGTTTGTGTGTATGTGCACTATAAATTTGTGATGTTCACAAATATGAGTCCTCCTCATTGTCATCAGTGCCTGGAGAGGATGGCAGGTGGCAAACCCAGCCACTTGGGTAGAGTGGTTTTTGCCCACAACTAGAGCAGAGAGAAGCCTCCAGGGCTAATCCTCTGAGAGTTAACCTGGATAGTAAGTACACAGGAAGGGTACAGAGGTGACCCAAGAGATGACCCATAAATATGAAGCTGAAAAGACTTAGAAATCTAAAAATTCAGTCATAGGAACCAAGGTGCATACAGAGAAGCAGGACTGACTATACTCAGAACTGGAAATAAGAAATACAAGTGTTTGATGCACACCCTGTTTGGAGAAAGACTGTGGCAATCAAAAAACAATGGGTTAGCCAGTGCAGAGGCACATGCCTATAATCCCAGCAACCCCGGAGGCTCAGGCAGGAGTTTCAAAGCCAGCCTCAGCAACTTAGTAAGACCCTGTTTCAAAACAAAAAATAGAAAGGGGTGAGGATGTAGCTCAGTGGTAGAGTGCTCCTGGGTTCAATCCCTGGTATAAAAAAGAAGAAAAAGTGGTGGGTGGCAGAGAGCTAGTAAAAAGAAGAAAGAGGATTCTTCCATGACATCCAGCAGTTCCTTGGGAGGCCAGAGGAGACCTGCCATATACTTGGAGAACAGACACATTCCAGGTAACAGAGAGGCATTTTCTAACTGTTGGGAGACAGGGGGAGTTCATCCAGCCTTACTAAAGACTCCTGGTGACAGTTCTCAAGAATGGATGAACCATCATTTGTTCTGATTACAAGCCCAATGAGAAGACATAATCTGCCTCTCAGAGAAGAACCATACTTGGCAGACCCAAATACGCCCAGATCATTACAGTACTAGCTAACATGCTCGGCACAGGCACTGTTCTGACCCGTATGTGTGCCAACTATCACAATTGTAAGGATGTCTCAAAACAATGCGGTGAGAGCTTTGTACACTATATTGCCATTATGCTTTCTCTTTCAATCTTCCAGAGGTCTCTTCACCATGAATCAGTTCCCTGGAGATGGACTGCCTCAGGTTATGCCAACATTTCAAGCACAGGGTCTGAAAACAGGAAACAGACCACAAATTGTGGTGATCTCATCTCCCTCCAATACATATAGGAGGTGTTACAGCCTATTGAGGGCCTGACATGGGGTCCTACTAGACATCTGGCTGTGGGCATGGTGACAGTGATTATGGCACAGCTTAGTGGTGGTATGGCAAATTGGCACCTAGCCTTAGGACAGGCACATC
>CM053399.1:92411268-92445908 GCA_028644305.1 Xerus rutilus
CGGCGAAGCAGATCAAAGGAGTCAACTCAAGGCCGAGTGCTTCCCACAGCTGCAAAGCACTACACAAGCGGTGGGCGTCGTCCACACCCAAGTGGAAGGCCGGAAGGATGCCAGCAAGGGCCGGGCAAAGGGGGAGAGGTCCCGGCGCGGCGGGACGCGGAAAAGCGCGCGCCCCCGTGCGGCGAGGGGTGACGTGGCGGTGGTGGCGGTGGCGGCGCGGCTAGAGGGACGGTGGGGAGCGGTGGGAAGCCAGCGGCTCCCAGGTTCTCAGCGCTGCCGGGCCTGCCCCGGCTCGCTCGGCTTTGATGGCAGCTCCCGCCCCCCACAAAGACCTGTTTCATGGCCTGCGCGGGAATGGGTTTTATGACCGCCCTCGGGTTCCCTGCAGCCGGCAGAAGGCTGCTCTGAAATCCACTGTCCAGCGGGTCCCTCTCATGTGTGCTCGTGTTAAGCTTTGTTCTGGGCTCCGCTGTGAGCCCTATTCTAGTGTCACAGTCCCTGTCCCTGGGTCTATGTACCTGCCCCTAGGACCCCTCCTCTCTGTGAGTAGGCACCATGTTGGACTGATTGATTTCGCGTTCCCTAGCACTGCAGCCTGGTACAGAGCAGGTAGTCAGCAAAGGCTCGCTGAATGGACATATGAGTTCGTTTAATGCTCCCAAGTACCCTCTGCGGGGGCCATTTATTATCTTTATTGTCTTAATGAGGAACCTGGGACCCAGGGAGGTCACCTGCCCAGCATCATGCAAGTACGAGTGAGCAGCAGGTGCAGGGATGCTGAATGGATAAAATGGACTTCTGAAGGGAGATTCCCTGAGCTTGGTGAGTTTAAATAGCCAGCTCCCAGGCTGAGCCCAGCCACAGAGCAGCAGAGCAATCAGAGCAGGAGTGAGCTGCCTGTGCCTGGCACCAGGAGCACAGTGGCAGCTGTTGAAATGGAGTCTGCTGTACTGAGCACGTGGCACCTGGCAGGATTCGAACAATAAGTGACTCCTTGGTGGGGCTACTCTAAGGACGAGTTTCCTACCTCTTTTTCAACATGAAAATGATAATATCACATGGCACACTGGAGCAAGGTGATGAGCTGCTCTCATCTAGAGGCTGAGGACACAGGATCCTGGACCACTGGGAGGACCAGATGTGGGGCAATTGTCTTGACCACACACTTATAACCCTGTCTTGGCACCCTGACATATCTTGCCTCAGGTCACACTCTTCTTGAAGACAGGACTCTGCGACCCCCAGCCCCTCTCCAAGAGTGCTCGCCTTCACAGGGGGCCTGACAACACTGGTTCCCCTCCTCACAAATTTCCTCCCTCATCTTAAGTCCCCACTGCCCACTAGGTCCTGCAACTTCCTGCCCCCAACTCTCCCTCCACTGACTGCACAGCGCCACTTTCTGTGGAGTCCAACTTCCCTATTCCTTATGCAGACTGTTGGGCACCATTATGATAAGTATGGCTGTGGAGTTGGGTGGCCTGGGTCCCAGCTCTACTGTCTTTTTGCTGTGTGACCTTAGGCCAGTTTGTCTGTTCCTCTGCGTCTCTGTTTCTCATTGGTAGAATGGAAGGAGTGCTGTATCCGTGCTGTGGGGTTGTTGGGAGGGCTAGTGGGCGCACCACTGCTAGCACAAGCAAGATGCACAGGGGATATTAGTTAACCTCTTCCATGTCACACATGGAAGTCCCAACACTCAGCTCTCAGCCTGCATCAGCACACTTGGCAAACCTATGGCATGAGCACATGGAAAAGTGGACAGGACCCTAAGGAGGACTTACTGGCTACTCAGAGTTGTCACTGAGTACAGCTGGGCTTTGGTCTGAGCATTTGAGGGCCAAGGAGTTCGCCATGTGTTCATTGCCTTCTGTGTCCACAGTGTGTCAGGATAGCAGGTTCCAGCCACCAGCACTGGGGACCAGCTGTCAGGTGGTCATCTGAGTCCCCTAGTCTATCTCCTTCCTTTATCTTTGATCACCAAACTTGACCCAGCAGGATTTCTGTGCACCCAGTAAGTCTTTTCTGGAATCCAACTACAATCTCTTTTGCTAGCTCACTCATTGCACTCTGGCCCGAGAGGTGCTGAAGGATGGATCTTCACCCTCCTTGCCCTCTCCCAGGGAAGTTGGTCATAAAACTGAGGAGGGAGGTATTCTTGAACATCCGAGTGAGCACATAAGAAGAGAACTAAGGATTCAGAGTATTTCAGTCTGGGGTCAGGAGCCTGGCACTCAGACAGATGCCCCACAGCTCAGACTGACTAACTCCAGGTGTGACTCCTAAGGGTGGGCTAGGATTCTGTGGCTATATCCTGAGGTTCCTTATCCATAACAGAGGTGCACAAGCACATCCACACACAGACAAGCCCTGCCAGCATCAGCCTGTGAAAGGTCTCAGGACCAGAGGAAAACCAGGCCAGCAGTTGTCATAGCCAGAGCTCTAAGACCCTGACCTGGGGGCCTGGCCTCCCAGGGCTCTAGCATATTCCATGTGAGATCCCACAGTACCTCTGGACAGGATCCCAGCACAGGAGCTCCCTATCCCCCAGGGGCCTGAGTCAAACTAGAACCAAACCAGTGACTGCTTATTCTGCCCATTTTATTTTCCACTTCTTCTGTTCCTCTGAGGGGGGTGAAGAGAGAAAACCAGGTTTGCTGGCAGGGGCAGCTCTCCTAAACACAACCAGAGCACCAGAGCAGGGTCACAGATGCACAGGGCTGCACTTGCCCTCTTATCCCTAACAATTCCCTAGTACTGTCCTTGGAGAATGAAGAATAGCAGGGAAAGAAAGACGTCCAGTGCATAGCCTCACAACAGGCGTCCTGCAGCAGCCCAAGGGGGTGGGTTGGTTTGAGAAGTGTCTGAACTTCAGTCCCACAGCCCCATCTGCTTTTGCCGGTTCAGTCTTGCCCAGGCTACAAGGACCACTGGAGCCTATGATCTCCTCTTCGAAGTGGAAGGGAAACAGTCCACTTCCACACCAGGAACCGAGTCCTGCAGGAATGTAGGGGAAGGGGCCAAGAAGGAACAGGAGAACCCAAAAGCTGCACCCACCTGTCAGAGATTCTGCTCTCTCATTGGCTGGAGCGGCATGCCAGAAATCCAGATGTGACCAATCAGCTCTCTCTCACCTTACCTGCTGTGAGATCCCCTTTCCCTTATAAGAGTTTACCCGGGCTTGGGGTTCAAGCTCTCCTGCTTTCTAAGGGGCAGGATTGGTCCCTTACTAGCGATGAGACTTGGACCAGATGTATCCTCTCTACCAATGGCCAGCCTTCACTTGGCTTTGATTCCACGTCAGATCTTAGGATAAGTACTTGCCACCACCTCTGTGGCACCTCTGTGGCACTCCTGAGGTCATATGAGTTGCTGGTAAGTGTGGCTGGAAGGTGGGCAGTGGCTGAGGCTCAGCCCTTGTTTCACACTGAAGGTGATATTGGCATGTCGACTTCCCAGAGCTTCTGTGAGAAGCAAAGGAGATCCATCTGGAAAGCCCCCGCCCAGCACAGGGTCTATCCAAGTAGGCCCCAGGAGGTTCTTCTGCTCCATTACCTCTCATAGGGAACCAAACTGTGGTTCCTCGTTCTCACCACAGGGTGTCTCCACGCCACTGCTCAACCAGCCACCCAGGGCCAGACCACTTTTTAGCCCTTCATGGCTCTGGCTTAATTCTGGCGGCTACTCCAGTGGATCTCTTCTTGTTTTGTCTTCATGGGACACAGGCCCTGACTCCTGGGAGCCTGACCCATGCCTACCCCTGCTTCGTTGGGTTCAGCCGAGTGGCCTAGAATAGCAGTTGCTTTCACAGGCACCCCATTCTGCAGATCCCTGAGTGGCCTCCTCTCTGACCTCCCCCAAGTTCTAAGTTCCCCCACCACTTTTATGTCTTGTTGGGAGTCTTAGGTAGCAGCACCTCAGGCCCAGAGAGTCATGGTGAATGAGTTTTTAGGAAATTCTGAGCCCTCCAAGATGGCCATGACTAGCCTAGAGACAGATTCGTGCCACCTGCTCAGGGTGGCATGGTAACTGCTGACCTCTATATTGCTTCCTGTTCTATACATCCTGCATTTTCCTGAACTTTCCCCTGTGATGATAATCTAAAGAGACATAATTTTCTCCTTTTGGAAGATTCAATGAGACTATGTAGGGGAAAAACATTTTGTAAACTCTTTATTCCAATATAAATGTTGGTTGCCAAAGACAGGGAAACAGGCCCCATAAGGCTAAATGATTTTCCCAAAAGCAAGTCATTATGAAAATTGGGGCAAACACTCTGGAAAACACTACAGATATTCCTCAGAAAACTTGGAATGGAACCACAGTTTGACCCAGTAATTCCACTCCGTGGCATATACTCAAAGTACTTAAAATCAGCATACTACAGTGACACAGCCACATTAATGTTTATAGCAGCTCAATGCACAATAGCTAAGCTAGATACCAACCTAGGTGTCCTTCAACAGATGAATGGATAAAAAAAATGTGGTATATATACACAATGGAATATTATTCAGCCACAAAGAAGAATGAAATTATAGCATTTGCCAGTAAGTGGATGGAGCTGGAGAATAGCATACCAAGTGAAATAAGCCAATCCCAAAGAACCAAAGGCTGAATATTTTCTTTGATATGTGGATACTAACTCACAATAAGGGGGCAGGAGGAAGAATAGAGGTGTTTTGGATTAGACAGAGGGGAGTGAAGGGAGGGGAGGGGGATGGAAGTAGGAATGATAGTAGAATGAATTGGACATTATCACCCTATGTACATATATAATTATACAACCAGTGTAATTCTACACCACGTACAACCAGAAGAATGAGAAGTTATACTTCATTTATGTGTGATGTGTCAAAATGCATTCTACTGTCATGTATAACTAATTAGAACAAATTTTTAAAACGCAAGTCAGTGGTGGCCCCAGGAGAGGAGCTCAGGCCTCCTGATCCCAACCCAGTGGTTCTCCCAAGAAATTGCACTTAACTCTGGGATGGCCTCCTTTGTGTTCCCCTAGTCCAGGGTGTTGGAAAGGCATCATATCAGAGATCCCAGAGAGGAAGAGGAAGCCAGGGGTGCAGAGGTTGAAGGAGCCAAGAGCCAGCCTAGCCGGCAGCTACTAACAGCAGTAGTAGAGGAGGAGGCCAGGGAAGGCCTGGCTTTGATTAGGCCCCTCAAACCATCTGGAGAATCAGACTCTGGAGATTGGTTGACTTCATAGGAGACAAATGGCTTCAATTATAGAGATGTTCATGGGCAGAGTTGTGCTTCCCACCGTGCCCTGAAAGGGATTGGGGGACCTCCTTCCTAGCAGCCAGGACCAATCCTATCTGTTCTGACTGCTGTGCCTCCCTGCCTGCAGCACAGGACCCAATCTCCCACCTGAGGGTCCGAGAGGATGTGCCACCACCCAGAGGAAAGAGACCCTCTGCTCTCTCCACAGGAGCCACATTAGAACAGTACTACCAACACGGAGACATTGTGTGAGGGACAAACCAGCACCTGCCCACCAACTCATGAGCAGTAAACCAGATGAGCATAGCCATGTCCCATTGGTCCCCAAGCTAACTCAGGATCTTGGACAGTCATCAGATCACATCCTTGATGGTGAGAGGCTTGGTGACCTTTCTGTCCAAATGCTTCTGCAGAAGCCCAGGCCACATGACTAATTGAACTTAGCACTGGACTTGAACCCTAGACTCCCTAAGTCTTGAACCAGTACTGTCTAGGGACCACACTCCCTCATCACGTGGCCTCTCTGGGTCTCAGTTTCATCATTAGCCATCGATGCATTTGGCCTCCCTCACAGTTAAAATGCAACAAAATATTGACTGCAAAGGCTTTAAGGCCGGGCGCAGTGGCACACACCTGTAATCCCAGCACTTTGGGAGGCTGAGACAGGAGAATCACGAGTTCAAAGCCAGCCTCCGCAACAGGGAGGCGCTAAGCAACTCAGTGAGACCCTGTCTCTACATAAAACACAAAATAGGGCTGAGGATGTGGCTCAGTGGTCAAGTGCCCCTGAGTTCAATCCTGGTGCAAAAAAAAGGCTTTGAAAAATTAAAACCATGGAGCATTACTGCCGTTTCATGAGCAGAACAACGGAGCCTATGGAGTGTCCCAGAATTGCCTGCTCTTTGGAGGAGCTCAGGCGATGCCCCCAGAGCCCTATTCATTGCAGCTCTGCTCAGGAGCAAGCAGAGCTTAGCCAGAGCAAACATCATTAGCAGGATGGAACGCTCTGCGAGAAAAGAAACTGGGCCAGGCACAGTGGCACATGCCTGTAATCCTAGTGGCTTGGGAGGCTGAGGCAGGATGATCGCAAGTTCAAAGCCAGCCTCAGCAACTTAGTGAGGCCCTGAGCAACTCAGTAAGACCTTGTCTCTAAATAAAATATAAAAAGGGCTGGGGATATGGCTCAGCAATCCCGGGTTCAATCTCCAGCACTGGAAAAAAAAAAAAGACCCTCTCTTCATGCCCTCCAAAACCCACCAGAAATGATTTTCATTCACACCCTGTGGGAATTACTCACATCATTGCATCATGTTCCTACATAAGGGAGGAGACAGGGCTGTAGGTTGATAACCCACTCACACACCACTTTGGAGACAATCTTGGCTTGTCATAAAACAACCTAAGCAATGCCTATCGAACTGAAGGTGGTTACCTCTATGGCAGCAATCCCTCTTCTAGAAATTACCCCAATGTGTATGTACAAGGCTGATCACTGCAGCTTTATGCATAATAACAAAAGACTGAAAACAACTTAAAAGTCCTTCATTAGAAGATGAGGAAAATAAATTATGGTCCCCATACTATACAGCACTAGGCAAAAAGTGAAATAGATTCATATGTGTATGTAAATGATTATATATATGTACATACATATGTGGAGTAGATTTATATGGAAATCGCTGAGATATATTGTTAAGAGCAAGTCACATATGGGAAGATATATGCAATATGTTCCCTTTTATGGCAAAAAGTAAAAGAGGCATATACAACACATAAATTCTTTTATTTTTTGCAGTGCTGGGGATTGAACAAAGAGCCTTACACATGATAGCAAGTTCTCAACCACTGAACTACACCCTGCCAGAATATTTTTAAATGATACATAAGTGCTGATAATACTAAGTTGCCTGCAGTTTGGGAGATAGGTGGCCTGCAGTAAAGGGGGACTTAGTTTTCATTATACTTCTCTTTAGCATATATGTGTGTGCTACTTTTTTAGTCAAATGGAGGAGGAGGAGGTAGAGGAAGAAGAGGTGGAGGAGGAAGAAGAAAAAGGAAATGGAGATGGGAAACTGTCTGCTTGGGCTTAAGCATACTTCTCAATTCTATCTACCTTCCAACTTCCAGATATTATCCCTGCTCCCTTCCCCCAACTCAGACTCGCTGCAGCCTCTATGCCTCAGTTTCCCCCAGTCACAGACCCTGGAGGCAGCTCCCCTTCATTCTGTAGGGACCAATGGCTGCCTTTCATGCCAAGCCACAAGAAGCTTCAAGGGTCCCCATACAAGGACCTCAAATGCTGGGAGGAGGAGAGTTGCCCCAGGTGGAGTCTGGTGAGCAAGCCAAGGGCCTTGGTTTCCTATTAAGTTCATGGAAGGAGTGGCTGTTAAAACACCAAGCTTCAAAGAGCTTAGGATTTTCAAAAATCACTTTTGGGGAATATACAGCTTTTATTGGAGGTGTCAGACATTAATGAGTGTTCTGGATCTTTCCCAGCCTGGGGAGCACTCTCTTCTTCTCTTCTACGCCCCCACCCATTCCAGCAACCAGCTAGCCCAGCTTTGATGAAGAGGCTAGGGGTTCAAGGGGCATTCCTGTCTGGCTCGACAGCTCACCTCCTCCCCTTCTGCCTTCTCACTTCAGAAGCTGAGAGATCTGAGGGGAGGGCAGTGAGAGCCCAGGGAAGGGCTGGGGAGCAGGTTCAGACAGAGGCAAAGAGGCCAACCTTGCCTACCTGCTCCTCTGGAAGAGGTTTCATGGCAAAGATTAGGAGATCTGGCCCGCCCTCTGCCAGCCCAGTGAGAAAACCCTCAGCACACATGTGCTATCTCTGGAAACGATCGGGCTCTTACATATTTGGGAACCTTAAACAGGAGGTGTTGTAGAAGCTTTATTTTATCCCAATATGTCATTACAAATGAGCTTTTCTGGACGGTGCTTTTAAAGCTGGTTCATTTCCCAGTCTTAGAATGTACCTAGTGAGCTTGAAATGCAAGTAGCCCATCCAAAATAGAAGAGCATCATCCATGTCGCCTGGAATAGATGACACACGCAAGAATATTTGGAGTGAATGCATGCATTCATGTTTGCATGTATTCATCAATGAATGATCCTATTTTACAGTCATCTTTGTTTATAAAATAAAGGCATTAAATATTAGGCACTGGATGAGATTAGACCTCTACATATTAGAAATTATTCCTTATTCCTGTTGACTGGGCCTTGGAATACCTGGGAAAAGTGTATTATGAGCTTTTAGTTTTTGTTTTTTGTAGTGTTGGGATGGAATCCAGAGCCTGACACATGCTTGGCAAGTGCCCTACCACTGAGCTACATCCCCAGCCCTATACTAAGAGTTCTTAAAAGAAAAGGAACCTTGCTTTGTTCATCCTTGAATAATCTATGGATGGATGGATGGATGCACAGGTGGATGGGTGGATGAGTAAAGGAAAACAGCGTGGTGATCCCTGGAGACACAGGGGAACAAGAAGACAACCATATATCAAATTTTAGTCTGTCCTGCCTGAGGTGGGAAGATAGACAAAATGACTTCTTGGTTCTGTTTCCAGTCCAAGCATCTATAGCTAGAATGGGCACTTGGGAATATGTGAGTCCAGACCCTGAACATATCTTATTCCTTAGGTCTCCCTCAAGTCATCCCTTGCTAACCTGTGAACAGCCATCAGGGAATTCAATTTCACACATATGTGGGTGGTCATCTGTACCACTGCTGGCCCCTGGATCCTTCTTCTGTTCCCAGTAACCATGAGGATTCGCCAGTCACCCACCAAGATTCAGTACTCCTCCATCCCTTCTCAGCAAAATGCCCTGCAAGAAAACAGGGGATGAGTTCTAGCCTTTTCTGGATACCTTCTTCCTGGAGAATGTCCCAGGCCAACTACGGAGAGCTAAAATGGAGATACACAAGGTCTATTGGCTCATTTCACTTGAGGATCAGGTAGTTTTGGGGGGTTTTTTTTGGTACTGGAGATTGAACTCAGGGGCACTCGACCACTGAGCCACATCCCCAGCCCTATTTTTGTGTTTTATGTAGAAACAGGATCTCACTGAGTTGCTTAGCGCCTGGCCATTGCTGAGGCTGGCTTTGAACTCACGATTCTTCTGTCTCAGCCTCCCAAAGTGCTGGGATTACAGGTGTGTGCCACCACGCCCGGCTGACTAATTTGATTTTGAATAATTCCTAATATCCCCTGATGAGAGGTTGGGAGTCTGCAAGGTTGCCCATTCTGCCATTATGAGAGGTCTCATTAAGAACAGTCCCTCCAATTAGACCTTGTCTGGGAGGGGGATAGGGAGGTTACACTGTCCTCAAGATGTCAGAAGAGAGCTGGATGCCATGGTGTGCACGCCTGTAATACCAGCTCCTGGGGAGGCTAAGGCAGGAGGATTGCAAGTTCAATACCACCCTGAACAACTTAGCAAGACCCTGGCTCAAAATTAAAAAAAAAAAAATTGTAAAGGCTGGGAATGTATTCAGTTGTAGGGTTCTTGCTAAACAAGTATGAGGCCCTGGGCTCAGTCCCCAGTATTAGAAAAGAAAAAAGAATAGGAAGAGGAGAAGGGGAAGAAAGGGAAAAGAAAAAGAAAGCTGGGGAAAATGGGTCCCAACATTCCTACATCTCCAGTGGATATTTATGAATGACTGACATTTTCTTGTTTACCCAGGATGCTCTTCACATTGTGTCCTCTAATCCAATCCCTGGAGGTTAATGGCATTATTATCTCCATTGTACAGTTCAGGAGACTGAAGTCCAGAGACTTGTCTAGGGTCACATATGTGGTAAACGGCTGGCTGAGCCTAGAACACAGGCTCCCTGGCTCCCTCTTTGTCCACTTTACCATTGCAAAACACTTTCATATTTTCATCTAGAAGCTATGTCGTTTCCATGACTGCTACTGTGCCAGGTGAGAGCTATGAAACCACTTTTCTCTTCCCCGGGTAGAGTAGAAGCTGGGTGTCTGAAGCTGCAGAGCCAAACACTGACATTTCTGAGCCTGTGAGGCTTGGAAAAAAGCACATGTCATAAGCAAAAACAACCCACTGCAATATCTCAGGAGAGAGAGAAGAGGAGGGAGGGGAAGGTAAGGGGAAGTGGGGATGGAAGAGAGGCCAGAAAATAATCCTATAAGGATTTCTGAGCAAGTCACACACAATTGAAAATACAAACCACACACGTGTACACACACACACATAGGCCACACGCACACCTGTATGAAAGTGTAAAGGGATGAGCACAGGCTCTGGAGTCAAGTGGACTTGATCCATTTCCCAGGGCTAACGTTTCTGGCTGTGAGGCTGTAAGTAAATTACCAGATCCGTCTAAGCCTTCATCTGCAAAATGTGGAAACTAATGCTCATCCAAAGACGCAAAAAAAACTCAACAAAAATGAGGCCAGAAGCCGGGCGTGGTGGCTCAAGCCTGTAATCCCAGCACTTAGGGAGGCTGAGACAGGAGAATCGCAAATTCAAAGCCAGCCTCAGCAACAGCGAGGCGCTAAGCAACTCAGTGAGACCCTGTCTCTACATAAAACACAAAATAGGGCTGGGGATGTGGCTCAGTGGTCGAGTACCCCTGAGTTCAATCCCCAGTACCAAAAAAAAAAAAAAATGAGGCCAGATGCAGTTGGGTGCATGCTGGTAATCTCAGCTACTTGGGAGGCTGAGGCAGAAGGAGCACAAGTTCAAGGTTAGGCTGGGCAACTTAGCAAGACAGTCTCCAAATTAAAAATGTTAAAGGGCTTGGGATGTAGCTCCCTGATAAAGCACCTCTGGATTCAGTCCCCTATACTGGGGGCAGGGTCAGTTGAGACAGAGGCTGGAGAAGGAATGGAGGAATATGAAGAGTGAAGGACAGAGGAGGCCCTCATGGGAAAATGTTGGAAACCTGAGATAATGATCTAAGGAATCATACCGGAGAAATCATTCGCTAGAATGCACATACCCCAGAAGAAAGTTCAAATTCTTTTCTCCTTATGATTTGGATAACCAGCCTAGTTCCCCTCCCTCTAAAAATTCCTTCCCATTTGTCATCATCCTAATGTGTCTTCCAGACTTAGCCAGAGGACTCTCCCAGCTGTCTCCCTTCCACCGGGCCTTCTCATCTCCCCACAGAGGGTTCTGTGCCAGACCAAGCAGCCACCCACAGACAGGCAGCCCTGAAACAGTCCAGGGCTTTCTGGCCTGAACTGGGCCTCACCAGGGCCCACTGCAGAAAGAGAAGCTGAGAGAGAGAAGGCTGCACCTGCGGAGGCTAATAGAGGAGGCTGGAGGGATTAATCTGCAATGGAGATTTTTTTTAAAGTACAGGGTGGGAAGAGGGCCAAGCCTGCAGCATGCCTGTGTTCATCTAAGGAAGGGTCAAAAACAAAATTGAGTTAGATGCTAAGGTCATTGAACAGATAAACTAGGGTGAGTCCGGAGCCATGGTCCAGGACAAAGGGAGATGGAGGTGGGGGCTGAGGCACAGAAGCCACTGAAAGCCAGAGAAAAGCTTGACATTGATGAGATGGACAGCCACAGGCACCCTGGACATCAATCCAGGGGGCTGAGTCAGCAACCCAAGTGCAGGGAGGACCACTGGGCTAGAGCAGGCCTCCTCAGAAACAGCGGGGGCGTGAGATGGGCATGAGGGAAACCGGGGCAGCTACATCAAGCAGGCCCCTGTGAGAAGCTCAGGCGTTAGTGGCCCCAGCACTCTTCCCTATTCCCAGGGAATGGAACTCAGGGCAGCTTTGATCCCTGCAGTATGAAGCATCATCCTGGGGGCGGGCAGCCCTGGGTCCAGGGAACCCGGCCCTGTCCTCTTTGGCTGCCTTGTAAAAGTGGACCTTCCCCCACCCCCGCTTTTCCTTGTGCAACATCCTGGGTTTTCCTCGGCCCCGGCTTCCCCACGACGCCCCACCCGCACACTCCCTTTCTTATCCCCAAGCTGAGATCAACAGCTCAGCCTCTCTCTGCCCTGACTCAGCACCCAGGAAAGCCACCTCATCCCACCTAGAAAGGCAGGAACACATTCCCTTTGAAAGTTTCTCATGACAACACAGGTTCTATCCCTGGTTGTATGACCTAAGGCATACCATGTCATCTCTCTGCCCTGTTCCTTGAGGTACAAAAAGGAGGTTCCTGCCAGCCCCTATACCCTGTGATTCTTGTCCCCCATGCAGTATTAATAGGGTTGGGGTCTCCTGCATTCTAGATACTGAGCCAGAGTCTTGGAGGCAATTGAAGTTCAGAGAGGTTAAAGCAATTACCCAAGTTTGCACAGCCAGGCAGCGCCTGAGCCAGGATTTAGAACTATGCTGTTTGACTCAGGCTGGGTACACAGCAGCCCAGCAATCATTGGTTGAATTGTTGGATGAATATTCTAACAGTGAAGATGGGAGAAACTCAATAGGATCAGCTGGCTAATGCAGCTCAGGATCTCCAAAGCCTGGGTATTAGCAATGCTTCCCCAGGGTGGATGATCTCCTCAAACCAACTAGGTCTACTCCTAGAGTCTCTTCACTCACCTGAGCCCCTCTCTCTGGCTTGGAAAAACACATTGTATGTAAGTTTCTCCCCAGCAACAACTAAGGATGAGGGACACTGAACCGTTTTAGATTTTAGTTGTTGTTTTGATAGGTTTTTTGTTTTGTTTTGTTTTGTTTTGTTTTGGTGCCAGAGATTGAACCCAGAGGTACTTAACCACTGAGCTACATCTCTAGTCCTTTTTACTTTTTATTTTAGAGCAGGGTCTCACTAAGTTGGTTAGGGCCTTGCTAAATTCCTGAGGCTGGCCTCAAACTCTCAATCCTCTTCTCTCAGCCTCCCTAGCCGCTGGCATCACTTAACTGTTCTCTAGGAAATCCCAGCAGTGCAAACATACCCTACAAGTCCTCATGCAAGACCTTGATCCTTGCTTGGAGTGACAGGCAAGGTCAAACCAGCCCTGTCCTGCTTGTTCCACAGCAGGCTCCTCCAGCCAACACAGAACTCGGGTCAGAAGCCTGGGGCTGGGAAGTTCTGGCTTCTCTGGGCAGAGTCAGAGGAAAATTGCCCCCACCAGCTTGGGCCTCAGCTTTCTCCTGTTAATTGAGATAATGACCCAGCTCTCAGGGCTGCTTCTAGCTTGAAAGGGGCTTTGAGATGCTGGGATGAAAGCATCCGGGGCTGAGCACAAAGCTCTGTGCAAGCTGTCCCTGGAGTGGGAGGCTGGCCCCAGGCCTTCCCAGCCCCTGCTGAGTCACTTCCTCCCTCCTAACAGGACTTTGCCTCTGTAATCCAGACACACCAAACTCTCCCCTTCAGGACAGTTGTTGGGGTAAACATGGCGGGTCACACAGAGTCGTAGGACAGAGATTGGGTTTGAACCTTAATTCACCACCTCCTGGGTTGGGGAGGGAGGCACTGCTGGCCTTGATGCAGGTGGGGAGGCTGCCCCGCATTTATAGCTTCGTGACTCTCCTGACGTGTTTGGGAGCACTAGATGGCTGAGCAATGAGCATCCTTTGTTACACTTAAAGAAGCTGAGGAACAAAGAGGAGAGGAGACTGCCCAACGTGGAAGAGCACATCTGAGGAACGCAGATCTGAAGCCTTTGGACTCCTTCTCATAGGGCAGCCAGGCCTCAGGTCTCTTGCTCATTTAAATGTGGCAGTCTCCAGTGTCTTACAGCACTTTCATGTGCTTTGGTTACCAGAAGGTGATAGTTGCACAGATGTGGTCTTGGCCTCCACGGAACTGCTTCCTCTGTTAGACTAGTACCTCTTCAGTTCCTAGGAGGATCACTAGATATCTTGGGACTGAAAAATAAATAAAATTGAACTTAAAAACAGGGCATGGTGAACACATGCCTATAATCCCAGCACCAAGGAGGCTGAGGCAGGAGGACTGCAAATTCAAAGCCAGCCTCAGCAACTTAGCAAGATCCTTAGCAACTTAGCAAGAGACCTTGTCTCAGAATAAAAAATAAAAAGGACTGGGGATATTTCGTAGTGGCAAAGTACCCAAGGGTTCAGTCCCAGATACAAAACAAACAAACAAACAAACACCTCGGTATTGAGCAAAGGAATGAGATCTTCTGGAAGGTCAAAGGCAGAGAGGTGAGAGCTGCTAAGGAGAAGGGTGTCCAGGCTGGCCTCACCAATGGACTAGAACTACAAGGTCCACCAGGAAATTCTCCAGCTGGTCTGCAGTTGGTACCATGGGACTGAGCTCCTCAAACCCAGCTCCTTCGGGGTCTCCTGACCTGAGGGACCTAAAATTCTTCTACCTCCCAAGGATCTAGGATTCCTCTTCAGCATTCAGACATGAAATTAACATTGAGCCAGGGCCTGCTTTGGAACAGGTTTTGTTCTATGCACAAAGAAGTCCCGGACCTGCTCTCAGAGTAGAGAAGAACTGCATGCAGGTGACCAGATTGCAAGGGACATGTGCTGAGATAGAAGTCACCAGGCAGTATGCTGTGGGGCCAGGAAGGAAGACTGGAGAATGCTCTGAAGGCTGTCACTGACACTTAGGAACCAAGACCCTCCTCTTTCTAATTATGAGGCATCTCTCCCCAGTTTGGGGCCTGCCATGTCATTCTTTAAACTAGCCAGACCTTGCTGGAGTCACACCAGGCTCTAAGCAGGTTGTTCCATTGGGATCTTTTCCGCAAAACTGAGCAAACCCTCATGAAGTCTTAGGATAGCATCAAACTCAGCAAGCATCTCTTCAGGCTTGTTCCTTTGTTCCTGGTACTTCTATGTCTGTCTTTACTAGAAAGCAAAGTAAAGTGTTGGTGTGGACCGTAAAGAACTCTCCAAAGCAAGGGTGGTTAAACCCCAGAACCGCAGCATGAAGGAAAGTGCAGTGTCTTTAAATCAGAGCCGAACTGCTGGCTGCCCGGTTGTTTGAGGTGGCTTGGGTGGAGTCTGGCCTGGAGGCAGGGGGCTTGCTACAAAGACCTTACAGGTTCACTTTGGGCTGGGACAGACATGAAGTCTGCAAAGGAGGGCACCAAAGGAAGTAGGCTTGTGAGCGGCCCTTGGGATTGTTTTCCTATTTTTCTGGGCACCAGGTCTCGCTCCTCCTGGCACTGGTCCTTGCTGGGGCACCGGCTCCAGCTTGTTAGTTTTAACTGGAGCAATTTCCTTTGAACTCAGCTTGAATTAGCATCACCATGGCGATGGATCAGGGTTTTCACAAGTCGACCTGGTCTTCACCTCTTGAGCAATTAGTTTGAAGGAGAAAAGAAGGGGGGAGAAGGGGAGGGAGATATAAGATAGGGAGAAAAATGTGGAGGAAGGAAAGGGGAAAGGAAGATGAGGGGGAAAGGAAGAAGAAAAGTAACAGAGCAGGGGAAAGTGAAAGATGAGGAGGGGAGGTGGAATGTAAGAAGGCTGGGAGGAGCTGGAGGATGTGGAGGGAAGAGGGAGAAGATGCAGAAGCAAAGGAAGCTTCTGCCCACCCCCCCAGGCTTACTTAGCCCAGGGACCTAGCACACCTCCCAGCCTTCACCTCCCCAGCCCTTCCCATGGCCCCACCTACTGGGAGAAGGGAGAGAAGCAGGAGAAAACTGCCACACAGAAAGTACACTGACTTTTCTATTTCTAGGAAAAATGACATTAGAATTTTGATAGGGGTTTCATTGAATCTGTAGATTGCTTTGGACATTTTAACTGTATTAATTATTCCAATCCATGAACAAGGGATATCTTTCCATTTATTTCTGTCTACTTCAATCCATATTGCATAATTTTCATTATACAAGTCTTTCTCCTCCTTGGTTAAATTTATTACCAGTTTTTTTGTAGCTATGGTAAATGGAGTTGTTCTCTTAATTTCTCTACATTTATTTTCCACAAAATTCTTTGTTCATAAATAGAAACATTACTGATTTTTGTGTGATGGTTTTGTATACTGCAATGAGTTCTAACGGTTTTATAATGAGTTCCTTATGGTTTGCTATTTCTATGATCATGTCACCAGCAGTGACAATTTCACTTCTTCCTTTCCTTTTCAAATGCCATCAATTTCTTCTCTTGCCTAATTGCCCACCCCACACCCAGTCTCCCTTAGGTAGCAAGCCTCCCTTCAGTCCCTTCCTTCTGCAAGGACCAGGCAAGTATGAGACAAGAACAGATTCTCAGGGCCTGACAACCGAGGTGGGGCCTCAGATCCCCTGTGCACTTGCCCTATAACCTCAGACAAGCCACAGCCTCTATAAAATGGCTATCATGGCTTTTCCTCCTTGACTTGAGGCTGTTCTCTGAGAGAGCCCTGGAATAGACTCCACATGGGCTCTGTGGGGTCCTTGCCTGGTTTGGCAGCTTCAGGAAGGCAGCGAGGAGGTCTTCACCATTGGTGAATTTGAAACACTAGCACAGTGCCTGGCACACATTCTGCAGTGAATTGACAAATGGATAAATGACGGTTGTTTTCCAAACATGGGTTGTAAGAGCAGAGAAAGGGGAATCGCAAACCTGAATTTGATAAAGGGAAGGTCTCTCTTTCTTCAAGACTTGTTGGTCACCACCTCCTCCAGGAAGCCCTCCTGGACTTGCCACTCCTCCCCACCTCCCCAGGTCTCTCCCCTAGGGCCCCTGCAGTCATCTCTATCACCATTCAGTGTACTCATTTATTGGCTCCTTCACCTCCCCAGCTGTCAGGCCTGTGAGAGCAGAGACTGTTATTGCCCAGGTCCTTGCAAATTCCAGAATGAGTCTCTGCTGTAGAAATGTTTCTGAAGGCATGAGCCTAAGGATTCCAGCACAGGGCCAGGTGTCCCCTTCTCCCAGGCCAGTAAAGGCAGTTCCGGGGGAGGAGGGCAACAAATGCATAAACACAGGGGAGGCCAAATATAGAGCAGGAAAAAGAGAGGGAGGGGGCATGGACAACAAGGGCTCCTGAGAGCCACGGTTATATCCGCTCTGCCAAGCACTGAGGAGGAACCATGTCTCCTGGCCACCAGCCAGACCTCTGGTTAGTGAGGATGCAGGACATTGAAGGAAATAACCCTGTCGATGGGAGTATCAGATTGTGGCAGAGAAGATCCCAAGCAGAAGGGAAATGGGGTGCCCACCCTCAGCAAAGACCCCAAAGAAAAGTCCTAGGCAGGCCTGCTGAGACAGCTCAAAAACATTACTGTCCTAGGACATCACCAAGTCTCCTCTTGGCATGTGCCCCCATTTGATGGTTTGGGGATCTCCTTTCATCTCGCCTGAGGTGCACCATGCCCCACCTCGCCTAGCAGTGTGGTGAGTGAAGGCCAGAAGGCTGGGGGTTTGACTCCAGGCCCCGCTTCTTAGCTGACTGCTATCTGGCAGGCATTAGCAAGTGCACACCCTCTCAAGGGCTCTGGCTCCCCACCTGTGAACTGGGGATAATGACAGACCTGTCTCATTTGGTTGTTGTGAGCATTGAATGATGTAATGCTTACAGAGCACTGAGTGCATCCCAGCACATGAAGAGCTAATCTCATTCTTCTCACAGGTAAAATCGAAGGAAAATCCTCTCTGGGCACCTCCGTTTCATCCATCTCTCCACCTCCAAATAACTGAACAACTTTGCTTTTCTGAAGAACTCCACACAGTCACTATCTCTGTGGGTCTTAAGAATTGCTCACTTTCAGCCAGGCGCGGTGGCTCAAGCCTGTAATCCCAGCACTTAGGGAGGCTGAGACAGGAGAATCGCGAGTTCAAAGGCAGCCTCAGCAATGGCGAGGCGCTAAGCGACTCAGTGAGACCCTGTCTCTACATAAAACACAAAATAGGGGTGGGGATGTGGCTCAGTGGTTGAGTACCCCTGAGTTCAATCCCCAGTACCAAAAAAAAAAAAAGAATTGCTCACTTTCAAATCAGGCATGGTGGTGCGCCTGTAATCCCAGCGGTTCTGGAGGCTGAGACAGGAGAATCGCAAGTTCAAAGCCAGCCTCAGCAATGGCGAGGTGCTAAGCAACTCAGTGAGACCCTGTCTCTACATAAAACACAAAATAGGGCTGGGGATGTGGCTCAGTGGTCGAGTGCCCCTGAGTTCAATCCCTAGTACCTCCCCCCAAAAATAAAAGAATTGTCCACTTTCAGCCGGGTGTGGCTGCGCACGCGCTGTAATCCCAGAGGCTTGGGAGGCTGAAGCAGGAGGATCTCAAGTGTGAGACCAGCCTCAGCAACTTAGCAAAGCCCTAAGTAACTTAGTGAGACCCTATCTCTAAATAAAATATTCAAAAAAGGGAGGGGGGCTGGGATGTAGCTCAGTGGTAAAGCATCCCTGGGTTCAATCCCAGGTACCAAAAAAAAAAAGAATCAACTGATAGTCCCCTTTCCTCACTCCACTGCTCCTTACTCTTTGGCTCCTTTTACATCCCTCCTTTGCTCTTCTAACCGCTCTTGCAGCCCTCACATCAGCTCTTGCCTCTTTTCCCAAGTCCTGCCTTTGGCCTCCGTGTCTCACCCTCCCTCCCCTTTCCTCCTCTCTGCTCATTATAAAAAAGAAATCTTTCCAAATACGCCAAACATGCACTCATCCCCCAAGGACCCCAGCCTCGCACAAAGGGCTGGTTCTTTCAGACTGCTCTATGTGGCCTCCTTCTTGCCCACTGCCTTTGAATCGTGGCCTCATTCACATGATTGGGAGGGCTAACAGGGCATTTTCCCATGTGGCTGGGTGGGGAAGAGGGCTAGGGGCGGTGAGTTGGATGAAGGAGGCTAGAGACCAGCAGCTTAGACTCTTCCCCCAATTTGGCTCATTCACAGGAGGAAAAACAAACTGCTTCCTTGATATCCTGAATAACTCCTGGAACCTAAAGGATTCTATCACATTTGCAGGAAAGATTCAAGTTAGAGCCAGGCAAAGTGGCACAGGCCTATAATCCCAGCAGCTCGGGAGGCTGAAGCAGGAGGATCGAGAGTTCAAAGCCAGCCTCAGCAATGGTGAGGTGCTAAGCAACTCAGTGAGACCCTGTCTCTAAATAAAATACAAAATAGGGCTGGGGATGTGGCTCAGTGGTCAAGTACCCCTGAGTTCAATCCTCAGTACCAAAAAAAAAAAAAAAAAGATTCAGGTTAGAAATGAGGAAGACGTGTAGACCAAACAAAGGCTGTGTGGAGGGTGGGTCTCTAGAACATTTGGTCTTTTTCCTGGGATGGGCTGGGATCTCTCTGGCATGGAGGCAGAAGAGAGGCTCTGTGGTTCCTGGGAGACTCTCTGGCGGGGAGCAGCCCTGGGATTCTTGAGGGCTCCTTGTATTTCACCCCCACACGCCCCCACCCTATGCTCTCTGGCCAAGTCCCTGGTGCATGGGAGCACTGACCTAGAGTGCATTCAGCTCCTCCCCTCCAAAGCCGGATGACCTTGTTCCAGCTGAGTCTAGAAAAACACACTTGTGACACACCCCAGGCTGGGGGAAGGGAGACAGGGCAGAGGAGGGGCGCATCCATGGCCTTGCAGTCCCAGATAGCACCCAGCCTTCTCACAAAGGGTGCAGGACAGGCATTCAGAGCCAGCCCAGGCCTTGGACTGGCTCTGCCTCTTGGCTGTGGAGTTGCCTGGGCCGGAGCGAGGTGGTGGGGACGGCCTTGGCCTCAGCATTCCCCCGTTCTCAAATCCTCATGTTCTGGATTTCCCAGTCTCTCCCCCGATTTTCCCTCAACAGCCTCCCCTCCCTTCCCCACCTCACCCCACCCCACAGCAGCTGGGCTGCTGGAAGTCCATGGTGTTTCTGAGTTAATCAAAAACTCCTGTACTTTGCTCTTGAATTGAGGCCATCATTCCTGTGTCCCCAGGGCAATGGGGTCAGCTTGCTTTTGCGTGGCTTAAATTTTTTAGAAGAGTAAAGGGGAAAGTGGAGAAGGAAAGGGGATTCACATCCATCAACAGCCCCTGCTAAATGTCAGGCCCTGAACTGGGCACTGGGCAAACATTGGCCTCCAGTCGTCCTGATGGATCTGTGTCTCCATTTTGCATTTGGGAAACTGAAGGGCAAAGCTTGAGGAAGCTTGCCCCGACCTCACAAAGAGGAAATGAAGGACAGAGAGTGTTTTGAGGCTTCCAGTGGAGTTTTGAGGGTGTTTTTTTTTTTTTTTTGGTACTGGGGATTGAACTCAGGGGCACTCGACCACTGAGCCACATCCCCAGCCCTGTTTTGTGTTTTATGTAGAGACAGGGTCTCTCTGAGTTGCTTGCTTAGTGCCTCGCCGTTGCTGAGGCTGGCTTTGAACTCGCGATTCTCCTGTCTCAGCCTCCCTAAGTGCTGGGATTACAGGCTTGAGCCACCGCGCCCGGCTGAGGGTGTTCTTTTTTTTTTCTAATAATTTTTAGTTGTTGATGGATCTTTATTTTATTCATTTATTATTCATATGTGGTGCTGAGGATCCAACCCAGTGCCTCACACATGCTAGGCAAGCACTCTGCCACTGAGCCACAGCCCCAGCCCCTTGAGGGTGTTCTTAACCCATGAATGGGTTAGAAAATTCCACGATTGTCCAGGACTGAAAGTTGAGAATAGCGGATGGTCCAGCTTGGAAGGAAGGGCTGGGAAGGGCTGCAGGGAGGCAGGGTCTGCAGACAGCCCTGGCTCCCAGCCAGAGGGAGAGCCCCAGGAGGACTGGCAAGGCCTGAGGGATTGCAGATTCCTTGGGCCTAAGGCCACCACCAAGATAGGACTGTGGAAGGATGGAGGGGGTTGAAGGGGAGGCTCAGAACTGGCCTGGAGAATCCTGGTCTAGACTAAGATTAGGAGAGGCCAAGGACAACAAACTCATCCCCATGTGGGCCAGGCAGGGCCTCAAAATTGGCGCCCTCCAAAGCAAGGCAGGCTTAGGTGGCACAGATCTATCCCTGCCCACTCCAACACCTGCTCCCCTTGGTCTCTCAACCCTGGGAATCTTACAGTGGGGTATCTGGCATTAAATACACATTTCTTCTGCTTCCTTCCACTTTCCATCGCCCCCGTCCTCTCTCCTTTATCTTTGCCTGCCCATCCCCCATGGGCCCTAAAGAGCAAATTCCTATCTTAACCATGAAGATTTGCTGGAATCTGGGAGGCCTGAGGCTAAGGGAGAAGATGGGGCCAGAGGAAAGAGGGAGACAGAAAGAGGGGCCAGAAGGAGGGGACAGCTTTGGGGACTGGAGAAGGATGAGTTCCTGGCAGGAGAAGAGAGAAGAGGGAAGGCTGGTAAGATGAGTGGCCCCAGCACCTCCTAGGCTTCTGGAAAGATCTAGGGTGCAAGAACAGAAGAAGAGGAAGAGGCAGGTCAGAATCAGGGGTCCTCGATTCCCCTGTCTTCCCCTGTCTACAGAAGGACACA
The DNA here is from genome assembly GCA_028644305.1 of Xerus rutilus. Taxonomy (NCBI): domain Eukaryota; kingdom Metazoa; phylum Chordata; class Mammalia; order Rodentia; family Sciuridae; genus Xerus; species Xerus rutilus. Next base: position 92,432,785 of record CM053399.1, read on the forward strand.
TAATGGAGTTGAGGGCCCAGCCTGTCAGAGTAAGGGCATGATGGGGAAGAACAAGGACTTTCTCAGGCTGAGGAGTACCCAGGTCTCCCAGGGGAGGGCAGGCCTTGCCTAAAGTTGAGTGTTGGGGCTCCGACTGGCTCCAGGTGGGTTTCTGTAGGAACCTAGAGATGAGTCAAGGCTTCTCCTGAGCCACATGTTTGTGTGTGGGTGTGCTGAGTCAGCGTGTGCTGTCCTGCATGTCTGGGGCCGTAGACGTAGCTTATGGGTGACAGGTTCAAAGATGCCGCTTCTGTGCACCTCAAGGGACCTCCAGGGCTGGAGGAGCCAAGCTTGAGTGCGCTCTTCAAGTATACCAGCATACCTGTGTGCAGTGAGTCCTTCTCTGTGCCACCTCCTCCCTGTCTATGCCTGTGAGTCCTACTGAAACCAATGTGTGCCAGAGTGTGTCTGCATGTGTGGGTGTGTGCATACAGGGACAGTGAGGGATTATCTACTACTATAGCAACAGGATCTGGTCCTGCAAAAATGGAGAGGGATGCCCATGTGCTCCAAATGCAAGCAAACTCCAGTGCCTGAGTTTCCAGCTGTCCCAGCTAAACTGTGTACAGATGTGTGCTGCTTTGCTACAGCCATAAACAGACCTCCCAGGATTTTTCCAGAGGAAATGCAGAAATATTTTGGTGTCTGCTCTGGGCAGTAGAAAAGAGAGTGGGGATGGGGCTTGAAGAGAGGGCTGAGGGAAGCCTGAGGGAACTGAAAAGGCAAGGACAACCTCCAAAAGGCCAGCGGGGAGGGGAAGAGGGATGCGCCCGGCTTCCAGCTGCAGGTCTTCACAGCTTGAGGAGGGCCCAGCCACACATGCTGGCCCCACAGAGCCCTGCACCCACCCTACCTTGTCCTCCTCTGCACCTTGGGCCCCTCACCAGGGGATTCGCCACAGGCACACAGGCATCTCAGCCGCTGCCTCACCATCACCCACCCAAACACAGCAAGCACACCACTGTCACCCCAACCCCACAGGCACGTCACCACTGCGTTCCTACACATACATTCACTCAGCCTCTCACACCCTATGCCCACAGTTCAGAACCACAAGCAGACACCATGCAAACACCCCCACTGCACACATGCTCTAAACCACAGGCTGTTTCACAGACAGCCATCCCACACCCACCCCTGCACCTCATCAAAGTACATGTCCCAGGTCAACACTCCCCCACCGCACACACCGAGAGCTACACTGCTCAGAATTTTCTAAGCCAAGGAATAGGCATTATATTGTTTAGTCCTCTTGTCAAAGCAAACCACTTAAAGGTTTAAAAGAATTTGCAGGGCATGGTGGCACATGCCTGTAATCCCAGTGACTCAGGAGGCTGAGGCAGGAAGGTCACAAGTTTGAGGCCAGCCTCAGCAACTTAGCAAGGCTCTAAACCAATTAGCAAGATCCTGTCTCAAAATAAAAAATGAAAAGGGCTAAAGGTGTGGTTCAGTGTTTAAGCATCCTTGGGTTCAATCCCCAGTATTGAAAAAATAAAAAAAGAATTGGACATATTCCTGTCCCTGGGTTTACTTTAACCCACCCATCTCTCCCCACCCACGGGGGAAATGAATTCTTCCATTCAACTGTACCCCATCCTCAGGCCTGGTCCTCATCAGAGTTAAAAGTAACTCTCTTTGCAGTTAATGACCCTGGGCTCAGCCCTGGTGGCTCTTCTCCCCTGAAGGAAGAGAGATCTTTGCACAGTTTCCCTGGTAAACCCTACTAAGCAGCTGCTCTGTGCATTGGCATGTGCCAGGCAAGAGGAAGGTACAGGCTGAAAAAGCGGCCTGCTCTGTCCTGCTCTCAACTCAGCAGCAGGGGTGGGATTCAGCCTACAGAACAAGATTCCATACCCTCCCCTCAGAGGAAAGGGAACAGAGTGCTCTGGAGTCCAGTGGTGGGAGGGAACTTTGCCAGACCAGGAGTTATGGTGGGCGGGCTTCCTGGAGGAGGTGGCCTCTGGGACACCTTAACCAGCATTTACCTGTGCAGATCAGGGAGCAGGGAGAAGAATTGGAGCTCACTCCCACCCCACAGAGCCCCCTAGCACATCCCCCTGTTTTATTGTATTCGTAGCACATCTAAATTCATCTTATCTGCATATCTGCTTTCATCTGTCTCCACCCCTATAGTGAAAGCAAAGGTCTCCTCCTGTGCTTTATTCACTGCACCAAGTGCCTGTGTCTCCAGCTCCTAGAACAGTGTCTGGGGCTCTTTAAGGGGAGGGAGGGAGGAAGGAAGGATGGGAGGCAAGGAAGGAGAAAATCCCATGTGCCAAGGCTTGGGGACCTGGAGGTCAGTGTGGCAGAAGTAAGACAGCGGCAGGCCTTGAAGGTCAGGCTGCGGAAGGTAGACTCAACATCCTGCAGTGGGAGCCACCGAGTGTATGAGCAGAGCAGTCACATGTACAGGCCAGTGTGTCCCAGGCCTAGCCAATCAGTGCAAAATCTCCTTGACCATGAGACGTTGCTAACTAATAGGTCAACACTATATAGTAACAGGATGTATGACTTTTAGCATTGACGTTCCTACATGAACCTATTATAGCTTCCATTAAGAGGGTAGGAACAGATTTTAAAAAAAGAAGTTTAGATAAACAGGAAAAGTTCAGATACATCTTCTCTCCTTAGCTTCACCCTGAGGTCAGCCAATGGGAACCAGTCCTAGATGGAAACAGGTTATGATGTACAGGTCTAGTTTGGGGGGACCGTTGCCTTTATCTAAGGTACACGCAAAGAGTGAGGGTCCAATTCACATAAGAGGCAAGTGGCTTGATCACATCTCCCGTCCCAGGAGCCTCCTTTACCCCTTTGGGGTGGACCAAGCCAGAGACCAGGTCTCACCCTTGGCAGAGAATAGCTTACTTGGCTTTAGGGTCAAAGACTAGGTGACTTTAACAGGTGACTGGGACAGGCAGGAGCTATATGAAAAGGGTTTTATGAGCCACCTGCTGCTCACTTTCCAAAGCTGGGCAAGATGAATGCTATGGGAGGTTTCATCTTGAACTGTCTCCAGTTAGAGGAGGGCTTTTATCTCCTGTCCCCCCAATCCTGGGGGGGAGGCCTAGAGGTGCTGATCAGGAGTTCCAGGGGTTTGTTCGGGTTTTTAACAGGGCTGTTCTGGGTGTGCTGAGCTCATGGTCACCTCAGCTGCCCCAGTGGTGGAGACTCTCCATCTGAAGACTCTCCAGCCCTCCAGTCTCCAGGCCTAGAGCCCACAGCTTGAAGCCTCAGTGGAGCATCTGCCCTATCTGCAGAGCCTTAGCCCTGGGCACGGAGGAGGGATCCTGGGCTCTGGTGTGGACCCACAGAGACACCTCTGGAGCAGGGTATCTGCTATCTCTACTGGAGTCTCAGCTCCTGGAGAGAAGGGACAGAGCAGGAGAGGAATTCAGTCAGAGAGAGCACATGGCAGATCTGGGCATAGGCTGCACTGGACAGCTCTGCTACTTTGAGCAGCTCAGTTCCACCTTTTGCACCACAGTGACCTCATCTGCAAAATGGAGATGTCATTGCCACTCTGCCTCCTTCAGAGGGATGCCAGGAGGTAGAAGGGGTGTATGCTGCCACATGGGAACAACCAGGCCTTTCCCTCCTCTCTATGGCACACAGTGTGGTAGCCGAAGGGATTAGAAAGGCCCTGTACTCAGAATTAATTAGGAGGCTCTTGCTCTTGACAATTGCCCAGGGCCTGAGTCCCAACTCCTTCATTCACCACATAGGTGATTGTGGACCTGACATCTCAGCTTTCTGAGACAGTCCTTTTGCCTGTGGGGTTTTTTTTTTTTGGGAGGGAGGGTTGTTATTATTGTTTTGTTTTGGTATCAGGATTGAACCCAGGGGTGGTTAACCACTAAGCTACAACCCCAGCCCTTATTATTATTTATTTTTAAATTTTGAGACAGGGTCTCACTAAGTTGCTAAAGGCCTTGCTAAGTAGTTGAGACTGGCTTTGAACTTGTGATCCTCTTGCCTCAGCCTCCTGTGTCGCTGGGATTACAGGGGTGTGCCACCATGCCCAACTAGTCTCCTGGTCTTTTAAGTGGAGAGGAGCAGGGATCGGTGCCCAGAGATTGCAAAGGTGCTTTCCTGCTCTGCCTTTGTTCCCTGGGGCCTCCTGGGACTGACTCCGGGGTTCTGAATCCTCCTTCTGTCCCATCTCAACTCTGAGGAAGAGGAGACTGGGCTCCCAGTGGTGAATGTACTGACAGGCTGACAAATGAGGATGGCTTCAGGTGGGGACACAGGCTAGGACTCACCAAGCAGCAGGGACAGCAAAGGTGCAAACTGCACCTTCAACTACTCCTTGTGTGAATGGGCAAGAGGTGGAGGCTGAGGGGCCGGTGGGCGGCTGATCTGGGTCCTGGAGCTGTGCATCCTCTGTTCAGTCCTTCGGCTGTGATCATTCATCTGCTTGTGCAGCACACCCAGAGGGCCACTGCTGTGTGCTGAGCATGTCGGAAGACAGACACGGGAGCGCACGCCCAGCCTCTTGGGAGGTGACAAGCCAAGGAAACAGATGGTTCCCACACAGCATGAGAAGGGCTGGGACAGCAGCCTCGCAGGGTGCTTTCCAAGTATGGGGCAAGAAGGAGGGCCTGCACCCAGCCAAGTGGGACAGCTCTCCCCGCAGCCGTTGCAGTCAGCTTGCTGAGATGATGAGAAAATACAGAAGTTGCTTGGTGTCCAACAGCTTAGGGGGTGGTAAGAACAAAATACCCAAGAGAAAGGTTACTGGATGGGATAATTAATGTTTTGCTACAGAGGAAAATATTAGTGTGTGTTGCTCAGCATGTAAACACCTCAACCAACAAAACGGCTCAGAGAAAACAAGCAGAACCGCAGGATTTTTCTCACAAAGATTAAAAATAATAATAATGATAAGAAAGAGAAGAGACAGCAGTCACAAACATACTTCCTCCCGTGACTGAAAGAACATTCCCCGCCAGGTGAGAAAACCAAGGCTCAGCTCAAGAATAGGTCTTGCTGCTGCCCCTTCCTACATGACAGTGGCCCTGGGCACACAGACCTGCCCTTGCTCCTGTCATCCTGGTTACTGAGGCAAGAGGTTTCTGCATATGTTGGTTTGACATCCTAAGGTCCAAGAGTCTTTTTTTTTTTCTTTTTGTGGCTCTAGGGGTGGAACTCAGCCTTGCACATGCTAAACAAGCACTGTGCCACTGAGCGATATCCCTAGCCACCTGAGCCCTGGGCATAAGAGATTTCCCATTGGCCAAGGTACATTCAGCTGGTGTTACTTCCAAACACCTGCCTTCTCCACCCAGAGAGCCTCATCTTCTCAGAAAAGGCTGCATATCTCCCAGCTCATGGCCTCAGGGGAAGGGCCAGCTTACTAAGAGGAAGTAAAAGAGTTATTTTTGTTTCCGTGTTTGTGAACTGTAAGCATGTGTTCAGAATCTCCAGGTGATGAGATGAACCTGAAAAAGTCACTTTTCAAATTGATGCCAAAGCTTACTAAGAGCTGCCAATGAATGTTAAACAAACCCACCAGAACCAAGATGGCGCCTGCTAGGTTTGTCTCCAGACTTGCAGCTCTTCCCCAGGTGCAGCTTCAAGGCCACCACTCCTGAAGAGGACTCCAGCATTAGACTCTACTCTAGAATTAAATGCATGACAGTACAATTAGGTTGGGGCCTCCAGAGACAAAATTTTAGGAAGTCTTCCTCCCATTCCTGTCTCCAGAGAGCTCTAGAGTTGGCCTGAGGGAGAAGCTACAGGCAGGCAGGCTGTGGCTGTGGCAGTAAGACGCTGACCTTGGGAACTTACCCTGACCATACCAGATCAATCCCAGAGCCCAAGCAGTACTTGGGGACCAGATGGAGCATCAGATAGCCAGAGAAGTCCACGGCTCCCTCACTCTTTACTGAGCCAGGATTGGGCCTGGGTCTTGCCAACCTTTTGTGCTCAAGAGAGTCTCAGAGCCTGCAGTCCCTACTGCATGGGGCCTGTGGGAAGAGGTTCAGGTTGGTCACTGTGGCTGCTGCTGGCAGGGGCCGATGGTGTCTGTGGCTCTGGGTCTGAGCACTGTCGTCACCCTGAGGTCTTCCTCCACCAGAGTTGCCTGCTATCTCTTTGGCCATCAGAGTGTCACATATGGTCACCATTCTCCCCTCCTTGCTTCCCCCTGTTTGCATGCCAGGTGTGAACACCTATTCATGGATGTTTATGTCCCTATGTGAACACAATGGGTAGGTCTTTGGCCTTACGACTTTTCCGCTATCGACCTTGCAGGTCAGGGTCAGGGTCTCTGCCACATTCCATAGAGTGGACAGTGGCTAGAGCATGTGCCCTCAAAGTCGGAGTGGAAATGGATTAGGGTCCCAGCTTTGCCAGACACTATGTGTTCTTTTTTTGCCCCCTGGTACTGGGGATTGAACCCAGGGCTACTCACTTGCTAACCAAGTGCTCTACTACTGAGCTAGCCCCTAATCTGTTTTTATTTTATTTTGAAACAGGATTTTGCTAAGTTGCCCAGGCTGGCCTTGAACTTGTGGTCCTTCTGCCTCTGCCTCCCGAGTAGCTGGAATTATAGGTGTACGCCACTGTACTGGGCCTACTATGTGATCTCGACAACTGCTTTAAACTTTCCCGAACAACAAAATAGCAAAAATGTTTATTCCGTAGATTTGTTTTATTAAGTGAGACCATCTTAAAAACAAATAAGCAAATGCATCCTGTTAACGTTAGCTCCCGTCTTCTCTTAACTTAGTTTCCTAGAAATCAAACTTTAAGAGGTGTATGTGCATTTATTGGGGTGCTTTGGGATATATCCCTATAGGGGGAATGAAAGGAGCAGACTTGGGTTGAGGAAGACATTGGGCTGCTGCAGTTGTGATCAAAGACTTGGCCACCCCTTTGCAGAGCTCTTGGGCTGAGGTGGCCCTGCAGACATGTCCCACATTAAGGCAAGGGGGCTGAACCTTTGTTCCCCACAGCAGCTGTCATTAGATGCAAGATCACTTAGCTCAAGAGGGACATAACCTTGGGCAATGCAGTTCCCTTCAGCTAAGGGCCTTTCTGAGGGGGTGGAGCTATGCGCCTTCTGAGTCGTTGCTGTGCAGTTGGGGCCATGAGTACCTCCATCCCGAAGGACCCTCTTGGCCAGGCACTCAGATACTCACTGCAACTTCTGGTCTCTCTCCTTGTATCCCAAACCTAACACCGGTTGGTGTGAGAAGTGAGCACGACTTCCTTTAACTGGGAACAAGAAGCTGACATTCCTGTTTGGGTCCAAACCCTCATCTTGAAGTGTAGACTTGGACAAGTCTTTTCATTTCTTCTGCTCTCACCTTTCTCATTTTTAAAGAGGATCTCATTACCCTTCTGCCTTCCTTCGGGGAAGGTAAAATGCCCTAAGGCAAACTGTGAAGTGCCTGGACATCTATGGCGTCATTATACCATCGAAACCTCACATACCATAATGTCTAAATCAGTCCTGATCCCCGTTATTTTTTTATGTGTCTCCTCAGTCCATTCCTTCCTGTCAGGCTGCATCCTTTTGAAAGTGAAGAAAATAGGTCTGCCCTGCTAGGGCCCACCCCAAGGGGCCTTCCTGGAAGGCCCTGGAAGCCACTACCCCAGCTCTGGTGAAAAAACTGATAGGTGTGTGGTCAGCAGGGGCCTGAGCCCTGGATGCTGCCCTTGTAGAGAAGCTTGAACTCACACCTGGCTTTCACAAGAGGTGACAGACATTGGGTGCCAGGATAGGAGACTGCAATCCCAGGTGCTAGAGTGTTCCCTCTGAGTCCTGGTTGATTGGTTGGCCATGTCCTGGTGGGGAAGCAGGTGACCCTCCCCTCCTGACTTTGCCCCTGCTCTTGCTCCTCAGAAAGTCTCAGCTGCCACATTCATCCATCATCAGTCCCCTCAATAGGAGTGAGCAGAGCCCCCAAAGCATCCTTATAAATCACAGGACTGCGAGGAGGAAGGTCATGCTCTCCTCCCCAAGCTCAGCCTTCTGGGCATCATTTCTGGATGTTTCAAAGCTTGGATTGATTGTTTTTCCTTTCAACTGATTATGTTGGACACTTGTCACAAGCACTAGAGAACAAAGCCTGTGTTCCCCTAGTTGAATTATAGACCATTTCACCCAATTTATTTTTTGCATTCCCACCCAAATCACTTTTTCTCTAAGCCCTTTTTGTTGGGACAAAGGAGGAATGAGAGAGAAAGAAAAAAGCCCTAGAAAGAAACCCAATCTCTAACACCAGTACCCTGCATTGCAGCAGCTCCCAAACATGGCTGTTCATGAGAATCGCTGGAGGAGTTTGTTAAACATACAGATGACTATGCCCACCCCCATGAGTCCATATTTCACCAAGCACACCCTTCCTCTGCCAGCTCTTTGCACAGCTGTTACTGATGGCCCCTGAGGGTCCCAGCTGACTTGGAAATCTACACGCTGGCATCTTCGAGTCTGCCTAGGCCAGTTCTTTGCTGCAGCTGTAAGTCTGCAATGATGGAGCAAAAGAGGCCTGAATTTGCTGGGCACAGTGGCACATACCTGTAATCCCAGCGGCTCAGGAGGGTGAGGCAGGAGGATCACAAATTCAAAGCCAGCTTCAGCAAAAGTGAGGTGCTATGCAACTTAGTGAGACCCTGTTTCTAAATAAAATACAAAATAGGGCTGGGGATGTGGTTCAGTGGTCAAGTGCCCCTGAGTTCCATTCTCAGTACCACCACCCCCTCACACACACAAAAAAGGCCTGAATTCCAGCAAGACCACTCTAGAGAAATGGTTCTCAAAGTTCGTGACATCAGAAATGCAGATTCTCCGGTCTCCTCTCAGATTTGCTGAAACAGGGCTCCTGCTGATGCTGAGCTCCCATGGTGAGGCCCACCATCCATGATTTCACAAGCACTCAGGTGACCCTGATGCACACTAACACTAGAAGGCTGAGAGGAAAACTGAAGGAATTCTCCAGCCCTCTCAGTCTCCTTCGATCACACTTTGAGGAGAACAAGGTTGTCTTCACCCCTCCTCGGAATGGGGTGGTCACTAGCACTAGGGCCAGAGGGCAAAGGTGGGGTGGCCTCCCAGCCTATGTCTGAAGTTCCTGGTGTAGGTGAGGAGGAGGGAATCTAGAATGACTCCAGGAGAAGGTTCTAGAATGCAGCCTGCCTGGAGTTCACAGGGACTGAGAAACCTGGACCACACCATAGACAATAATGCAAAGGGGTGGGGCTTCTACTATAGGCAGCACACTTCGCCCTCTCTACTCCAGATTGGGCCTCCCACCAGTGTTTCATTTCCTAGGGAGGAAAAAAGCAACAACCATACTCATAGTCCTGGAGAGTTAGGTGACTTACCTAAGGTCTCTCAGGGACTGACTCCAGAGTCAGACACAAAGGAATTCAGGTGTAGTGGTGCACACCTATAATCCCAGCACTCCAGAGGCTGAAGCAAGAGGATCACAACTTCAAGGCCAGCTTCAGCAACCTAGTGAGGCCCTAAGCAACTTGTCTAATAAGAATTCTGTCTCAAAATAAAAAATAAAAAGGAGGGATGTAGCTCAGTGGTAAAGCACCCCTGGGTTAAATCCCCAGTATAAGGGGAAAAAAAAGGAAGGAAAGAAAGAAAGAAAAAATAAAATCTGTTTCTGGGTCAGTGGTAGGAGGACCTAGGATTCATTTAGTCACTCAACAATTACCACCTACACACTACCAGACATAGTCTGTGTTTTCTACGTGGGTTTTCACACCAAGCTTGGGTAGGGGATACCTTTCCAGTTTCCAATTGAAGGAAGACTGAGGCTTCTTTTATGTATGTGTATATATGTATATATATATATATATATATGGGATTAAACCTAGAACACTCTACCACTGAGCTACATACTCAGGCTTTTTAAAATTGTTTTTTAAAACTTTGAGACAGGGTCTCACTAATTTACTGAGGCTGGCTTTAAACTTGTTATCCTCCTATCTCAGCCTCCTGAGTCTCTGGGATTACAGGTATGTCCACCATGCCAGGCTAAAACTGAGAGTTTTTAAAGTGAAGCCACTTGGGCTGGGGTTGTAGTTCAGTGGTAGAGAGCTTGCCTAGCATGCATGAGGCACTGGGTTCAATCTTCAGCACCACACAAAAATAAATAAATAAAATAAAGGTATGTGTTCATCTACAACTAAAAAAAAAAAAATGAAGCCACTCTTCCAAGGTCCGCGACTTGGAAGCAAGTAGCAGAGTCAGGATTTGAATTCGAGTGATGGGTTATAAATCCAAAGATTGACCCTCAGCTGACTGCTCACAGAAGAGCTGACAAAACCTTAATGGCCAAAGCCAGTAGCTCCTCTTGTCCCTGGGAAAGCCCAGCAACAGCGACATGTCCCTACCATTCCCCCATTCCCCTAAGGACAAAAGCCAACTCTGATTCCAAGTGCCAGCCTCAGCCCAAGAGAATGTGCAGAAAGGGCAGAGACAATCAGCTATAGGCAGGGCTTTGGCTGTGCCCCTTCTATTCACTAGGCCCTAGGGCCTGGCTCAGAACCCCACCCCCCTCCTCTGGCCTTCGCTCGCTCCCCACCCCCAGTTCAGCACAGCCTTGGGCAGGGAGGGCCCCACCATTAGTTCCAGACACCACGTCTCCTCTATTTATGGTTTTTTTTCTTTGCTTCTGCGGTTCTCCCTGGATGAATGCCCCCTTTCCCTGGATTTACAGCATCCTCCCGAGGTGGGGTTGATGTCACTTTAATGAGAGTTACAGCTGCCTTGGACTGTGACTTCTGCATTCCAATTTACTGCCTGGCCTCAGGAGCCCAGCAGGGCTTCTCCTAGGCAGGGAGGGGTGGCTATAACTGGGCCCCGGGATGGGGTGGAGGCTAAGGAACTGTAGCCCTCCCCTGCCTCCAGAGACGCCCCACCCCCAGCTCTGAACTAGGGCTCCAGGCTCTTTGGTGGACCTCCAGCAACCGGAAACTTGGAGAATCAGGACAGCAGGGGCTGCACTGTACAGACCTAACCCTATAAACTTGGGGAGAGAAAGCTCAAAGTTTTTGCAACCCTACCCCCACCCCGCCCCACCCTCCACCCCCATGAGAGTTCTGAAGCCGAGGACCGAGGACTATAGAAGGTGGGGGCATTCACAGAAAGCCTGTTGTTCCCTAGTTGAATCCAGATGTGGTGGTGGGAGGGGGAGGGAGTGGGAAGAGTGCACTGGAGGCAGCCTGAGGGAGGAGGACGTGAGAGGAGGGAAACGTGGAAACATTACTTCCTGCCAGAGCCATGGGACCCCCTCACCCACCCAATCCATTCTGCATTTCAGGGCCCTCTCCTTGGAATCTCCAAATATCACCCCAAATTGTCCTCCATTGTCTCTAATTTCCTAGGTGATATTGTCAATGAATCAAGTACACAAGTATAAAAAAAAAGTATGCCATTTGGAGGGAACTTATTTGGTAGCTCCAGCTGTGCAGCTGAGGCCACAGCTCTGCTAAGACCCTTGGGGAAGCCACTGCCTGGCCCTGGCCAAGGGACAGAATAGAGGGTGGGGAGTCAGGGGTGCCAAGTATAGTATTTTATTTAATTCTTATGATAATCCAACAGGATAGGAATCCTTACATCCATTTTATTAAGAACCAAAGCTTTAAAAGGTTAGTTCAATCACTTGTCCAAAGCCACACAGCTAGAAAGTAGCAGGCCAGCTAGAAAGTGGCAGGCCCAGTTCAGAGTTGGTCTGTGGGGCTCCACAGTCCTTACCATACCACCAATTTTGGAGCAGAGGCACTTAGCCATCTCTCAGCAAGTCAGAAGTCTGAGGGAGGCTGACTGATTCCATCAATGATTAGAGGCCTACCAGTTCCAAGAAACCTGCAGTTTGCTCAGAGACGCTCATGCTGGAGACAGGCTCCTGGGACAAGGCCTTGGCCCATGTGTTACTAATGGCCCAGTCAGCAAAGCCCCTGTCCCCCTTGGAGGTGGGAGGAGACCAGGGCAAAGGAGACCAGCACTGCCCAGGAGGGCACAAGGTGACAGTTCTCCCAGAGGCTGGGGACATAGAGAGGAGAAAGGCCTGTGCCCACCCTGCTCCACTTCCTCATTGCCTTATCTCCCCAGGAACAGGAAGTTCATGATCTGGTCCAAAGTCACAGCTGGGAGAGCCAGCTGAGAACTGTAGCAGGGTGGATGTCTGCATTGCCAGTGCCTCTGCTGGACCCAACCTGGAGGCAAATACCTGGCCTTGGGCAAGAGGCCCATGTGGGGACAAAGGGCTGTGTGGGCACAGCAGACTCCAGAGATTTTGGAGTCAGATAGCCAGGATGTGGCCTTGTAACCTTGTAACTCTGGCCTGAAGCCTGTGTTGGGCTTCGTTTTCCTGCTCTGTAAAAGGTGGGAAATAACTGTCCCCTCTGCTGGAGTTAGGTGGGAATGAAGTGTGATTTATAGCATTCTGGCCCCTAGCTGCTATGGGAAGAGTGCTCAGGGACTATGGGCTAGTTTTCTCCATTCCATTCTCCCTCCCCTCCAATTCTAGGCCTCAGTCTCCTTGTGTTTATTCTAAGTAGAAAGATCCTTTTGAATAAAACCACTTGGTTCCCCCAGACCTCTCATTCTAGGGACCCAAGGGATCACAGAGGTATTAATTAGCAAAGCCTCAAGACGGGCCCAGGCAGAGAGGGAGCCTTGTTAACGTTAATTGGTACCATCAGATCTTTGCCCAGTCAGGAGGGAACGGTGCAGGCTGGGATAGCCTCTCTGCCCTCCAGGTTCACAATCTGCCCAGGACTGTGCACCCAGAGCTGCTCCTGCCTCCCTGGCCCTCTACAGGGCTCAGCCTGTGATAAGGGTAGGGGGAGCCAGGGAAGGGCAAAGGACAGGGCTACCATCGCCTATGAGAGGGTCAGGACTGTGTTCTCGGAGCCAAACAATATTCTTTGAATATAACCACCATGCGGGCCCTTTACTGTGTACCAATACCAAGGGCTGCACCTGGGAGGAGATGCCAGTCTAGCAATGGTTCTCAAAACTAATTTAATGAGCCTAGGGAGCCTGTTTAAAATGCATAGTCACAAGCAATGCCCTGGGTGATTAAAGTCCAGGAACCAGTTTTGTTTTTTTTTTTTTTTTT
>CM053399.1:92446408-92461742 GCA_028644305.1 Xerus rutilus
TTTTTTTTGGTACTGGGGATTGAACTCAGGGGCACTCGACCACTGAGCCACATCCCCAGCCCTATTTTGTGTTTTATGTAGAGACAGGGTCTCACTGAGTTGCTTAGCACCTCGCCATTGCTGAGGCTGGCTTTGAACTCGCGATCCTCCTGTCTCAGCCTCCCTAAGTGCTGGGATTACAGGCTTGCGCCACCACGCCGGCTCTGGCCTCAGTTCTTTCATACCCTCTGGTTCAAACACAAGTGCTATGAAACCATTATAATAAAAAACAGAGTGAAAAGTACCTGGAGAACTACCAGAAAAGCAATCTCAGGGATTCTCCTGCAGGCTTCTCAATCTCAATTCATGGTGCCCCCAACGGCCCTGGCCAGAACCAGGAGTTGTCCTTGGCTCTTCCCTCTTACGCAGCACCACCCTCGGCCAGTCCAAAGAAACATCAAATCCTGCTTCTAGATTCTACAGCCTGAGCTGGAGCCTAGCACCTCTCTACACCCTGACTGCCACCCCCACGGTCCAGCCCACCATCACCTCCCATCTGGATGGCTATATTTCATTTCCATCATGATCTTAAAACACGAGTTTGATCATGTCACCCTCTTACATAACACCTTGCAATGTGTGCCCACTGCTTTTAGGAAAACAAAACCAAACCCCAATGCTAGCATTGCCTACAAGGTCCTGTATTTCTTGCCAAACTCTCTTGCTTAATTTCAAGCAACTGTTCTTCCTCAGCTACTTGGTCAAGTTTCTGGTAAGCCCACCAGACTCAGGTCTAGTACACAAGTTGTTCCCTTTGCCTGGGACATTCTCTTTGCTGATCAATCCTGATTCACACACACACACACACACACACACACACACACACACACACTCCGTCCCCAATACTGAAGATTGAGCTCACAGCTTTGTGCATGCTAGGTAAGCACTCTACTACCAAGCGATACTGGCAGCCCTTTTCATTTTTTATTTTGAGTCAGGGTCTCTCCAAGTTGCCAAAGCTAGGCTTAGACTTGTGATCTTCCTGCCTTATCCTCCAGAGTAGGCTGATTTATCTTTAAAGTTTAGACTATACCCAGCAAAGCCTCCCAAAGAAAGCCTCCTAGTCTAAGTTAAAACCTCCTCTTATTCTCCATGGTGCCAGTTATGAAAATTAAAATTTTATTTTTGCCATAACTTTTTTTTTTTAACCCAGGGATGCTCTATCACTGACTTATACTTATACCCCCAGCCTTTTATAAAAATATTTTTAAATTTGAGACAGGAACTTGATAAGTTGCCCAGGCTGGCCTCTAACTTGCAATCCTCCTGCCTCAGCCTCCTGAGGTATTACAGGAGGTATATACCTCAGCTGGTATTACAGGAACACACCACTACATCTCACTGGTTTTGCCACACACACACACACACACATTTTTTTTTGGTAACGCCTGCTTCTCTTGCAGCTGTTGGTCTCATCGCAGGATAAGGAATTGCTGTACTTGCTTTGATCCACTCTTGTGTCTGCTGCATCCATCACTGTGACTCACTCTGTGCTACAAGACTGACTGACTGAATGAATGAGTGAATGAATGAGCATTCAGGAGGTGGAGTGTGGAGGAACTAGCATGGAAGAGGGAATGGTTAGGTTTGGGACCTGCCAGAATCATGGGCCTGGAATCAACGAGCTGAGATCTGCCTTCCCTTGCGATTCAGATCATTCAGGTCTCCTTTTCCCTCCTGAAGGTTATTGATTCAGCCACCCTCCATGTAAACGTCCCCTCACCTGGATTTCTGTCTGGGAAGAAGGGCTGCCCCAGCCATCCTGCCTGCTTTTCCCTTTCCAATTTCTACTCTTCATTCCTCTGCTGTTTCTCCAGCAGGTTTCCCACCACACCCTTGACTGATGTAACTGTGCAGTCATGTGATTCCATAAACCTAATGTGCACATCTGCTCAGGCAGTGAAGTGTTTGGGGCTTTGTAGTGGGCCTTGAGAGATAAGAGGAGGGACCTCCCCACCCCATCCTCCCTTATCCCTCAGATTCAAAGCACAAATTGCCTGCCCTATCTGCAGGGACCCAGTAAGGGAGGGCGTAAGGTAACCAAAAGCAAATAGCCACCCTCGGAAAGCATCGAGAAAAGTCTTCCCATGTTGCAAAGATAAGCTCCCTCTCCTGCTGCCCCCATCTTCCCACAGAGGCCATTTATTCGGTTTCCCTTTCGCCCTTTTATATGCCCTGTCATCACCTGTTTTCTTGTCACAGGCTATAAGATGGCACAGTGTTTCTCTTTCTACCAAATGGAGGCACACCCACACCAAAAGGAGATGGGAGGTGCCTCCCCAGGTTTTGCTGCCCACTTCCCAGTTTCAGAGATCTCAAGCAGCATAAAACTGAAAGACCTAAAAACAGACAACTGTTTCTGATCGAGTGTGTTTTCTATGCATAGATGGGGGACTGGCATGTGTAGTCAAACAGGGATTTAGTATTTGATACAATGAGAAAGAATTCACAGTTATCAAGTAATAATAGCTACTATTAAGCAGGCCTATGCCTGAGGAACACTTTGTAAAGTGCTGGATACACAATATTGCATTTAATTTTCAAAATAACTCAGCGAGGGAAGCATTTATATGCCCGTTTTACAGAAGAAGAGAGAGGCTCACAGAATCACACAGCTCATGCGTGGCCAAGCTCCAAGCCTGAGATCCTGATGCCCTTGCTCTATACCACTACTAGAAACTGCTTTCCTAAGGCTAGCGGTGAAAAAGGAAAGGAAATGGGTTTACAGCATGGCAGAGGGCTTAAGATTAGACATAAAGAACTTTCCGACAATGAGGGCTGTTTAGTTGTAGTCAGGGTAATTAGGCTTGTTAGAGCTTTTCCTCAGAGGGCCTTTACATCGAAGATGAATGGATGTTTCTATGCCTGGGTGGTTTAAGGGAAGCGCTCTCTGTTCCCAGCATGGGGCTGGCCTGTTTGAACTAACAGCTTCACTGGGGATACAAGATTGCCACACATGAAACCGTTAGATAACAGGAAAAGATAGCACAGGATGTGTGCCCGAAATGGACTGGAAGAAAGCAAGGGTTACAGACAAGCAGAAGCTACTGTGGTTAAAAGTAAGGGCTTTGTGGTCAGGCAGACTTGTTTGAATCCCTGGCAAACACAGCTGGTTCTGCTACCTGTGTGACCTTGGGTATGTTACTCAACCTCTCTAAGCTTTGGTTTCTTAGCCATTAAAAAGAGGCTAAGAATAGAATGTATTGGGGGTGGGGGTTGCTGTGAAAATTAAATAAGATGACCCATGTAAAAGACCTGGCACAGAACCTGGACATAAGAGACTTAGTGGCAGCTGTTATAATAATTACTATTATTGTTGGAGTCCAGAGGCAGGAGAGAGCAGGGTGATTTAGAGAGTTACAGATCAGTAGGTAGTTGAGAAAGTCTTGCTGGGAAACTTGAGTTCTGACTTGAATTTTAAGGACTTAAATTAAGTCAAAAGGAAGAAATAGTGACAGAAGTAGATGGGACTCATGGAATGGAGATCTCATTGTTCACTGTCACTAAAAAAAAATCTGGCTGGGTACAGTTGGGCACACCTGTAAATCCCAGCAATTCAGGAGGCTAAGGGAGGAGGATGGAAATTTTAGGCCAGCCTCAGCAACTTAGCAAGGCTCTTAGCAACTTAGTGAGACCTTGTCTCAAAATAAAAAATAAAAAGGACTGGAGATGTAGTTCAGTGGTAAAGTGCCCATGGGTTCAGTCCCCAGTACCCCCCACCAAAAAATAACAAAGAAAAGAAAGAAAAAAAAGAAAAGAAAGAAAAAATCTGTTTTGACCTGTGGTTGAAGTAGAGAAGAAAGTTGAATATGAGCAAGAAATTGAGGAAGAGATGAAGTCTTCCATACTCTTTTCCAAACTAAAGTTTGAATAGAGACAAAGCCTCAGAGATCTAAAAATGAAAGTGGACATCCACAGTTCTTTGGGCTACTTCTTCTGAATTCTTGGGGTATGTGTTGGGGCAGGGGAGATCAAAGGCCTGGAAACATGGCTGAAAGCAGAGCTGGTGGTGATGGATGGGTTAGGACATGAAATGGGAAGTTAGAAAATGAGGGCGAGGCCCTTAATGACTGTGACTGACTCAGGAGGGAAGACCTAGCTTTAAGGCAGTATTGACATCTAGCATCCGGTCAAGCAGGCCAGTTTTGAGACCCTGAACATCTCTTATCTTCAGTAGCACCAGCTCAGGGTGGGAATCCCTAGGAGAACAATCCAGTTATTCTCTAGCAGTCTGCCTCATCCCCACAAGGTGAAGATCAAGTGCTAAAGGGCCAGGTGGCTTCCCAGGAAAGGTGCTGTGCAGTTTTAGACCTGTCAAGTACTAACTGTCACTCCATATTAAGTTATATGGGCCCCTGTCAACAATGCCAATTTTCTGTTCTTTCCCCTAGGGTTTCAGTCCATAAGTTTAGATAGCCTAGAACGCGTTTTTCACAAGCATCCAAGTGATTCTTGAGGTAAGACAAATGTGGAAAACCTTGAATTAGGTATAATCTCTTAAATCCTCTTCAGTCCTAAATCTTGGCAGCAGAATGTAACAGAAAGGGCTCTGCCTTGGCAGTAAGAGGTGGATTCTGGACACCCTGCAGCCCACAGGGGACTGTGTGGGGACACTGTAGGAGGGAAGAAGAAGGCTGCCATGAATATCCCAGAGAGAACAGGGCACCTAGCACAAACAAGTGAAAATGAATATACACGAACAATAGGTTCTGAACATCCCTCTGGGGCTTTGGCAGAGGGCTGGCAGTATAGTGGAGGTCTGCGGCAACCCTCACTATTCACAGGGTGAGTACTGAGGTGCAAAGAATATTTAAAATATGCCCAAATGACACAGTTAAGCAGAGGCAGCAGGTTCCAGATGTCCCCGTCTTCACTCAGCTCACCGTTGGGGTGCATGGCAGGGCAGGCGTATCTTCTCACCGCTTGTGGGTGAGTTCCTGATGTGAGGCGCCAGAGTCCCCAGTGACCTGAAATCTAACATTTCCTTGGATGAGCTCCATCCGTTACCTGGAGAGAACCAGAGCTCCGAGGAAGTGCGCTGGACCGAGGAAAGGCCAAGAAGATGAGGAGATGAGGGCGACTGGACTGAAAAAGAAAGCTGAACAAGGACTCACAAAATATGGGCGCTTTGAGGGTCTAGTCCACGTCCCTCTCCTTATCTCTCAACTGATCTGAGTCAAGGCTGGGCGAGAACCCCAGCTTCACCCTCGGACCTAGGGCAAGAAAAAGGCGGAGAGGTGAGGTATGATTTTGCAGACGCTTTTGAGAAATTCGCTGTGTCAGAAAAACTAAAAGACCAAACAAAACCCCTAAAAATCCAAGCCCGATTATTTCATCCACGTGGCACAAGAACAAGCCAAAAAAAAAAAAAAAGAGGGGCGGGGGAAGAGACTCCCGTCCCGCCCCTGCTGGGAGGAAGGGATTTGCTGCCAGGGCAAACTCCTGACACAGCCCGGGCGCGGCGGGGAGGGACCCTGAGAGAGCCCTTTCCCACAAAGCCGCTGGCGGCGGTCCCCTCTCCCCGCCCCCTCCCCCGGGCCGCCGCGGGCCCTTTAAGGGCCGAGAGGTGCGCGGTCTCTTTAAGGCAGGTCCTGGTGGTTTCTGTTTTCTGAAGGAAGTGACGGGGGGTGGGATTGAATGAAAAGTGCAAAACAGAGTCTCGAGCGCGGAGACGGGGGCGCGGGAGCCGCGGCGCGGGGCAGGGGGCGGGCGGGGGGCGCCGTCTAGCACTCGAGCCACCCGGGCGCGGCAGAGGGCAGTCCACGTGCGTCCGCGCCACGTAGCGGGCGACCTCGCCTCAGCGTCCCTTAGAAGAGCGGTCCCGGGCGCCCCGAACTAGCCCCTAACTCGGGGCCAAGTTTGCCAGCGCTTCTCCCCGCCCCCACGCGGCGCGCCAGGGCCGCGGCGGCCCCCGGGGATGCGCGTCCCCGGTCGCCGCGATGTCCCCACGACGCTGCCGGCGCAGCTGCTGCTGCTGCCGCTGCTGCTACTGCTGGGGTCACCGCGCGGCGTGGGCGCGGGAGTGGGCGCTCCGGCCGAGCTGCGGGTCCGCGTGCGGCTGCCGGACGGCCAGGTGACCGAGGAGAGCCTGCAGGCGGACAGCGACGCCGACAGCATCAGTCTTGAGCTGCGCAAGCCCGATGGCACCCTTGTCTCCTTCACCGCCGACTTCAAGAAGGTGAGGTCCCCACGCTCGCTGGTCCCACCCAGCGAGCCTCCCCGCCGGGGTCTCAGGCACACTTGAGCCTGCAGATGGGAAGACCAGGGCCAGGAGGGGAACGTGACTTGCCCACGGTCACGCAGGTTCTTCCCTACACCTCATTGCCCCACGTCCCAGCGCCCAGACCCGCCCAGTCATTCTCAGTGAACTGTTTTGCTGCTCCCTCCAGCATTTTCCAGTCTTTCACCACTTACCTTTGGGTACCGGCCCCCTTTCTCATGCCCTGACCAGCTCTGTCTTTCTGGCCTTCTCCAGCCCTCCCAGCTGATCCTCCTTCAAGAGTTCATGTTAACAGCTGCTCCCTTCTAGAAGTAATTTTTCTGTGCGCTGGAGGGAAAAGTCCCAGGAGAGGTATCAGGCATAATGGGTTCTCCCCGTGTTGCTGTGTGGTCTAGAGCAAGTCCCTTTGCTTCTCTGGTCTTGTTTCTCACCTCTGTACAGGGCAGTGAGGTGACTTCAGGGGCTCCCAGTCCTGACAATTTGAGATCCCTGAACCACTTCTCCCTGTTTCATTTTCCTGGGAAGAACTGACTGCCCCTGCCCCTTTCTTTTTGGCCTGGAAGGCCCAGAAGCTTGCAGCTGGAGAACCTGGTGGGAGACACCCCCCCTCCCCTCAAGTGAGGCCCGTCATCCTGGAAGAGGTGCCACCCTTTACCCTGCCTGGCAGGGGCTGGCCAACCCCAAATTTTGGTCCAGATTGGGTGCAGGAAGTCAGAGATGAGCCTCTACTCAATGTGTGTATATGTTGTGGAGAGGACCAGAAGGGACGGAGGAGTGGAGGTGTTTGGGTATTCATCAGCACATGGGCCTGGAAGGGCACTGGGTGACTAACAGTGACCCAGCCGCAGGAAATGGTGTTCAAAGGGAATCTCCTGATCTCCTACCTCCAACCCCTCCCCTAGTAACAAAAAAGCCCTGTGTAGCTGTTTCTGGGGGAGCACAGAAGCGAGGTGGATTAGATGACTGCTGCTGCCATCTCTCCCTC
The DNA here is from genome assembly GCA_028644305.1 of Xerus rutilus. Classification (NCBI taxonomy): domain Eukaryota; kingdom Metazoa; phylum Chordata; class Mammalia; order Rodentia; family Sciuridae; genus Xerus; species Xerus rutilus. The sequence goes on from CM053399.1 coordinate 92,453,653, forward strand.
CTCCCTCTTAGAGACTTGGGACTTTGGGAGCATAGGGACAGAATTTGGGGAGTTGGCTAAGAACCCAGTGAGATTGCCATGGACAGTCGGGGTTAGGAAGATCCAGTGGAAGGTGGAATAGTGGGTAAGGCTCCACTGCTGATCTGTCCCAGGACCACCACATTGTCATTGTCCTAGGCCTTAGCTGGTGGGGATAGCTGTCACAGATGGGAAATCTTGGTGTATCCTTACTCCTCAGGCCCAGGCTAGGTTCTCAAATGCAGGTAGGAAGAGATGAGTTTGTGTGAGAAGAAAGGGAAGTTGATAGGGTCTGAACATCCCTGTGTCCACCTAGGTTTCAGAGGAATTTTATCAAGGATGTTCTCTGCTTGGAAAACCCAAAGTGGCTGAGTCCATCAGCTGACAGGAATCTAATTCTCCTCTAAGCCCTTTGACCTTAAAGGTGAGCCTCAGGCCAGGCTGCATGTCTGGAAGGCCACCCTGTTCACTGGCCAAATTCTGTGACCACCTTGGAACCCTGCGGAGATACCTGCCCATCCTTGGGACCTCTCCAGTATGCCAGGCTGAGGCTGTGGCCAGGGCAGTGAAAGGCAACCGGCTGGGCTGGCAGTGGGTGAGGTTGTGCTTTATAGCCTCTGGCTACAGCTGGAAGGTTTTTTTTTATTGCTATGCCTTGAAGGGAGAGGAGAGGGAGAGCCCAGGTGGCTATAATAGGGGTGGAGGTAGCTGGCTGTGGGGTGAGGGTCTGGGTCCTGAGGCTGAGCATATGGGGGGCACCCAGCTGCCCAGTTAGAAAGTGCATTGGAGCTGATGGCAGGCATCTCATTTTAACCTCAGAGTGGTTAAACCTCCAGCCAGGTTTCCGACATCTGTTTTTCACGTTAGCCTCTGACCCAGAAGCTGGCACTTCACACCCGCCCTTGGCATCTCCGATTTCATCAGCAAGGGAGGGAATTGGGAGTGAAAGGCACAAAAGGGAACCAGCTCCAAGGCCCCTCCAACACCAGGCTTCTCGGTTGGCCTGGGGCAGGGTGGCATTGGAGTGCACAGGGATTGAGGAAGAACAGTCTACCCGCCTCTTTCCACCGGCTACATCAGCCAAAACCCGCCTGAGCCCTTACAGTCCCCTCTGCTGCTGGCTCACTTCTCAAGGCCTCATACCTCATAGTCTTTGGCAGATTTCCACCACAAAGTTCTTTCTAGAAGGAATGATTTTTCCTGTAAGAAAAAGGCCTGGAACTTGTGATTTTGTGTTTCATGTACCAAACCCATTTTGGGGTAGTTTGGGAAAAGGCCTGAATTCACTGGAGACCGTAATATTTGCCATCTAATCACCTTTGGGAGAGACAGTGCTGACTGAATGAGACAGGCCTGGTTACCACTCTAGCTGGTTAACCCTGGGCCAGCTCTTCCATCTCTCTGAGCCTTCATTTCTTCATCTGTATAAAGGAGTCAGTCAATAGCCCTCCTGGCTATTGGCAACTGAAGAGGGTAGTGCCCACCTCACTCATTCTACATCAGAATGCTATATTAAGTGCTCAGAAAGTAGAGAAGCTTTGCTTTGATAGTGTGGCTCAAAGCATTCCGCCATCATCCTCCCTGCTAAGCTTGGGCTCAAAGGGGTTGAATGAATGACCTGGGGTTACAAAGAAAAGTCAGTGCGAAGGCCAAGAGGGACTTGAGTCCCTCATCACCTTGGAGCTCTTTGGAGCTTCAAAATTGCTGGCCATCCCTCTGGGCTGGAATGACCATCCTTATCCTGGCAGGATGCAGGGCCACAGTAAATCCCCCTGTGCTGGACAGAACACAGCCCTGTCCTACTGATCCCAGCCCCCAATCAGCCCCCTTTCTCCAGCTCCTCCCAGCTCCCAAGTATGGTTTCAGTACCATCTGACTGTCCCCCAGTCTGCCACTGGAGCCCAGGCTGGGTTTGCAAACTCCACAATCAATGTGGAGTGTCAAACGGTTGTCATGTGTCACCACAAGCTTTGCCTTAGGCTGACTGAGCCACCAGGCTGACTGAGCCAAAGCTCTGAAAGAATGTCATGCTTTACTCAGAGGCACCCAAGCTTTACTGCACATTAGAATCACCTGGGGACTTTTGAAAACTTCCTGTGTGTAGGTGACATTCCTTCTTCATAGAATCCAAGGGTGGGCACAGGCAGCAGCATTTTTCAAAGAAATCCAGGTGATTGCAGTGGGCAGCAAAGTCTAGGAACCACTGGCCTAACTGCTGCAGGGAAGCAGAGGGGATCTGGCAGAAGAACCAGGTTAGACTGTTAGGTGAAAGAAAACCTAAATTCAGCCACATATTTGAAATCCAACACTATCCCTAATAAACCTAGTGTTTGGCTTTAGTGCTGGAGATGGAACCCAGGACCTCAAGCCTACTGAGCATGTGTTCTACCACTTACCTACATCCACAGCACCCCATGTGTTGTAGGAAGCATATACTCTTTAGGCCTAATTCTTTGCCCTGGGTACCTGAACTTTAATTCCTAATATATACTCAATAGTCAATAATAATCCTCTGTATAATCCAGATCCTATATATGTAATTAGACCTGTGTGTTCATAACCATTGGGCATATCTAATAACAGGCATGTCACCATCCTGTCTCTTACCTGGCTGCTTGTCCCACAGCTCTCTTGGTCACCTCCCCCAAACTTCTGTCCTTGTCCAAGCTCTCATTTGCCTCTATCCCCTAGTCTAAGTGTCCAAAAGCTGGGGAAAGGATGAGTCATGTTCCAGGCAGCCTGGTTTGGTGCTGGCCGGATGGGGAGGGTGGGGCTGAAAGATATGAAGAAAGTCATGTGTGACTGCATCAGTCTGGGGGGTACATGGGAGGAGAAGGAGACATTCCAAAAGTGAGGGAGGAGGGGATCATGGGGGCCCTTGGGCTGGAGTCTTAGAGGAAACAATCAAGATCAGGAAGTCACATGGCACTGCAGATCAGTTCAGCATCACAACACATGGACAGGGATCCAAGAAGATTAAAGCTTGTACCCTGCACTGGGCACTGATGGGTAAGTAGGAGCCAGAGGAAAGAACTGTGCAGGGAGTGTCAGGGTTCCTGTCCTGGGGCTCCTGGGCTGGGGTGCAACCCAGGAAGCCATGAGATACAGATATGCAGGGTGTACCCAGCCACGGTGCTGCTTGAGCCTGTTTATTCCAAGGGTTGTCACAACACACAGGTGTGGGACAGCAGAGGCTTTTAGGGCCCGGCATCCCCCTACCCTATGTTAGAGCCCCTACAATTTGGCATGGAGGCTTGTGGTAGAGGGAAAGTTTCCTTGGGCATCAGAGGGCAGAAGTCTCAAGGGAGACCCCAGAAGTTTTTGGAGCAGAAGGCCTTTTCTCAGGATTTTATGAGAAATCACCAGACAGGCTTGTGTATTTGGGCACCTTGGGTCTAACCTGTCCCTCTGCACCTGAGGAACTCCTCCTTGGATCAGGTTTAACAGTCCTGCCTGAAAGTTCAAGTGTGCTACCTGCACCTTGGCCAGCATCTACCCGCTCTCAGTGCTATGTCCCAGTAGGGTGCTAGTGAAAGACCCCAAGCCAGCCATGAGCACCACCACCTGGAGACAGTGGTGTGGCCTGCTGGACAGACAGTGGGGAGAGGAAGAGATAGAGTTCTTCCTCTCTGTCCCCAGCCTACAGAGGTAGTGCTGAATAAGCTGGGATTGATGCCTGTTCCCCAGACAGGCAGGCAGAGGGCCCAGCTAGGCAATGAGGATTGCCTAGATGTCTGCCATCATCCACTGAGCAGCCCCTCACATCACACTCATGGCCTCTGTTGGTCCTCACCACTGCATCGTGAGGCACAGGTTGCCTCCTGGTTGCGGATGTGCATACGGAGCTCAGTTGTTGCGTTGACAAGATCAGAAAAGTAACGATCCCAGATTATGACCCAGGGATCCTGGGTCATAATATATCCCAAACTCCTGGACCTCTGCAGCACTCTAAGTGTATCCTTCCAGAAGGCTGAAGGACCCTGGGGGCAAGGGGCGGGGGTTGGGGGAGAAAATCTAGGTGCACAGGAACAAATCTGTGAATTCTCTTCTGTCTGGACCTGGGCTAGGCCCCTGCTCCCCAAGCTCTTTATACCCAGTGGATCAAGTGTGGAGTCTTTGGCAGTGTGTCGGACTCTTCCTTCCCTGTAGGACCTCTAGGGAGGGATGGATGGGGTGATCATTTTATAAAATATGTCACACATACTATTGATCACTCATTGTGTACATTTTGCTGCCATTTACCAACTGTGTGACTTCACAAGTCTCTTAACTTCTCTGAGCCCGAGGCCTTTTGCTTGCAGCAGGGACAACAGTGTGATGCTCAAGGCTGCCAAAAGTGACTGAGAGGACCTTTGCAGCACAGAGGCTGGTGTAGGTGCCCGAGAAGGGCAATGCCAGTGCCAGGCAGTTGAGCAGGCCCCCCAGCCCTGGCTCTCCTTCCTCAGGCATTAAGCATAAGCTGCTTTTTTTTCTTGTTCCAGGGACCAAAAAGCATCATGAGGCGCTTCTGTCCTTTAAGTTGGCAAATATTTAAGTGCCTGCCATTGGGGATTCAGATAAAGGGTAGAGAACAAGGGAGGCTTCGGAGCTGGAATCTAAGTGAGAGGGAAGTGTGGAGCCCCATCTCAGGAGCCCTGAGTCAGCAGGACAGTGGGGCGCACTTGATCCACATAAAGCCTCACATTGTTCCCTGGGGCACTCAGGATAGTGGTGACCTTTGAGATTTGGCTGACAGAGCATGAGGGGCTTTGAGGGAGGGCTGATGGCTGGTGGCAGAGGGCACTTGTCCTGGTTAGTGGTTGCACTAATACCCAGTAACAAGAAACCCCTGTCTAGGTCCTGGCCCTGAGGTTGTGCAGTTTCTCACACCCTTAGTCCCTGGGCACTGGTCTAGCTTTGGGTTGAGCACATCTGCCCCAATTCCGGTGAGAGAGCCTGGCCAGGGCAACCAGGGTGCTCCTGTGTCTGCCATGGGGCAGCTGGGAAGGACCCTGGCTGTCTCTCCAGGCCAGTCTCTTCCTCCCTCTCCCCTTTCCCAGCCCAGCGAAACTGGCTCCTCTCTAGCCATGAAGCAGCCCCAGCCAGGATCAGAGGAATAAATATTTAGATTGGCTCAGCATGGGCCTCAGAATCACGCGCTCTGGTGAGGATGGGAAGGAGACCAGGATGGCAAAGGACCCTCCCAGGAGACAGCAAGTACCAGCTGTCCGAGAGTAAGGGTGGTGGGAGGGACAAGTTGCCAGAGCAATGGCCCCTGCCCTGGGCTGTCACTGTGTGCAGTGGTGAGCTGGGAGAGGGCCATGGGGAAAGACAGCTCTGATGCCCCGATCCCCTTGGTTTCTCTCTGTCCTGGTGGTAGGTGGACTGGCAGCAGAGTCTGAGACCAGGAGCCCTTCCACCACTGCCCAGAAACTAGAAGCTGGTGATGGGGAGGCAGCTGGGAGTGTCGGCACAAAGGGCCAGAAAAGGCAAGGGGAGGCTGATGAGCTGGAGCTGAGGTTGAGTGTAAGGTGAACATGTGCGTGCAGGTTGTGGGGAGAGTCGTTGGGCTGTGGGTGAGACAGGGTGTGTGTGAGCTGGAGATGCTCACGTGAGACCTAGGGGCTTCCGACAGGGAGGAGGGTATTAGAGACCGAGGAAATGTGTAACCTGAGCCAAGAGGGGGTGGGAGAGACCCTCTCCGAGAGAAAGGGGTGAGGTAGTATCTCTTTGGGACAGACTGAGGCAGACAGAAGCCAGGTGAGCATCTGTATGAGGGAGAGCAGGAGCCACCAGGTGAGACAGTGGAAATGGCTATGAGGGAGAGAGATCCAGGCCTAGCAAGTCGATGTGAAAGACGAAAGACGTGTGGCCCATGAGTGGGGACAGCAGGTGTAAGTCTGGTATGGACTGGGATTAGACTTGCCTATGTATAACATAATATTCCAAATAACAGTGGTTGAAGCAGAAAAGTGTGTTCCCCTCTTTCCAGTCTGATCTCAGTCTGGGAGACAGCCGTGGGGGCACGTGTGCCAGGGCGCGCTCTGCAGTGCTGCTTCCCCCTCCTCCAAGAGGCTTTCCCTGGAGCCTCTTGCCATGGAGGTGGCGGCGAGGACCTTGCACTGGGCATCTGTGTCCCAAGTGCTTTTCAGGGCAGCTGTGTGCCATCTCTTACGCGTTCACCCAGAACCCCAGCACAGCTGAGCCAAAGCAGCCTTCTCTTTGGGACACGGTGAGCCTCCAAGAGATGGCATGGCAGGGAGAGGGCAGAGAGAAAGGGAGTATCCAGAGCAGGCTAAGCAGGAAGCTTGGGAGAGTGTGAAGGTCACTGCACTGAGAGTTGGGAGGTCTGGACTTCTGGTCCTGGCCCTGCGGCTCTGTGACTTATGAAGGTCACTTTCCCTGCTGGAACCTCACTGGGCCATGAGGTAGATGATCCCCTAAGCCTTCTGGAAACCAAAATAGCAGCTGTAGGACTACCACCCTATAGGAGCCCAGCTAGAGGCAAGGCCAATAAGAGATGGTCTGAGGGGTTGACGGATCTAGGGAATCCATTTCCTCAACCAGCCACCAAGTGTGGAGCCCAGCTGAAGCCCATATACTTGTGCCAGGGTCATATCACAGAGGGACTGGATCACTTGTTGCCTGGGCAGAAGATGTAGAATGAGGACAGGGGCCGAGTCTAGAAGGGAAGACAAGTAAGGAAGACAGTCCAGATACTGGGATTGGTGCCAGGGGTGGCTCTGCTGGGGACTGATGTGGGTGGCAACAAGAACAAGACTGAGCAAGTGACGCATGTGACTGGTGCTAAAGGAGGGTGGACAGATGGGCACAGGGCATCCCAGCAGAGGAATCACTCATAGAAGGCTCAGCGGGTGACATGGTGCTGCTCCTGGGAACTGCAGTCTCTTTGCTTCAGTGTGCAGCCATGTAAGGGTTGCTGTGGGCAGGAACCTGGGGTGCCAGCCTCTGGGGGTATGCTTATGGTGAGAACGAAGGGAGTCCTGAAGGGCATTAGGCAGCTCAGGTGATAACATGGAGGGACGATGGGGTGGTGTTAGGAGACCCTCACCCTTGCCTCTCTTCTGTAAAGACCCACCTCTGCTGAAAGGCCCTCACTCTGAGAGGTCGCCCCTCCCTGGCTCCACCCCAGCCTCATCCTTTGCCTCCATATCACTTAGCATGAACTTCAACCCTAGGGCTTGTTGTGCTGCACTGACATTGATTGTCAGATATCAGCCTCTCTTGGGAACCCCTTGAAGACGGGCCTTTTTCTTGGCCTTGGCTATTTCTTTGCCCACCCTGGTGCTGGTGAAAGTCTTGTCCCAAGTCATGTTAATGAGTGCCTTTCCACTAATGTTCTGGTTACTTGCAAGCCACAGAGGACTCCTCTCACTTGTCTGGGCCTCCAATGTATCTGTAGGAGAGGAATCTTTACTTTGCGGGGTGGGAGTAGGTTACAGTGGGAATGAGGCAAGCAAAGGTGAGGGCTTGCAGCCACAAGAGGGAGACCGGGTCCAGCCCACTGTGTCCTGAGAACTTTCACTCATCTGTCCCTTCTAGCAAACCCTCAAGGTAGGTACTGCTGTTTTGCTCACTTTGCAGATGTGGAAACTATGGTGTAGAGAGCTTAAGCAAGTTCCCCTAAGGATATGTGGCTAGTGGTGGCAAGGCCAGGATCTGGAATCTTTGCACTACTATGTTGGCCTGAAGCCTACCAACTCCTTATTACAACTACAGAGGAGGACTTCAGCAAACACTGTCTCTGGGGCACACCTGCCACGCCCTCCACACACCCAGGTTCTGACCCTGGTTGCTGTGTGCTCCCATTTTTCCTGATGGGCTAGAGATTCCTGGTTATTTATGAGAGAAGGAGCCTTGTGGAGCCCTCCTGTCCTGGTAGTCCAGCCTGCGTTCTGAGCCTGAGATACCTGCTTTCAGCCCCTGCCAAGGACTCTCACCCAGTTAGGCCATCTGCCATGGGGACTCCTGAGCGACAAGGAAGGCTAGGAGCCAGGTTACCATCTGGCCACATGTTGTCAAAGCTGGGGACTTTTTCACCCTGTTCTTCCATCAGTTCTAGAGAAAAGGGA
>CM053399.1:92462242-92486055 GCA_028644305.1 Xerus rutilus
GAGAGCAGTTCACTCTGGATAGAAGCTGCAAGGCCTAACTGCCCTTTGCAGTTGCAGGAGTGGGTCTGGGTGCCCCTTGACTGCTGGGCAGGGAGCACTCTGAGGCCAGGTAGGAGTAGCTCCTGTCCTCTACACACAGAAAAACCCACGGGCAGTGCGGCAGGCTGAGGAGATGCGGGGCTTGGAACAGCTGCACATGGACATCGCAGTGAACTTCAGCCAGGGTGGCCTGCTGAGTCCTCATCTTCACAACGTATGTGCTGAGGCCTCAGATGCCATTTACACCCGCCAGGAGGATGTCCGGTTCTGGCTGGAGCAAGGTCAGCTGAGTGCTGGGCCCTGTCTGCTGCGGGGCAGAGGGGAGGGGGCAAGGGGACATCACAGATGGTGGAAGGGCACCATGCTGAGGGGCCTCCTTCATTTGTTCAGGAGATGTTTATTGAGCACCTGCAGAGATGAGTCAACCTGGGGTCAGAGATGGAGACGCCTAATTCCTGTTCCTAGGAGCTTCCTGGGCAGGGCTGGGGATGGAGGGGACTAGATTCATAAAGCTTTATGTATGTCAGAGTGCTATAATAATGAGCTCAGGCATTCAGGGGTGGAACCTCTAAGCCATACTGTGATCAGTCAGGGAAGGCTTCCTAGAGGAAGTTGTGCCTATGTAGCTGTGTCATCCAGATGAAAGGGACTCATTCCAGGAGGGACACAGGGACTGTCAAGCCCTTCAGAGGGAGATTCTCCAATTCTCCCCCGAGCCCCGCCCTTAGGACACAGACCTTCTCTAATGGGAGGGGACCACAGGCACCCATTCCTCCCTGCCTGCCTCTGCTGCTGCCTCCCAGAAATCAGCTTTGCACCATCCCTGGTGCCAGTGTCTCCGCCCATGACCCTTGGGACCTCCCCCCAGTTCTGTGCAGTCCCTGTGTGACTTCAATACTGGCCCAGCTCCCTGTGCTTTTCCCAGGACTGCCCTCAGGTCCTCTGTATGGGAGGGACAGAAAATGTCACTATTCCAGCCCCAGTCCCCTGATCCTTCCACCCAGCCTGCTGAGCCTAGAGAAATGCCTGCTGTTCCCTGGATGGGCTGGATTTAGAGATGCTCGCCAGTCCCCCATGTGCCGTGCTCCAAACTAAGGTGCAAACCTGACACACCCCACAGAAGCTGGTCCCTCCCACAATCACTGAGGCCAGGCCAGCCCCTGCTGCCTCCTTGTCTGTGGGCATGTTTGGACTGTCCCCTCCCTGCCTGGCCATACTCGGACATAATCTCCCTTAAGAAGCCTCCCTGATTTCCTCCCCAGTTTCCCCAGCACCTCTGTTGGAGCACACTCCAGTACAGTGATATTGTAAAGCCAAGTGCAAACTTGAAGTCAGACGGATCTGGTTCCAGTCTTGACTTCTCTTTTATTGTGTGGCCACAGCCACATCATTAAATTTCTCTGGCCCAGTTTTCTTTCTGTTTTTGGTCCCAGGGATTAGAGCCACATCCCCAGCCCTTTCTTATATTTTCTTCAGAGATAGGGTCTCACTAAGTTGCTGAGGCTGGCTTTGAACTTGCAATCTTCCTGCCTCAGCCTCCCAAGCCACTGGGATTATAGGCATGAGCCACCATGTCTGGCTCTGGGTCAGTTTTCTGATCTGAGAGACAGGGGTGATAATGCTTAGCTCATGGGTGAAGGAAAGAGGTACTGAATGTAGACTCCCTGACACATAGTTGGGACTCAGTAGATGAGGGTGATTGTTATTCAGTGCCTCCCACTTACTTCTGCATCCCCAAGGCAGCCTTGGGAAAGGGGTGACTGAAGAGGCCAAGAGGGGAGGGCCTGCAGTCTGCAGCTAGGATGCCCCCTCCCTTCCTCTCTCATCCTTGCCTTTCTCCCCCAGGTGTGGACAGCTCTGTCTTTGAGGCTCTGCCCAAAGCATCTGAGCAGATGGAACTGCCTCGCTGCAGGCTGGTGGGGGATCGTGGGAAGCCCTGCACCTGTCGTTATGGCCTGAGCTTGGCCTGGTACCCCTGCATGCTCAAGTACTGTCACAGCCGTGAGCGGCCCACGCCCTACAAGTGTGGCATCCGCAGCTGCCAGAAGAACTACAGCTTTGACTTCTATGTGCCTCAGAGACAACTGTGTCTCTGGGATGAGGACTCCTAGCGGGGGCTGCTCTGGGCCCACCACCAGAGGAGGTGGCACCCTGCCTGAGGCCTTATTTCCCTTCTCACACCCTGGCCCTGAAGCCTTGCTCTCCCATGACTGTGAAAGGGGTGCGCACAGCAGGGTGACTCATGAAGGCAGCCCCCTCCCACCCTGTGCCTTCCTTAGGGGCAGAGAGGGACAAAACCAGTTCTCCAGACTTGCCTCCCTCCCCTCCTCATCTCCCCTGAAGTGTTCACTTTCAAGCAACCAAATGTGACAGCCTAGAATTCAGCTCTTCAAAGGTTTAGACCCTTAAAAGGAGTCTCTGCCTATTAACCTGTCAACCCACTCATGTATAGAAGGACCTGGCCTCACCTCACCTTCCTGTGCCCCCCCAAAGAAGGGGCTGTTGGGGACCCATGTCACAGCTCCTGTGCCAGATCACATGCCTTGTTTCTAACGAGGCCAGGCTGGGTGTGGGGCTGAGCAGACCCCTACTACCCCTGACACTGACCACGTGTGCCTTTTCCCAGACCTGGACTTTGCCCCTAGAGTGGGCACCTGTTTTTCCTCCCTCTAAACAGAAATATTTTTGTAAGGTTCTGGAGCAGGGAAGGAGTATGAAGTACAAGGAAAACTTGAATTCCAGATTTTTAATACAAAGTATTTATCGTTTGTACCAGAAATAAAAGTTTTTAAGTTTTTACTTGACACACTAGACCCAGAGATCAGAGAGAAATTTTATCCAGTACTGCCACCTGGTGTCAGAAGTGTCCTATATGATCAGTGACCCATCTGAGGACAGCACCTTCTAAAGCACCTACTGTGTGCTCTGTCATTTGGGGAAGGCGTAGGTGTGGGGGAGGGTGTTGCCAGGGAAGGATAGAATAAAACTTGGGCGATCAAGAGGTTGAGAGACAACAGGTTGGGAGTGTGACTTAGTGGTAATTCATTTGCCTGGTATGTGCCAGACCCTAGGTTCCATCCCCAGCATTGGGGAAAAAAAAAAAAGATTTTGGAACCAGCCATCCCACATTCAAATTGAGGCCCTGCTACATACGTGCTGTGCAGTCTTGGGTCAAGTTACCTTACTATCTCTGCCTCAGTTCTAACATGAGCCTAATTTTTAAGATTTAGAGTGAATTCATACATGTCAAGTGCCTATCACTCAGTGAGTGTCCTTAGCCATTATTATTAATATGGCTACTATCAGACATTGCCTCACCCATGAACCTGAGACCACCAAAGCAGACATGGAAGGCTCTTCACTTCCCCAGCATCTTCCAGTATGAGAAGGCTGCAACAAGAAGTGCTGGGCAGGTGCTGGCAGCTTCCAGAAGAAGGTATGTACAGGCTGCGTTTAGTGGAGAAGGCTTCTTGGAAGAGATGGGTATAGGTTGAGGCTGAAACAGTTTGGCCAGGTTGAGGCAGGAGGGTTTCATGGGTCCTGCAGGGGACCCAGCTCCTTAAGAGGGAACATGCAGGGTACCCATCCTTCCTCCAAGGTCTTGGGGAGGAAGTGGCATTTGTGGAGCTGTCCCCTGTACCTGTTCCTACATCTCTAGAACAGGCTGTATGTGTTGGTGTGGGAGCCAGGCTTTCTTGGCCGTGGTCAGGCGGAGTATCCATGGAGATATCCTTGGGTAGGCATGCCGCCTTCTAAGCATTCAAAGACCTGCTGCAGTCTCCCCAGGGATTGAAGGAGGGAAGTGCACTCTGCTTTTTTTTCCTTCCTCCTGCCCAACCTGGGGCCTCAGTCCTGAGCACCGACCATGCTCAAGGTAGAGGAGGAGATACTTAGAGAAGGCCCATTCCACCCTATGTATAGAGCCCCCAGGATATATACCTTCCCTACAAACTATCAAAAGACCTTTTTTTAAAAAAAATACTTTCAAGACTTGGAGTATTTTTCTCACCTCCCTGGACAAGCATCTAGCTACCTGTTCCTTGCATTCAGGGGCTCTGGATACCGTCACTACAGACATTCTTGCCTTGGGCCCTTCCTGGTCTTATGGGATGTGTATAAAAATTAAGATTCCCCAAGCTAGGCGTGGTGGTACATGTATGCAATCCTAGCAACTCAGGAGACTGAGGCAGGAAGATCGCAAGTTTGAGGTCAGCCTGGGCAACTTGGTGAGACCCTCTTCTCAAAAAATTAAAAAAAAACTGGGGGTGTAGCTCAATGGTGGAGCATCCCTGGGTTCAATCCCCAGTACTGAGGGATTTCCCAAGAGTTTGAGGCTGACCTTTATTCCCAAAAAAGTAAACACCTCCCAAGGGGGTCACATTCCAGGTGTAATAGCCCACCATTGCAAATCTCCCTCCCAGCCTCATCCCCACCCACAGTGCTTAGAATTCCACCTGAAAGTCTTCTGCTGAGATCCTCACATTTTTGTGTCCATCACAACCATACAGCAGCATGTTAAAGCAGGTGTAGGTGGTCAGCCGTTTGAGTCCCAAGGAGATGAGGCTGTACTCATTATGCTCAAGAAGCTTTTGCATCCATGTGGAAACTCCCAGGAGAGGTAAATGATCGGTGGTCATTTCTCTGTGGCACTTGAGGGCTTACAAAGTATCTTCATATGTATTAACCCATTGGCTCCTGGCAGGGATTCTGAAACATTTTACAGGCATGGCTCACCTATAAAAATTGTTTGACTTAGCCAGGCATGGTGGTGCACACCTGTAATCCCAGCAGCTCGGGAGGCTGAGGCAGGAGGATCACGAGTTCAAAGCCAGCCTCAGCAAAAAGCAAGGTGCTAAGCAACTCAGTGAGACCTTGTCTCTAAATAAAATACAAAATAGGGCTGGGGATGTGGCTTAGTGGCCAAGTACCCCTGAGTTCAATCCCTGGTACTCCCCCCAACCCCGCAACAACAACAACAAAAATTGTGACTTGCCTGAGGTCAGACTGCTAGTGAGAACAGAGCTGGGTCTGACCTCAGGCCACCTTTTTCCGTGCCACCTCCTCACTCAAACACGTTATCATATTGGTCATCTAGAGCCTCTGAGAGCACGGCTTACCTAAGGGAGGGAGACATAGGTTTGAAGGGGGATGAGAAGTCTAAAGGGTGGGGTGGCAGCTCCTAGGGGTAGCAATCACGGGATACATGGGTGAAGAGGGACCCAAGCTTCTCTGGTACCAGAGTTGGCAGGAACAGACTCCTGACTGCTTCCTTTTCAAGGTGAGCAAGGCACCCTCCAGGGAGACCAAAGGCCCAGCCCTCCTGGGTGCCTCTTGCAACCAGAGAGGGTGAGAATAGTGGCTGGCAGCACTAGCAGCATCACCAGTCTGGACTGGGCCTTACCCTGGGTTTTCTCCAGGCTTCTCTCCCTGCAGTGTCATTAGCCAAGGGAGTTCTTAGCTAGGGGAACTATGGGCACCACAGTTGGGGACTTCTGTCCAGTTTCATAGAATAGAAGGGGCTGGCATAAAAGGGGGCAGAGGCCACTCTGAAGAACTAAAGTTTGAAGCTAACAATGCCCATGAGGAATGTAGGTGCAGCCTAGTCCTGACTCTAGGTGGCCTGGGTGTGCCACTTCCTAGTAAGTGGACTACCTCCATCCAATGAAGGCCTCACTAGCTATCTCTCATGTTTTTCCAGCTCTGCACTCAGCCTTGAATCACTACTATTCCACCTCTGGTTATTAGCCATTCAGCTAAAGATGGACAGTTGAATTGCTTGCTGAAATTTGCTCTTATAAGCCAGGCTATAAGTAGAAATGGTAAAGAAATATTGGGTCATAGGCAAGCAAGTCGAGGTAGATACTATGAAATCATCCTCCAAATGGGGCTGTTCCCATTTACACTCTCACTAGCTGTGTATGAATGTTCCCATTTCCCCCAACAATTCTGCACTGTCAGCCAGAGTTCTCCAAGAAACAAACCAGTAGGATACATATGCACGGGGAAAGATTGAAGGAATTAGCTCACTGGGGATGGGCAAGTTCCAATCCTGGTAGGCTGGTAGCTCAGGCAAAAGTTGACATTGACATCCGGAGTCTGAAGTGTGTAGGGCAGGCCAGCAGGCTGGAAACTCAGATCCCTGTAGTATAGACTTCAGGAAGAATTCCTTCTTCAGGAAACTCATTTGGCTTATAGACCTTCAGCTGATTGGATGAGGCCCACCTGCATCACAAGGGTAATCTCCCTGAAGTCAACTGGTTATAAAGATAAATCTCATCTACAGAATGCCTCCCCAGTAACATCTAGGCTAGTGTTTGACCAAATACCTGGGCACCAGAAACCAGTCTAATCCCATCATACTTATCATCACTTGGTGTAATAAAATAGTTGTCCTTTGACCAGTGAGAAACATTGTAGCATTCTAGAATTTATTCACAGTATCATCTGTAGCCAGGTGACAGTGGAGCTAGTGGTTCCCTCTACCCTACTTGCCCTGGTGTGGGTCCCAGGAGGATGGCCTTCAGATGGGCTCAGCCAGTGCCAAGAAGCACAATGAGGGCATAATGAGAGAGAAGTTGGCACACGGTACCTGCTCCAGGACCCTCGTGTGGCAGTGGCTCCATTTCTCCCAGGTTCTGGGTCTCTTTGGGCTCTCAACTTGCTCTTTTCCTTCTCTTGCCCACCACCCCCCAGTAGTGGGGATTGAATCCAGGGGTGCCTTACCACTGAGCTCCATCCTCAGATCTTTTTATTTATTTTTTAAAAAATTTGAGACAGGGTCTTGCTAAGTTGCTGAGGCTGGCCTTGAACTTGCGATCCTCCTGCCTCAGCATCCTGAGTAGCTGGGATGGCAGGTGTGTGCCACCGCATCAGCTCTCCTCTTGCTTCTACGGTCTTAGCTCCTCAGCTTTGTTTTCTCAAGGAGCACTGGTTCCCTTAAGCCTGCTGATGCCCCTGTAAGTAAGCCACGTCATCATTAAAGGTGGGTTGATTCTGTTTCCTGCAGAGACCCTGGCTGATAACAACAGTGGTCCCAGCTGGGCACCTCAACGGATGGACAAGGAAGGGAAGAGGGCAGAGGTGAGAAGAGGAGCAGAAGCTCACCTGGCAGGGGCTCAGTGCATGCCTTCTCCCCAGCTCAGGTCAGGACCTCCAGGGCTTCCAGTCCATCAGGAGACAGATGGTGGGTCACAAGCCATCTCAGCACCCAAGCACCAAGGCCCAGCAGAACAAGCCTGTGGCCTCTGCCCTTCAGGGTGATGCCCACATCTTCCTGGCTGACTGTGACTGTATGACTGCTTTGATCCTGGCTCTTGCTGCATGTTGTGCTGTGAGAAGGTCCTGATTCCTAAGCAGAAGGAGGCAGGATGGAGGGGCCTACCTACCTACCTACCTTCCTTCTTTCCTTTCTCCCTTCCTTTTTTTCTTTAAAAATTTTGTTCTTTTTAGATATACATGACAATAGAGTGTATTTTGACATATTATACATACACAGAGTATAACTGATTCTAATTAGGATCCCATTCTTGTGGTTGTATGTGATGTAGTGTTTCACTGGTTTTGTATTCAGATATGAGCATGGGAAAGTGATGTCCAATTCATTCTACTGTCTTTCCTATTCCCACCCCTTCCTTCCTTTCATTCTTCTTTGTCTAAACCAATGAACATCTGTTCTTTCCTGTCCCCCATTTATTGTGTGTCAGCATCTACATATCAGAGAGAACATTCAGCCTTTGTTTTTTGGGGATTGGCTTGTTTCACTTAGCATGTGTTTTAGTCAGCTATTTCACTGCTGTGACTAAAAGATCTGACCAGAAAAATTATAGAGGAAGAAAAGTTTGAGGGCTCACAGTTTCAGAGGTCTTAGTCCATAGACGGCTGGCTCCATTCCTCGGGGCTCGAAGTGAGGCTGAACATCATGGCTGGAGAGGGTGGTGGAAGGAAGCAGCTCACATCATGGTGATCAGAAAGCAGAGAGAGACTACACTCTCCAGATACAAAATATATAC
This sequence comes from Xerus rutilus, assembly GCA_028644305.1. NCBI lineage: Eukaryota > Metazoa > Chordata > Mammalia > Rodentia > Sciuridae > Xerus > Xerus rutilus. The sequence continues at coordinate 92,470,291 of CM053399.1, forward strand.
CCCATAGCCATGACCCAGATTAACCACTTCCTCTGGCCACACCCCATCTGCCTCAAGTTACCACTCAGTTAATCTCATCAGAGACCAATTCACTAAGTAGGTTAAGACTCTCAAAACCCAATCATTTCTCCTCTGAACCTTCTTGCATTGTCTCACACATGACTTGGGGGACATCTCATATCCAAACAAGAACAGCATTAATAGTCTCCAGTTCCATCCATTTACTGGCAAAATCATAAAAGCCATTCTATTTTATGGCTGAGTAATAGTCCATTGTGTATATACACCACATTGTATATATCCATTCATCTGTTGAATGGCACGTAGGTTGGTTCCATAGTGTAGCTATTGTGAATTGAGCTGCTATAAACATTGATGTGGCTGTGTCACTATAGTATGCAGATCTTAAGTCTTTGGGGTATATGCTGAGGAGTGGGATAACTGGATCAAATGGTGGTCCATTCCAAGTTTTCTGAGGAATTGCCATACTGCTTTCCAGAGTGGTTGCACCAATTTGCAGTCTACCAGCAATGTAAAAGTACCTTTTTCCCCACATCCTCACCAGCATTTATTGTTACTTGCATTCTTGATAGTTGCCATTCTGACTGGAGTGAGATGGAATCTCAATGTAGTTTTAATTTGCATTCTCTAATTGGTAGAGATGTTGAACATTTTTTCATGTATTTGTTGACCATTTGTATTTCTTCTGTGTAGTGCCTGTTCAGTTCTTCTGCCCGTTTACTGATTGGGTTATTTGATTTTTTTTTTGGTGTTTTTGAATTCTTTATATATCCTGGAGATTAATGCTCTATCTGAACTGCAGGTGGTAAAGATTTTCTCCCATCTGTAGGCTCTCTCTCTTCATCCTGATGATCCATTCTTAGCTCCCTCTTTTCTTTCTTTTCTTTTTCTTTTTTGGTACTTGGGATTGAACCCAGGAGCACTTAACCACTGAGCCACATCCCTACCCCTTTTTATTTTTTTAAGACAGAGTCTCACTAAATTGCTGAGGCTGGCTTTGGACTTACAGTCCTCCTGCCTCAGCCTCCTGAGTTGCTGGGATTACAGGTGTGCCCCACCATGCCCGGCTAGCTCCCTCTTCTCTTTCATCACATAAAGCAGAAGGCTGGGACTCCACACCTCTCTCTGACCTTCATTCACTCTGGCCTGTCCAGGAGTCCCTCCTGTAATGGGAGAAGTGTCCCTTTTCCCCCACCCTCAGGATCTGAATCCCAGGCCCCTTCCTTGGGGACCTTCTTCTCTGTGGATACTGTCCCTCCTTCCTCTTCTACCTCTCTCTTTCCTACCTCCTTTCCATCAGCCCTGGCAGTATTCAACTCTTTCCCATCTTAAGAGCAACATTAAAAATGCCTCACAGCCAAGTCCTTCTCCACTCCCGGCTCCATCCCAGACAGCATCATCTCAGCACTTCCCAACATGGAACTCAAGGCTGTGCTGCAATCTGCTGTTTTGTGTGTCACAAGAGAGGTGTCAACGACACCGGTGAACCATTTCCCTGTCCAAGTCAGAGCAGGTTCGCGGTCCTCCCTGCAGAGCTGCCACCACATCATCCATGCTTTTCCAACCCCGTACTCAGTCCCTCCCTGTAGTGCCCGACCTTCCGAGCAGCCTCCTTGCAAGTCATTTGTTCTCTTTGCAGGTGTCACTCCTTCCCCTCCTAGCCGGAGGTCTAAGTTACATGTCTCTTCCTCCAGAAAGCCCTTCCTGATGCCCACCACCAGATTTGGGTAAGATTTGCCCCACAGCAGGTTTACCCTACTTTCCGGGTAAGGTAGGTGCCATAGAATGAGGGACTTGCCTGCTCACCTGTCCACAAGTATCAACAGATGGAACTTCCTGGGAGCAGGGGCAATTTTCTTTTTTTTGGTACTGGAGATTGAACTCAGGGGCACTCGACCACTGAGCCACATCCCCAGCCCTATTTTGTGTTTATGTAGAGACAGGGTCTCACTGAGTTGCTTAGTGCCTCGCCCTTGCTGAGGCAGGTTTTGAACTTGCGATCCTCCTGTCTCAGCCTCCCTAAGTGCTGGCATTACAGGCGTGCGCCATTGCTCCCGGCTGGCAATTTTCATTACATTCCCTGCTCCTAGCTCTAGTGGGTACTCAATTAATATTGATATATTCAATATTCATCCATCTAAATGGCCATCCAATGGCCGCTGATCCCCTTCATGTGTGGATGCAGGGCAGGCATGCAGCCCAGCAGCTTGAGGGCAGTGGAGAGGTAGGCATGTTAATGGCAGAGCTGTTCAGTCACAGGATGGACAGCCTGACAAGGCTGAGGGCTCCTGTCACTGTCGACTAAGCCAAACCAAGCCAACTGATTCCAGCAGGGGTTCTGTGGTGAGGCCCAGCCTCTGATGGGCAGCAGGGACTGAAAACCATACAGTAATCTGAATATAGAAGTCAGCATCTCCTGCTTTCCTGAACCTGGGGCCTTCACCTGGGGTTCCCCCAGCCACAGGCAGGCATTCCTGGGTAGAGACCTCTTCAGCTTTATAAGTAGGGGTGCAAAAGTCAGAGTCACGAACGCATTGCCACAAGAGGGCGCGCTGGGCCTAGACTTGCGTTGAACGTGCAGGTGGACAGAAACCTGAGAAAGGTTACCTGGCCTGAAGTGGGCTGGGAGAGCCAGGAAAGGGCTCTGCTGAAGGCACAATTAGGAAGGTGCAGCTCAGGCTCAATGCTGACCTCAAGGTCAAAAAAAAAAGTTAAAAGTTAATTGGAAAACAGTCATGATTATGCTATCTTTGAATACATATTATTTTCACTCATTATTCTAAACCTTCCAGGGCAAAATGGGCCATGAATTTGTGTGCACTCCCCCAAGTACGACATGGGTAAGGGACGGGTACTGGCAGGGAGATGCAAACAGGGCTGGGGTTCAGCATCTGGAGCATCAGCACAGGGAATAGCTAGCTCTGTGTCCTGATTCCTGTGTCCTTTTCTGTCCACTCCCTAGACATGGTTGCTTTATCCTGGTTCCCAGAACACCTCTCACTTTGTCACCTTGGCACTAACCCCTCCACCAACCTTCTGCAATAGGCCTCCTGGCAATGATGCCATCAGGTTTCCAGGTGATTCAAAACACACCTGGAAGCTCTTCCTGGCCTCTACCTTCCTTCTATCTGCTTTTTTGGGGAAAGTCTGAGCTTGGATTCACTTGCTCTGATTATCCCAAGGTAGGGAGCGACCCCTACCCTACATCCCTGCACTCTGGTACCCATGGCCTATCTGGCAGACAGAAGGAGCTAGAAGGGACTTGTTGCTTGGTGGCCTTCCAGAGTGCCTTTCTCCGCCCTTCTCCCAGCCCTGACAACTCAGTCCAGCTGACATGATAGGAAATGGGTGTGTGCAGCAGGCCCATGGCCCAGATGGCCACTTCTGCCCACCGAGGGGGTAACAGGACCGTGGCCATCTCCCTCCAGCCATCATGCTCTCCAGGTTAAATTCATTTCCAGCCCATGTCCTGGGAAGAGGAACCCCGGCTCCTACATTCTTTTGGCCTTGAAGTAGAAGAAGCTGATTCTGTGCTCCAGTGGAAATAAAGTTACAAACTCCCCCACAGTTAGGGTCAGATGTCACACCAGAAGGCCCTCGAGGATCTGGAGAGGGGTCAAAGTGGATCACCATTTCAGAACCACTGTGTCCCTGTGTAAAGCTTTGGGTACTCTCTGAAAAAGTCCTCCAGCTGTTGGGAGAGGGTGGAGTTAGGGAGGGAGAGGTAATTTGCATTGTATTTGCATTTCATTTGCATATCACTCTTTTGATGTCCAAAGGCACTGAAATTTCCTGTCCTTGCTTCTTTTTCCTTTCTTTCCTCTGTTCCTTTTTAACTTCCAGGCAGCCTCCTATCTCTCTCTTCTCCACAGCTTTTCCTCTCCAGAGCTAACAGTTTCATGGAGTTATTAGGCCTGGGGGGAAGCTTCCCCACCAGTCCAGAAGTCGAAAAGCTGGTTTCATGTAGACTACTGTGCTGGGAAAGAGGGGTGGGAGCACAAGGGTTCTCTCAATTCATTTCATCTAATTAAAATGATTATTAAGTAAATCAGAAGGGGAGGGAATAAAATTGTCTCTCTTTCCCCTTTGCCCCATACACACATCACACACACACACACACACACACACACACAGGGTGGGGCGGGGGGATGACTTTCAAGACCCAGGAAATGCACAAGCAGGGAAGAGGAGGTGGTCCCCTGTTCAGCCTTCCACTAAGTCTGTGACCTGGGGCAAGTCCCTCTTGCTCTGGGCCTCAGGTTCTGCTTATGAGATGGGGGCAGATGATACCTAACTTCTTCAAGTTATATGATAACAGACGGGAGAGAAGAGAAGGGAGGCTCAGAAGCTGCAGCAGGGCAGGATTAAAGCACTGTCTGCTTCTGAATCCCAACCCTGCCATTCACTGTTCACCTCCCTGAAGCTCAGTTTCCTCATCTATAAAAGGTTTCTAATGATTGTACTTTCCTTGTAAATTTGGGCTGACTAAAAAAGACAGCACGTGTTCAATTGTGGCACAGTTCTTGGCACACAGGAAGCACTTCACCAGTATTTATGGAATGAATGAATGAATGGCTGAACATGAGGTAATATCTGCCACTCTCATCACCCCCAACCCATCACCCCCATCTTCCTAGCCCCCTCCGCCATGTTTGGAACCCAAAGCTTGGCTTCCAACTGTGAACTCATAAGCGCCTATCTCTTTCTCAGTGTCCCCTTCCCCAAGAACTCCATCTTCCCTTATTCTCATCCCCCAGAATTCTAGGCTGCTGCAGCCCCAGAGACCTTTGGACATCATCAGATATTAGCTTTTCTGGCTTCTGGAGAACTAAAGCCAAGAGGAAAAACATGTGACTCTGCACATGGAAAAGTGCAACAGGTCCCAGATATGCTGCCAGAGAACCAGACCCTAGGTGCTCATGGCCATGCAAATGATATGCAAATAGAGATATGGAAATCACAAGTACACTGGGGTATATTAACTTCAGGCAGGCATTTTTCTAGGATGATGGCAGGTGGGTACAGCTGTAGATAAGAAATGGACCTCAGAGAAGGGGCCAAACCTAAAGTGGGGGAGAGGAGGGAAAGGAGCACAGTGGGGAGGGAAGGAAGGAAGGGCCAAAGGCTATTAGTGTCCTGACAGGGACCCCTGGAGTCACTTGGGCCTCCAAGAAGTCATTGCTAATTTCTTCCCCTAACAAGAACCAGAGGGAACAAAAAGAAGACCCCTCTTCTTTCCAGGACAGGGTTAGGGTTAGGGTTAGACTGACGCTATGCAGGAACACTTAGGCATTTCCTGTTCCTCCAAGACCATGGCAGCACCCACTAAACTTTTCATTTTTTCTTTTCTCTCTTTTTAAAAAAATATTTATTTTTCTTGCAGCATTGGCTATTGAACCCAAGGGTGCTCTACCACAGAGCTACATTCCCAGCCCTTTTTATTTTATTTTGAGACAGAGTTTCGCTAAGTTGCCCAGGCTGGCCTCAAACTTGCTGTCAGTCTACCTCAGCTGCTGGACACTAAACACCTTCTAATACCTGGTGTGTGTCCAACACTGTTCTGGACACTTGGAGGGGGCAATAGAAGGAACAGCCAGGAGGTAGGCTAAGGAGAGACTCACAAAACCCTCCACAAAGGCTATTAAGAACATTGAGGTATCCTAGCAATTCAGAAAAAGATCAGATCACTACCTACATTAAAGGGAGGGGACAGGGGGCTGGGATTGTGGCTCAGTGGTAGAGCACCTGCCTCGCATGCGTGAGGCACTGGGTTCGATCCTCAGCACCACATAAAAATAAATAAAATAAAGACATCGTGTCCATCTACAACTAAAAATATATATATATTTAAAAAAAGGAGGGGACAGGTGAATGGTGGACAGAGGGAGTAAACAGCAGTGCTTTAGGTCAGGAGCTCCCATATTTACTGTGTGACATGGGAAGTCAAACTCCCTACACCTCATTTTTTCCATCTGTAATGGAAATAATAAAGGTACAATTTTACAGGTTGTTATGTGCACTAAATGAGATCTAAAGGTATTAAAGATGCCTTTAAAGTGTTGGTCCACCGTGCCTGGCACATAGTGAAAGCGCAATAAATACTAGGTATTGTAATAGGAATTATCAGGGTGGACACATTCCAGGAGAAAAGAAGGTAAAAAGGCCTAAAGGCAGAAAAGCCCAGGACCTGCTCTGTGAGCATGAAATAGACCTTGGCACTAAGGTGACGAGAGGTTGATAGGGTGTCCTCTGGAAAGGAAGGCAGGGCCTTGTCCTCTTGTTTGCCTGTGGCTTTGAGTTTTCATGCAGATGGTGATTCTCTTTTCTTTGGAATCACTGGCACCTGCAAAGAGGAGGAAAAGAAGGTGAGTGGGGTCTCAGGCAATGAGTTTATGATGGATGCTGCAGAGACTGGAATGGGAGTCCAGACACCTGATTCCAGCCAGACTCTATCACTGGGGAATTCTGTACCATTGGACAAGTCGCAAGCTCTGGAAGGTGGCTGTCACCCCCTCTCCCGTCCCCCAGCACTGGCAAATAATCTCCACGTCTATCTCTCATAGGGTCTCACAGCAACTTGGAGCCTGGGAGGCAGGGAATGGCAGGCAAGGGACAGTTGTCCTCAACTTGGAAAATCCAAGCCGCACGACATTGAGAGAAAGCAGTGGGGACTAGGTGAGCTTGGACACCTGCTTAACCCAGATAGATGCCAGTTCTCCTCAGTCCCTGCCCCGTTTTACAGATGAGTAACATGAGTTCAGGGAGGTGAAGAGCCTGTCCCCTGCCACACAGCTGGGAAGCGCTTGAGAGGGAGGATTCCAACACCAGATTGTTTCCAGCACAGCCGCAAGGCTTCTCCAAACACTCCAGGTTCCTTGGGAGCCTGTCCAGACAGAAGCTCAGGCCCGGCTGGATATCCCGCCAGAGTTCCTAAAAAGGGCGAGCGGGACCGCTGCGGGTGTGGTGGGGAGGGGCTGCCAGGCCGGGTCCCGGCAGACAGGTGTTCTGCAGGGTCGGACCCGCCCCGGCAGCACCCGGACCCCTTCGCCAGGCCCCCATCTCCCCGTATGCAAATACTGCTTTGCATAGGCCCAGGGCCAGGCGCGGGGGCCCTGCCAGGGGGCGTGGCCAGCGGCCCCCGCCCCGCGCCGCGTGCTCACCTGGGGAGTGTGGCAATCCTGGCCGCGCCGAGTGCTGCCCCGGCCGGAGCGGCGGAGCGCGCTACTGCGGTGGCTACGGCTCCGGCAGCGGCTCCCGCGGCAGCGGCGGCCGGGGGCGGGAGAAAGGAGACCCTGGCTTCCCAGGGAGCCCGGCTGGGGCAGACGCGAGGGGCCTGGGGGGGCACTGGCTTTGGCCCCTCCTGGGGCAGGATGGTGAATCCGGAGCACATGCACACAGGTGAGGGGAGAGGGAGTTCTGACAGGTGTCATTGCGCGCCGACCGTGGTGAAGGAGAGGGACACCTTGGGTCGACGGGGGCGCGGGGCCTTATTCCCCAGCGGCCAGGAGAGGGCGGTGTGGATAGCGGGTCGTCTTGGGGCAGGGAGTGCGTTGCTGTCTGGGGAACTAAAGGGAGTGAGTCTGGGATAAGGAACCTTGGAAAAGAACGAAGGTGAGGGCGTGGGGCGCTCCTGAAGCCCCAGACCTGGGAGCCAGCATTGCAAGGGACTTGGGTGTGCTGAATTGCTGTAGTCCCATGAGGTGGCAGGAGATGGGTGGTTCGCTCCCTCAGCCAGGGGTGTGGACCTGGGAGTGCATAAGAAAAATGCGTGTATCCACATGCTACACGTTTGGTGTCTTTGCGCCTATGTGAAATGGAGGCAGAGTGGGCATTTGTGGGGGGAGGCTTAGGAGAAGTGGGTGGGGTGGGGCAATTACAGACGCACCCCTGGAGGCAGGTGCCATGCTGCACGTGTATTGATTAGGGCTTGTGCAAGCATGTCTCTGTGTGTCAGAGGAATATTTACCTGTCCCCATGTGTCTTGGAAAAGGTGGTGGAGCACACCTCAGAGGTGACATGTGGGGACTGAAGATACTTGCACATGCATTCCATGTGTGTCTGTTACGTGTGGGAGGTGTGCCCACTCACATGCGCTCTAGGTTTTTGCTGTACTCTAGACTAGGTGCATGATGGGCCTGTGTCCCAGAAGGGGTAGTGACATTCACATCCTCTGGGTCCCATGTCCCATGACCTCCTTTCCTGAGGCTGGGCATGCAGGACATGGAAAACCATTGCCAGGAGTCAGTTTGCCCTGTGTGAATGAACGTGGGCATAGAGTGAACCATGATCCCTCCATTTACGCTGCTGATCTCTCCTTCCACAGCTGTGCTGGGGCAGGAGCTACTAAGCTAGTGGGTTGGGCTTGGGGATGAGGGTGAGGGTGAGGGTAAGGGGTGAGGCCTGAGCAAATAACAAAGTGAAGGAAAGTGTACCTGATTTGCCAGGTGCAGTGGTGCATACCTGCAATCCCAGTGACTCAGGAGACTGGCAGGAGGATCACCAGTTCGAGGCCCACCGTGGCAACTTAGTGAGGCCCTATCTCAAAATAAAAAAATAAAAAGGACTGGGGATGTAGCTCAGTGGTAAAGAGCCCATGGGTTCTGTCCCCAGTACTGGGGTCAGGGGGAAGCTATACTTGGCTTGGTCACTTCTAACCCAGCATCTTGCCTCAAAGTGGCCAGGACCAAGTAATCTTTGTTTAGAATTTTAGGGTTGCTAAGGGTTTCATTGTGTTGCTTACACTCCTTTCTAGAAGAACAGTGAGAGGGAGGAGCCGATTCCTGACCCATCCTAAGAAAAAGAACTGGCTGAAGGTCCTTCTGGGGTCCTACCAATCCTGAAAACAAGTGGCAGTGGGTTCTCAGGGGACCTGGGGAGCTCACTTCCTCACGCACTGTTTTCCAACAAGCCTGAGTGAAAGGCTGGCTGGCAGAGAGGTGTCAGTGTTCAGTGGCTTCCCTAGGACTGCCAAGAAGGGCTAGGTGAGGCTGAAGGAACCATCCAGCTGGGTGTCATCCAGTGCCTGGGGAAAGTCTGTTTCCAGACCCTGTAGCATCAACATGGGGGGGGGGAGATACCTGGGGCAAATCCCCTTGACAGGTGTTTTTTCTTCCTCTCCTTCCTGTCGAGAAGGCCAGGGTTCAAATGGGAACAAGACTTCTACAAAGGTGGGCCCCTGGAGGGTGCGGGGAGTTCTTGAGGACCAAGATCAGAGATTTCCTGGGGGTTTTCCATCTCCTTGTTTACTGGAAGCTCCTGCTCTGGGGAAATGGGAGGAGGTGGGACAGCTGGGACCTAGCAGGGAAGCAGCCTAGGGGCTAAGTGTGTCTAGTAGAGAGCAGAAGAGGGAGTGAGGTTGAAGAGAGGCCCAAGTCCCCTATGGCTTCTCCTAGAGCCTGCTCTAGGCTGATGCTTCTCAGACAACAGCTTCATCCTCTCCTCCTGGTGGGCCAGGATGCCAGGCACAAAGGGATCCTCCACCTTGGGGCAGATTCATGTCTCTATGTTCACTTGCTTCTTGCTGCTCAGTTTTTAATCCGACTCCCCTCAGGGCTGTTGGACTTCCCTGTGACAGCTCTCAGTCCTGGCTCTTCTGAGCTGTCTGGTTTCCCTTCAGTGGCACCTCCAATGAGCCCCTCAATTTGGAACTTTCTGTGCAGGTTCTGATTGGGTCCTCCTGGTAGGCTTTTTGGTTCAAAGTCATCTTTGTAGGGCCTTTCTGTATGGGCCTTGCTGTGCATAGAGGAAGGGGTCTCTCTTCCCTCTACATAGTGTCATATTAAGGGCTCCTCTCTAGGGTTCCTTAGTTTAGAATTCTCTTTGTGGAAAGTTGGTCTCTCTTGAGTACCATTTTTTCCCACCATAATGATCCGGTATCTGGTTGGTCCTTGATTTTAAAAAAAAGACTTTTCCTGTGAATTGCTAGTCCTGGGCCCTTGGAAACTCCTCCTTGACTGATTTACTGGGACAGTTTAGATGGAGGAAGGAGACAGAATAAGAACACACAAACTAGGGCATAGCCTGCCCCCTGGTCCTGGTTCACACGGCTCCACTAGCTCTGAAGCCCCTAGAGGCCAGCCAGTCAGCTAGGGAGGGAAGGACAGGGAGAAATGGTGCGAAGCCAGCAGAGGGGGGACACCTGGTTGGCTCCAGGGTGTCTCTGTTTCTACGCCTCTCACTGTGAGTTGTTCCCCATCAGGGTTGGGAAAGAGGGGTTGAGCATCTCAAAGCCAGTTAGAACTCGGGAATGACATGTGGGTCAAACGGCCTGATTATGGGAGGGAAAAGAAGAGAGAAGAAATCTCTTCCAAGCGGGGCGCCGGTGGCGCATGTCTGTAATCCCAGCACTGTGGGAGGCTGAGACAGGAGAATCTTGAGTTCAAAGCCAGCCTTAGCAAAAACAAGGCACTAAGCAACTCAGTGAGACCCTGTCTCTACGTAAAACACAAAATAGGGCTGGGAGTGTGGCTCAGTGGTTGAGCGGCCCTGAGTTCAATCCCTGGAACTAAAAAACAACAACAAAAAAAGAAATTTCTTCCAAGGGAGAGTTGGAGCTTTGGCTAGCTCAGAAGTGGGACTGGCAGGTTCCTTGAAGTTTCCCTGGTAGAAGCACTACAGTTTATGAGGGAGGATCCAGGAGGGAGATTCAGTCCTTTCCAATGACATGCAAATGGACACCAAGAGAGAGGTGTATGGCTTCTGCTTTCCCAGAGTAGCCTTGACCCAGGAGGTCCTGGGCACTGTGGTCACTCAGCCTACAACAGCATGCAGCTTGAGGGAAGAGTGCTTCTGGGGCTTTCCTTCTGGGTTCACAGATTTTTAAGGAGAGGCTTCTCCCATGAGGCCAAGGCTCGGGGAGGTCAAGGCCAGCTTTAGGGTGTGATAGTGCTGGCTAAGGCAGATGAGGGTCTGGGCTCTTACACCGCACAGCTGAGCCTCCCCAGGGAAGGGAGTGAATGGCAAGGAGCCTACTCAGCAGGGCTGAGATAAGAACCCAGAGAATCCTGGCCCCACCCCACACCTCTCTCACTCCCTCCTGGCAAGTGCTGTTCAACAGGTGAAGGGTTAAGCGTCCCAGTGAGTTTCGGTGTTGGCCCATTTTTAGGCTGAGACCCAAGCGCGTCCCACCCATCAGCCTCAGCCTCCTTCCCAACGGGAACAGGTTCTGGGTATCTTAGCATCCTGTGGGACTGAAGGAGAGGTTTTACAAGTCATCTCACCTTGTCCCTCCAAACAGACTCAAATCCCTATCCAAGCCTAAAGTGCCATGATGTTGCAAAGCCATGGCGCAGTGGAGGGTCCTCTGATGTCTTCAAAAGTGACCTTTAGACATAATGAAGATTAGAGTTGAAGCTAATTTAAAAGATGAATGAGAAAGGCTCTGGGTATACTTAAAAGTGATGTAGGGAATAATGGGTATTGGAAGAGTTTGGGTTACAAGTGTAATATTCTGGCTTAGCTCAAAGAGTTACCTTTTAAAGTCAGGAGTTTGAAATAAGTTGATTCAGAGACTCTGATCATCACTCTTGTTTCCCTGCCTCTCAAACCCTTCCCTGTCCCCATGAACAATTCTCCTAGGAAGGCACAATGTGGAGAATGTTAATGATTCCTAGGTAAAGAATAAGTGACAGTGTGCCAAGACAGATAACCAAAGCTGTTCCTGGTAATGGGGAGGGGGCTGACAGGGGGGAATGATGAGGCAAGAGAGGAAGGACTGATGTCAGTGTCTGTTGGATTAGTTCATTTATTAGGTGCTTACTTTGTTTTAATTCATTAGTTTGTTTAATTCTCACAACAGCTCTGGGAGTTATCTTTCATTATCTCTTTTTTTATTTAGATGAGAAAATTCTCATTCACATATGTGACTAGAGTCCCCCAGCTATGAGTGATGGCACAGGGATTAAACCCAGATTTGTCTGATGCCCAAACTCATGCTCTGAATCTCAGCTCTACTTAAGCAGGTTAAAACCAGCAGAGGGAGAGAACTTTCGTTCCGTGCCTTTCAGACAGTCTCTGTGAGGTGTTCTCAACACTGTTGAAGAATCCCTGCAGTGCAGTGTGAGCTGAGGTCTGTGTTGGGCAATGCCCAGCTTCCAGGGATCGCTAGCACTTCAGAGGTGGGGAAAAAAATAAAGCCTACTTCTCCATTGGAGCAGAAATGAGTAACCACAGAGGCCCTTTGCAAATATGTTCAGGTGGCCTGTACTGGCCATTCTGCATACTCATGCATGGCAGACAGTACAGCTTGAAACTGCAGCAGAAAGGACTGAGGTCAGGCTCAAGAAATGTCCAAATGCAATGCCCAGGAGGTCCATATGGTTGCAGGGTCCCCGCTAGAGCTCTGTGACTGTGAAGTGTAGCCCCTGATGTCTAGAGAGAGCTCCATGGAGCTCCAAGTATTTGCCAGGAAGTCCTCATTCAATTGACGGGTCTCATAAAACTCCTAGGGTCGCCTAACTCCCTCCCCTGACTCCTGGAGTGTTCTGGACTCCCCTTCTCTGCATGATGCTTGGTACCACAGTCACAACACCCAGCAGAAGTAAATCTCTGCCAGAGCTACACACAATCGCTGCCCTTTAAAAATGAAGGCTTTCTCCCCTCTTTTCCTGGGGCGGAGGTCCACCCTTTCTTCTCATCCTGATCATCTCCAGACCTCAGGCATCCAGACTGCCAACTGTCTGATTACCTGATGCAAATTAGGGCTTCCTTCTTGACTGAGATTGGCTGGGGAGCCGAGTATGCAAATTGGCCCACCAAGACTATCAGGTTTGAAAGAGTTAAAGTGCTGCCCTAGAGAAGAGGATGAGGGTGAAAGGGGGAGGGGGGTCACCATGATTTGAATAAAATATTCTTCTGTCTTGAACAGCTTCAGTATTTGGGTGGTTTAATAAGGAGAGGAGCCCAGAGAGTTAGTTCAAAGTTGCCTCTTTCCTTGCCTCTGCTGACCCAGGAGGAGACTTAGGGGCCTCATAGGTGGTGGCAGCTGTCTGTTATGGGTAAATGTTTAATTTATTAAAATGAAGCAGGGTGGAGAGGCCAGACCAGCCATGCTTGGGGGGCTGACAATGGAGCCCTGTGTAGGTGTGTTTTTTCAGCAGGGCAGTGACAAGCTGCCACCCCTTTCTCACTGAGCGGGTTGAAGGCGTAGAAGTGAAGGTACAGATCTCCATAGGACAGGATCTTCAACAAGAGTGACCAGGAGCTAGGATGCACTGACCTCTGAGAACCAGGCAGAGAACTAGGGACTAAGGTGAGAAGGGTAAACTTGGGCTCACAGGTACCTTCCAAGGGAGAGCAGGGAGGGGAGGAGAGAGATTTCTGAGGCTACTTTTAAGAAATAAAATAAATCTCACAAATCCCAAAGAAAATGAAGGTTGGGAATGGGAAGGGCTCCTCACTTTACCTCAGTGCCCCTCCCCTTGTTAAATTTTTGCCACCTGATTCTTGATGACAGAAGGAAGTAGCAATGAATGATGCAAAAGGTGAGACCCTGCAGTAGCAATGGAGAGGGGGAGGAAGGCAAGGAGAGGAGGCATGCACAGGAGGAGGGGATTTGTGCCCCTAAGCTTATGAATATTCTAATGATTGTATGTTCGGGAATCAGGAATTTGAAAGTCTGATGGTTGTTGTAATTACACATTCATCTTTGCTGTTTAGTTAAAGCCACATATGTCTTAGCAAGAAAAATTGTGACCTGTTATTAAAATCGGTTGTGTTTTATCTGCAGATATCAAGATGAGTGGGGATGTAGCAGATTCCACAGACGCTCGAGGCTCTCTCAGCCAGGTGGAGCCAGGTAAGGGACTTCTCTTCTAGGGATGGAACGGGCAAGCAGGGCATGGGAGGGAGTTGTTGGAAAATGTCCAGCAGGGTAATGTCTGCTCTTGCTTGGTCTTTCAGCCAGTCAGACCCAAAAGCTAGTTCTTAGGAACTGAGGGGATTCTCTGCAATGTGAAATGGGACTCTGGACCTTTGGCATAGCAGATACTGGTCTCACGGGAACAAACCTCTTTGATGAGGTCAGGAAAGAGCCAGATTCTTTTTTTTTTTTTTTGGTACCGGGTATTGAACTCAGGGGCACTCGACCACTGAGCCACATCCCCAGCCCTATTTTGTGTTTTATGTAGAGACAGGGTCTCACTGAGTTGCGTAGCACCTCGCCATCACTGAGGCTGGCTTTGAACTCGCGATTCTCCAGTCTCAGCCTTCCAAAGTGTTGGGATTACAGGTGTGCACCACTGCTCCCAGCTAAGAGCCAGCTTCTTAAGAAAACAAAACCAAACCAAAAAAGTTAGGAAGATAATTTGCTTTTGTAGTGCTGGGGATCAGTTTCAGGGGCCTCACATGTGCTAGGCAAGCGTTATACCACGAAGCTAGATCCTAGACCTGTGATTCACTTTTTGAGATGCCAATCCAACAGGAAGCAGCAGGGAGAAGCAGCAGACTGTGTTTTCAGCTGCCACTGACTGACTGAAGGTAGAACCTTCTTTTGGCAGATGAAACTAGTGTCTTTTAGCGACAGATTTCTCAATAGTCTATTTATTTATGCATTCATGTATGTATGTATGTATAGATACTAAGAATTCAACCCAGGAGTGCTTTACCACTGAGCTACATCCCCAGCCCTTCATTATTTATTTATTTAGAGACAGGGTCTTTCTAAGTTGCCCAGAATGACCCTGAACTTAACCATCTTCCTGACTCATCCTCTTGAGTTGTTGGGATTACAGACATGTGCCACCACACCCAGCTCAACAGTCCTTAAGAAAATAACCAAAAAGGCTCATGCACAAATGTTGCCCTTTCGAATAATGTGCATGTAGGTGGTATATAGGGTTAGAGAGGAGGGCTTGATACCTAGAGATGATTTTACTTTATGAAGAAAAGAAAGGAGACAAAAAAGATTGAGAAGAAAGTTTCATGGCCATTTTCCTTTTCCCTCCATAACCCAAGCTTTGGTTTGAAAACTCCATGCAATTAAAGAGAACTTACAGAAAGATAAGTAGAAATTGTAATACCACCAAATAATTTTAATAGCATCCCAACAAGACCTCAATTAGCCTTTCATCTGGATCATTAGAGACATAGAAGTTAGAAGAGAATCAATGTCCCCTAAAGCTAAAATCTTTTTCAAGTCTTCCGGAACACTCTAGCTCCATTCTGGAAGCTAAAAGACATGGGATCAAAGACAAGATAGTTGGGAGCTCTTGGAGGGTTCATCTGCAAGATGCATTTTCCATAAACTTTTCGGTGCCCCAAATTATTATTGAAATAGAGTCTACTTGCATGCAGTACACATACAACTACAGATAGCTACAATCTGTTTTTTGGGGCGTGGGGTATACTGGAGATTGGGGATTAAACACAGGGGAAGTATACCATTTTACTTTTTCTTCTGAGACAGGGTCTTTCTAAGTTGCTGAGGGTCTCACTAAGTTGCCCAGGCTAGCCTCAAACTTGCAATCCTCCTGCCTTAGCCTCCCAAGTGGTTGGGAATGCAGGCATGAGCTAGTGCACCTGGTTATAGTCTTCATGCTTGCTTTGTGTGGAAGAACAGCTGGACTGAGGATAGTTGCACCCATTTTTCAGTGGGCTTATTAACTGGGTATGGTTTACTAAGATTTGTGGTGGAGGGTACCTGTTCTTCCCAGTTGAGAAGAGATTTTCCTTTAATCTCAAGAATCTGAGATCAGTTCAGCTGGAGAGTGATGGGTGCGCTTTTTCTCTGAGGGAAGACTGACACTC
>CM053399.1:92486555-92516372 GCA_028644305.1 Xerus rutilus
CAGTGAATGAGAAGCCTCACTAGTGAAAAAGCACCCAGCTTTGAGGAACCACAGGTAGATCAGCAGGGAATGCGCTGGTGGAAGATGAGGCTGGAGCTGTGGATGGGGCCAGATTGAGAAGAACTCTGACTGCCCAGGAAAGAAGCCGGGAGTTTACCCTGTGGGCGGTAGGGAGCCACAGAAGCATTTTCAAGCATGACTAGTTTGATTTACTGGAAGAGCGCTGGAGGCGATGTGGGTGAGGAGGGAAGGGAGGATGGATGGAATTGGAGGAGACAGGAGTGGGCAGTGCTAAGGGCAGGGATTCTAGCAAAGAAGTTAAGTGCACAAAGAGATCCAGTTTCAAATCCTGGCTTTGTATTACCTGGCTGTGTGACCCCGAGCCAGTTCTTCCTCCCCCGTTGGCCTTAATCTCCTCATCTGTAAAATGGAAAGAATGGTATCTAGCTCACAGGGTAGTTGCGAGGGTCAAACAAATGTGAGCATGTGTGTGTGTGTGCCTCTTAACACATGTGTCAGGAACATCACTGTGTAAGTGTTTTCTTTGGTTACTGTATCAGTAGGCATGGAGAGAACCAGACATGAGACCTGTGAGATAAGATCAGGACAATTTTGGCAACAGGTCAGATGTATGTAGACAGCAAAGGATAGGGGACTGATCCAAAGTGATTTTGAAATACTCTTGCTTGGGATGCTAAGCATTAGTGAGACTGAAATCAGAGATCAAGAGGACAGGAGATGAAACAAACTTGTCCACATTGTGAGAAGAGAAAGAGGGTTAGATAATGAGCTGTAGGTATCCTGTACGTGGTAAGAAATTTGAATCCGGAGCCCAGGAGACAGGTCAGAGCTGAAGCTGCATGCTTGGGGGTCCCACTGAACCATGCGACATGAAATGATGAGAAGGAGGAGGGAAGGTCACCCTGGTGTGCAGAGTGGGAGAAGGACCAAGGGCAGACCAGAAGGAGAAGGAATACTTAAGGAACAGGCTGAGGAGTGGGTGCCTGTAGATGACACCAAGAAGGAATGGTGAAAAGGACAGGAGGAGAGCATGCCCGCGAAGAAGGGGGCGAGAGCTAATCGCACCAGAGCATGTGGAGACGTTGTAGAGTTCAGTCTGAGAGTGGGCTGCAGAAGGGCAGTGAGGCCAGCAGTGATGGCTTTATTGTAGTGTCTGCAGTATCCACGGGAAGAGCAGATGGCAGGCAGCTGTAGTTGTGGGGCCAGTGGAGTTGAAGAAATCACAGAGACAAGAATTGCAGAATTCCCTTTCAAGGAAGGGGATGATGAAGATATGGAGGTGTTGGCCTCAAGGGAGACAGTGTGGAGAGAAGGCTTTGGGGGCTAAGGAAGACTTGGGAGGGGCAGAGAGGAGATGCAGTAGGATAGAGAGGACATAGAGGTGGCAGAGTCCAGGGGAGGGTTTAGCCTAGACGAGGAGGAGGGCTCTTCTGAGAGGGAAGGAGGCAGGGTGCCCTGTCCATGAGTTCAGGAACCCAGGGCAATAGGTTCTCAAGGAGTTTCTCCACTCCAATTCCTGCTCTTTCAACCAATAGCTAACTTCAGAAGAACATTGGGAGGTAGAATTGTCTTAAAGGGACTTGAGGATCCTAATGACAGGTGCACAGCTGGATAGCCTCATGCCTGCTCTGTTCTGGTACTTTTTGGATCTCTCATCATCCTGGGCCATGGTTTCCACCACTCAGACAAGGGCAGGATTACATGTATGTTGTTGAATATTGTCTTGCTCTAAGACCTCCTTGAAGTTCTGTGAGCCCTGATAAGTCTGAAGCAAGTTGGCAGATGTCCTTGTCTCTGTTTCTTGCTTCCAGAACTAAGAATCAGTGGTCTGATTTTCTCAGTCCCAGGCTTGACGGCATTCTAAACTCACCTGCATCATATATAGCTCTCCTGTGCTCTTCTCTGGACCCCTAGGCCAGGTCCTCCAGAGCAGTTGCACTGGTGTGTCCCTACGTAGCATTTAGTTTTAAACCAACTAGGATTTCTCTTTCTTGTTTTCTTAAATACAACAGAATAACAACCATAATTCTCTGGTTGCTCCTGGTGCTCAGTGATTCGTGATATATAATTGGCTCAATGGAATGTCTTCTCAAAAATCAACAAGATTCAGCCCACCAAGTGTAGTGGTACACACTGTAATCCTAGCAACTTGGAGGCTGAGGCAGGAGGATCACAAGTTTGAAGCCAGCCCTAGCAACTTAGTGAGACCCTAAGCAATTTAGCAAGATCCTGTCTCAAAAAACAAAAAGGGGTGGGGATGTGGCTCAGTGGTTAAGCACCCCTGGGTTCAATTCCCAGTGCCAAAAACAAAACAAAACAAAACAAAACAAACAAACAAAAGATTCAGCCCAGGGAATGGTCTCTGAGGAACCAGAATGATGGAGA
Organism: Xerus rutilus; assembly: GCA_028644305.1. Taxonomy (NCBI): domain Eukaryota; kingdom Metazoa; phylum Chordata; class Mammalia; order Rodentia; family Sciuridae; genus Xerus; species Xerus rutilus. The sequence goes on from CM053399.1 coordinate 92,488,962, forward strand.
GGCTTCTCTTGGGAAGAATGATGGAGACAAGGGGCAGCAGAACCAGGCTCTCAAGTGCACAGCAAGGTGATGGCAGAGTAAGCCCCAGCCCCACCCTAGGGATGCCCAGGAGCAGCCAGGCACTGGGTGGCTGAGCTGAGTGCAGGAGGAAATTAACCGATGAGTTTGGTTGTTTAGTTTCATAAACCTGCACAGGAGCTGGATATTGGGGAGTACATCATGGCCCCTGCCTATAGGAGCTCCCAGTACTATGAGGAAGAAAATGGAAGGGAGGTTGCAGAGGCGAGGGAGGGCCCCTGCATACAATGATGTCCACAGGGCTGGCTCAGGAAGTCCAAGAGCCACACAGGCGGATCCAGCCTCCAGTGGGCCCAGTGTGCCAGAGGGAAACTCAGACTTCCCTTGAAAGACTTGGGAGGCTGAGAATTATGGATGTCAAAACTCTCATCCCTTGGAGGACTGTTTCCTTCTGCTGCAGCACCCAGCTTCTGGACCTGTACTTCCAGGTAGAGGCAGGATTGCTGGAGGAGGAAAGTGGGCTGAAAGAAAGAAGTGGGGGGTGGAGGCTGGGGTGTGGCTCAGTGGTAGAGTGCTTGTCTGGCATGCGTGAGGCACTGGGTTTGATCTTCAGCACCACATAAAAATAAAGAAATAAAATGAAGATATTGTGTCCATCTACAACTAAAAAAATATTTAAAAAAAAAGAAAGAAAGAAAGAAAGAAGGGGAGTAGTGGCGCACACCTGTAATCCCAGCAGCTCGGGAGGTTGAGGCAGGAGGATCATGAGTTCAGAGCCAGCCTCAGCAACTTAGTGAGACCCTAAAGATTTAGTGAGATCCTCTCATCTAAGGACATCTGAGGATGTGGCTCCATGGTTAAGTGGCCCTGGGTTCAATCCCTGGTACCAAAAAAAAAAAAAAAAGGAAAGAAAGAAGGGGATGAGGAGCCAGCCACATTTTGTCAACCCTAAGTAGGGAAGGTTTTAGGATACTAGTGCATTACAGTCTCCCTGCCCCAAATGTAGCAAAGCAATTGAGAAATAGATACAGGAGCCTGATAGATGAAGTGTGCTGGAGAAGGGGTGTCTCTGCATAGCCACGGTAGGGTTGCTAAGACCTCACTGCAAAATTAAACACATCCACTAGTCAGAGAACCAGAAGAGAGGAGACGAGAAAGTCCCCTCCTAGTGCACAGGAAGATCTAAAAAGAGGACCCAGAAGGGGCTAAACCAACCCTCATCCCACCTGCCTACACATACTTCCTTCTAAAACTGTTCTCCTCCTTATCAGACCTCCTGTCCTTTGTAACAAGGATTTTGGAAAGCCCCTCTAAAATGAAATTTATAGAAAATATAAAAAAAATCAGCAAGATGTTCTAATTTGAATAAAAAGGAAAAAGCAAAGTCATTTTTGATGACAAAATATGGATTTCAGTAAATGAATTCTTGGACACACTCCCCCAGAAGGATCAGTGGGACAGTGGGATGCTTATGCTTCTATAAATGTAACAGACACAGACAGACTGGTATCAATATGCTCTATTGGCAGCTCAAAAGCCTGGTTTAGGGCTGGGAATGTCTGTGGTGGAGCACGTGCTTAGCATGGCTTAGCATGTGCGAGGCCCTGGGTTTCATCCCCAGCACCGCCAAAAAAAGAAAAAAAAGAAAAAGCCACGATTTTCCAAAGTGTTAAGCAGCCCTTGGTAAAGCTCTAAACAAAATAACACACTTTTTTTCCCTTAATACGTAAAATGACATCCCTGAACCGTGGGGACAGTGTATACTGCGTATATAAAAGATATTTTGTTTTTGCATTAAAAAATGGAACTGAGTTGTAGACTATTATGATTAAAGGCAGGCTATTCAGCACAAATGGCCTGGTGAGGGGCATTTGAAAATCATATAAAAGTTATTCAAGACACAAGTGTTTCTCGTTTGGTGCTCTCTTCTGCAATGCAAGATGTCAAGGATACCCACCCTCTGCCCAGTGAATGCAAACTGAGCCTCCTAATGACTATGAGAGTCAGAAAAAAACACCCCATAGATTTCAGAAAACATGTCTCAAGGTAGCTGTTACCTCCAGTGAGAATAACTGATCTTAACCCACCAAGGACATATCACCTCTCCTGCCAGGAGTTCTGAGAATTAGATGTAACTCTGGCTGCAGACCTTTCACATAGAGATGATAAGGCAGTGGGACACCATGGCACAGGAGAAAGACCTTGGAAATAAGACACACAGCCCCTGCCTCCGAGAGCCCAACGTGCTGTTCGGTGAGGGAGATGGTTCTGAAAAGTTCCTAAAAATGTCAGAGTGAGGCATGTGAACTAGGGCCACCTCTGCAGGAAATAAGCTGCCCTGACTGGAGTGCTAAGTAGGTGTGGAGCAGAATTTTCAGGCAAGAGATAATTGGCGAGATTAAATGACTCCCTCCTCCAAAGTGATTTCCCCATTGCAGTCATAATATATATGATAATATAATATTTATTGAACTCTGGCTGTGCAGCATGCATGGAGTACAAACTGCTGTATGTACGTTATTTTAATAATGACAGCAATCCTGTGAAGTAGTCGGTACCATCCCGGTTCTATAGATGAGAAAACTGAGGCACTGAGAAGTTAAGGGATTTTTCCCATAATCATATTGTCCATAAATGGGGAAGGCTGAATGTAGAGCCCAGCCTGCCAGCCTCCCGGTGGAACCAGATGGCCCCTACTAGTTGACCCCTCTATCTAAGCTTCCTCGTCCAACGATCAGAATAGTAATAGTATCTACTTCCTAGGATGTTGTAACAATTAAGATGGTTAAAGCACTTAGAATAGTCTCTGGCATATAGTAATCTGACAATAAACATCAGCTCTTAATATTTTCTGATGAATGGGAATCTAACACTTTCCCCTCTTCTCTCCCTGTGTGGCTACTTTGCTGGGTGTGTACCAGGTTGGATGGGCTGCAGATGACCTTTCTTGAAAGGTCACTTTCTTCTAGGATCCGTCATCTTCTGACATAAGCCCCACCACCCTCCCCAAGCTTGGGTGGGGAAGCAATGACAAATGCATTTGCTTTTGGACAGATAGAAATTGTCTCCCTTTGCCAGCCTTACTGGGTGTTTTGGCCTGAGGCTCAGGTGTCAGCTACTTCCTGTTGGTAGCCTGAGCAGCAGCCCCAGGACCAAGCCTTGTGGAGAACAGGATAGTGAGCATCAGGGAGGGACAGGAGCAGCTGTCTGGGTTCTCTAAAGGCTTGTCCTTAGTACTTGCTGGTTTATCAGATACCACAAGCCATCAAAAAGCCCTTCTGCAGTGTGGGATCTGGGACCTAGCTGGTTCAGATTCAAGTACTGCCATGAGTCCATGCATACATTCTGGAATGTTCCTCTCAGCTTAGGTGTTAGGGTGATGAGCAGTGAGGATAAAGGAGGGAGAGGAAAGCATCCAAGTTCTTTTCCTTATTCTGCAATCATAAAAAAGTAGGTTCTTGGGGCTGGGGGTTTAACTCAGAGGTAGAGTGCTTGGCTAGCATGCATGAAAACCTGGGTTTGATCCCCAGCACTGCGAAAGAGAAGGCGGAGAGGGAGAGAGAGAGAATAATACAAAATGTGCATTCTCTTTGGAGATGTCAGCGAGTTGCCTTTGGTGGATAGAGGCTGATAAGACTAAAAGCAGGGCCCAACCAACCCCTTCTGTTACAGGAATCTCTTTGAAAAGGGAGTCTTGAAAAGGAAGCTGGATTTGATCCCAAACAATAACAGGAGTAATTAATACCATTTATTGGTACCAACAGTTTATAACAGGCACTGGACTGAGCACTTCATAAGCAGTTGCTCATTAAAACCTTACAGCAATGCAGAGAAGTAGATATTATAATTCCCATTTTACAGACGAGAAAACCAAGGCTGAGAGCAGTGAAGTGACTTGTTTAGAGCCAGAATTCAAACTGAGATTGATGTGTTGTGCCCGACTCTTTACATAGGTCATATCTTATTTGATATTACTTAATCCTTTCAACAGCCTGGTGAGGTAAGCATTGTTATTCCCATTATATAGCTGGGGAAACTATAGCTCAAAGAGGTTAAGTAACTTGCCCAAGGTGGAGCTCAGATGTGAGACAGGCCCGTCTGACTTTCCACCATACCAACTGCTTTTAAGAAAGAGGGAGGGAGACTCCACAAATGAGACATGACTAATGTTACCAGAGCCCCTCGTTTGCTGTATCTGGTACTTTTCCATGTTTCCAGAGCTCTCTCACTCATGCCAACTCCTGTAGACCTCTCATGAGTGGGGCTTGCCAGCTAGGAAGGCAGAGATAATATCTACAGGCCCAGGGAGGGTTGGCAGGCGAAGGGTGGGTGGAGAAGGGTTCCCACCCAGAGAGGGTTCCCCTAGCCTGGTGAGAGAGACACCTCCCTGGGCCTGTGCGTGAGAAGGAAGCAGGGAGGAGAGGGTGTTTGCATGTGTGTGTGCCTGCGGGGCAGGGGCAGGACCTCCTTTCTCTCTGCCCTAGAGTCACAGAGGGCTGTCCAGGCGGCTCTAGTAACTGGCAGAATATGCTTCTTTAAGAATCACAGCTTCCTCTGAAAATAACATTTCTACCTCAAGCGTCCCCCAGGCCTGCCTGCGAGTGGCTTCTGAGTCTGTCCTTGGGCTCTGTCCTACACAGTTCCCTACCTAGATCCAGGTCACCTCTCATTTTAATATCTTTCCACTTGACAGTTTACAAAGGACTCCTTTAAGCCAATCCTATTTCCCCCTCTCACAAAAACTGTGTGGCGTGGGCATTACTGTTCTCATTTGACAAATGAGGAAACTGAAGCTTGGAATGGTGATGTTACAGGCAGTCAAGTGGAAGAGCTGGGACTTAATCCATTCACCTGTATTTAATGCCTGCTGAACTCAGTGCTGGTCCATCGTTGCCAAATCCAGCTTGTTCCACTGATGGCTGCTGTCCTGTCTCCCAAGCCCTGAGGATCCTTAGTTCACATACCAGTTTTCTTTTTGCTGTTAGTAGCCCCTCCCCTGCCCTGACGTTGTCTAATATCATCTCAATAGACTTGGTTAGTGTGGACTGCTACAGGGTGCCCTTGGTTCCAGCCCTGTGGAGGACAGTGTAGGGACCATAGGTCCAGCTGGATTAAGCTCTCAGCTCTACCAATAAGAGCTGGGTGATGTCTCCAAGCCTCAGTTCCCCGCTTTGTAAAATGTGGTGAAACAACATCAGGTGTATAATGGTGCCAGGAAAAGAACTGAGATTTTGAGAGTTAAGGGTGCAGCACACATCAAGTGCTCAATAAATGTGTTATTGTTCTTGTTTCAAGAATTTTGCAGCAATATGGGTTCTACTTGCTCCATTTCATATTGGCTTGCTTCTAGTTTGCCCCTTCTTCTTGTCTTCCCCTGAAGGGACTCTGGAGACCAGCTGGCAGCTCTGCTCAGAGTCCCTACCTGCTGACCTTCCTCTGAGTATTCTTCCCTGTGCCCTTGTACTAGACTTAGCCCATCCCTAGAGCCATGATGAGGAATGTGCCAGATTCTGTCTATACCAGGTAAACACAGGCATGCCTCACTGGACCTAAGAGGATAGCTTTTGAAATTTTGTACACAAATCAGCTTTTTAAATGAATTCTTATTTTTCCTCACCAAGGGAGCCTGCATTAAAAATTAAAAATTAGACTAGCTGGGTACAGTAGCACACAATCTGTAATTCCAGCTACTGGGGAGGCTGAGGCAGAAGCATCAAGAGTTCAAGGCCAACCTTGGCAACGTAGAAAGACCCAGTCTCAAAATAAAAAGGATAGCTTAATAGTAGAGTACCCTCTGGATTCAATCACCAGTGTAATCAATCAATCAATATTAGACTGAATCTTTTCACAGGACAAAGAATGCCTCTTTATGGTTAATTGGAGCCAAACTTTAGTATTATGTTTGCTTCAAGAGATTTCCATGTTGCAGGACATGGTGGTGGATACCTGTAATCCCAGTTACAAGGGAGGCTGAGACAGGAGCATCACAAGTTCAAGGCCAGCCTCAGCAATTTAGCAAGACCCTGTCTCAAAAAGGGTAGAGGATGTGGCTCAGTGGTAGGGCACCCCTGGGGTCAATTTCCGGTACTGCAAAATAAAATAAAACAAAATAAAATGAAAGAAAAAAGGTTATATGTTAATTTTGCCCCCTCGATATCATCTTAAAGATGGTATGTGACCCTAACAAGGATATTTTTTTGTGGTAATGCAGATTGAACCCAGGGGTGCTCTACTCTGGAAGTCCATCCCTGGTACCTGACCCTCTGATTTTTTTTTTTTTTTTAAATTTTGAGATGGGTCTCACTAAGTTGCCTAGGCCTAGACTGACTTTGAACTTGCTTGCCATCTTCCTGCCTCAGCCTTAGTCACTTTGGGATTACAGGAGTGCACCATGGTGCCAGATTTGAACAAGGATTTTTTTTTTTGTACCAGAGATTGAACTCAGGGGTACTTGACCACTGAGCAACATCCCCAGCCCTATTTTGTGTTTTATTTAGAGATAGGCTCAAACAAAGACACTTTAAAAACTTAATCTAGGGCATTGCTGTGAATGGGCTCATCTGAAAACTTAAAGATGGGTTTCATAGGCTGTTTATGTAGCTGGTAAACTGAAGTCTAAACACATTTGGATCCCCACTCCTGAGCAGGTAAACATCAAGTCCTGTAGACTTTTGGAGGGCTTTTGTGCTCCTAACTCTGGACTGACACTCTGGCATCAAGAGGAGTGATCAGGCTGAACTCTAAGGCCAAAGATGCCGGGCCAGAAAGGGTTGAAACCCTCTGTCTAAGAGAGGAGACCTGAAGCTGCAAGGTGAGGAGTCCCTTTCTTGGTCTCTGACAGGGAGCAGAACACACTTCCCTTCTGAGGATTTGGTACTTCCCCTATGTTGGCTGGGCAGCATCCTTAGCTGGCAGGGTACTCTCCAGAGCCTGGCCTTACCCACATGGCCTCAGAGGGATGGGCAGGTTCCTGGCATAAAACAAGATGAGAGGCAGCAGGGCTTGGGATTTGCCTAGGATGTGGCAACTCAGCAAGGACCTCATGGGCTGCCCTGTTCAGCATCTTCCACAGACAGGTCTCTAAGGGAACAGGAACTGGGAGTCAAGCTTCACCAGAGACCTCCAGTCCCCCTCTTTTCTAAGCCTAAGGACTCCCTAGTACTGTCCAGGTCCTTGTTAGAAGCAAGGAGAACCCACTTTGGAATGAGGATGGCCTGAAGGCAGAGGGGAACAGAGATGTTGGCATCTCGACTCTGCTTTACCTAAGCCCTGGCCCAGCCCCCACCCACCTCCTTCACTCCCAATGTCTCTGTGCATCTTCCCAAACTCAGCTAATAGGACTCATTCTGCATGTGGCCCTCCAGGACCACCCTCTCCACCGTCTGCACATTGATGGGCCTCTGCTGTGTTCACATGTATCTTCCAACCAGGCAGTGGAGTATTCAAGGGAACGGCCTAACCATATTTATTATGGTACAAGAGGGCCCTGCACACAGTAGACATTCCGTCTCTTTCCTAAATAAGTGCATGGACAGACAATTGGAATGAACTTGACTATCTACCCACCCACCCTCTATCCTGAGTGGCCGTGGATCCTCTCTCCTCTGCTTTTCTTTTTTCTTTTTTTTAAATATTTTTTTAAGTTGTAGATGGACACAATATCTTTATTTTACTTATTTTTATGTGGTGCTGAGGATTGAACCCAGTGCTTGCAAGGCAAGCGCTCTACCACTGAGCTACAATCCCAGCCCCTCTCCTCTGCTTTTCATTTTGCTCTGCTCCCTGTTGTTTTTTCCCCCAGCCAGTGATCCACAGAAACTCACCCCTCTTCCCAGGGAGGTGAGCTTGTTGGGTTTATGCAAACAGGAATGAGTGGGCTCCGTCTGGTCAGCTCTGGTAAATACTCCCCAATTCTGCTGCTTGCTAGCTCTTGGCCTGGGTTGCTGGGTGCTAGGCCCTAGTCTCTAGGGACCCGTGGTCTGTGCATAGGAGCCTGGTCAGTCTAGTGTGAGCTTGGAGCTAACTATCCCGAGCCAGAGCAGGGCCCTTTATAAAGACCCTTTAAGGAATATATGGCTCTGCTTGGTCCACCCACTCCTAGCCACTGTAATAGCAACTATGTGGTTGAGAGCTTCCATAACACCTTTTATCCCAAAGACTTTATTTTTCATAAACCATGAAGATAATTTTGGGTTGAACCTCTAACCCTGGGATGGGAGACATACAGACTCTTAGGGCTAAAGTGTCCTGAGGTCCTGGCCCTGTTCTCAACAGTGCTCCACAGAGCTCCCTCTTTGGCACCAGGGCTTGCTTCTTCCTCCCTTCATCCTCTGATTGACATGTTTATTCATAGTCTAATGTCTCGTGTCTTAGTTTTCACTGTCTGCAGTGAAATTCTGCAGGTGAAAATGTAGTGAATTTTTATAAAGCTGAATATATTTCATTTTTACAAATCAAGATTTTTCAGTTTTTGGTGATATTTATTTTGCATAATGAAACAATGGTGAATGTTGATGGTATTAATTACTTTAATATCCTTATTTGGCAAAATATAGACTCCTCAAAATAAAAAAAACAAAGATTTGCTAGTCATGAACCTCAGAGGCCCAAGAATCAGTGACTTTAGGCCACCTAGTAAAACAGTTCTGCTGATGACACCCTTGTCTCATGGCCTGTGGCCCCACATCTCTGCCAGATCTTCTAGGAATTTCACATTCACTACCTAGAAGTCAGCCTCCTCCAGCTCCCAAGGTAAAAAGGCAGGAGCTTTTGCTCTCCTATTAGGTCCTATCTCTCCCTAGGGGTGTCCCTACCTGCTTCTGCTCCAGGCCTAGGCCCATCCCCTTTCCCATAACAGCCCTTCAGTATTTGAGAAGAGTCCTCATCCCCAAATCTTCCCTTTTCAATGGAAATATTCTGAATTTGATAGATAATTCCACGCATCATGTTTCTGATTACCTTCCTTAAAGCAATTAGATGCATAAAACATGAGAACTTTCTTGTTGTAAAAAATTTAATAATTAGAGATAAAAAGGAAGAGTTCATCCCAGTTCAGACTCAGTCCTCTTTTCAAAGGTCATTTCTGTTATCAGTGTAGTATAAATAAGTCTGAAGATTTTTTTCTCTGGATGTAGTACAAAGGGAAATGCACAAATGCTTGTGGACTTTTAAAAAATACATACACACATGTATAAATTACATGGCATGTATTCTTTTGCAACTTTCTAAATTTAAAAATAAGAAAATAAGATTTATAGATTGGTTTGTGGTAGTACATACTCATTATTATGATTTTTGTTAACGACCACATAATATTCTATTATTTTCCATTCCCCTATTGATGGTTATTAGGTTGCTTAAAAATTATTTTTTTCTACAATGCTCATTTGAACTCCTTGACCTCGTTTGTCCCTTGTTGCCTTTAAATGCACGTGCTTCAGTTTGCCAGTCACCCTCTGTAAAAATGACATCCCCAAGTGTATAACTCTCAGGGCTCAGATGAGATCTGGCTAGGCCAGAGCACATGCTACCATTTGTTCATTCATCCATCCACTTACTCGTTCAATGCCATTTTATTGAACAGATACTAGTTCTTCATTGTGCCCTGATTTCCATTCCTGCCAGCTGCAAATAAGGAGGTAATGGGTGCCTCCATGATTGAGTAAGGGAACCGCCCTCAATTTGGACACTCTACTTCTGTTAGTATAGCCTATGCTATAGATTCTTTAAGGATAATTGTGTCACATCATCAACTTACATGCTCTTCAAGTCCATTAATGCCTCTCAATTTTTTTTTTACTATAAACTGTTGCCTTGATTTGTGCAGTTAGTTTTCATAGTCTAAGAAATTTTACTTTTATTCCTGTTTTTTATCATGTTTTTTTTTTGAAGGAATCAATAAACCAAATTAAGACATTTTGTTCACATTTGAATAGATTCACATATGAAGGGACTAAATCAACCAGTCATTAGATCTGTGGTATCTTTCTGATGGATATATGCTTATATCCATTCAATGAAGAATAAAGATGTTGTACTTTAGAAATGCTTTAGGATATGTTTTTTGGTCAATAACTAACATAACATGCTAAGGGTTTAGTAAATAGCTTCTCTTTTCTACATTCATGCTTGGCCAGATTAGTTTCTACATTTTTGTATTCTAGTAGAATTTTATCTTATTTTACTATTTTTTGAGCAGAGCACCTATTTTATCTTGAGACATCATTTAGTGCTACCTTTCAAAATCTGCACTTGTATAAATCCAGATGCTTGGTAAAGCTGCTGTGGTGTAAGGAATGCCTTCCCTTTAGGTCATATGCCAGAAAGGAAAAATTCAGAACGTGTGTAATCTGCTGTCCGTTGGAAGGAACGGGAAAGAGCCCAGGAGCTGCAAGTTCATTTAGGTCACTTGGAAGTTGAATTCTTGTCAGTTCTTAACTAATTTTCTCCCCTTAAGTTCTATTTTTTTTCAGGGTTGAAATGAGAGGGATAAACATTTTTGCTTTTCTAACCCTCTGTTAATATTTTTTTTGTTCTTTTTAGTTATACATGAGAGTAGAATGTATTTTGACATATTATACATACATATCATGTTACTTTCTTCTCTTCCTACATATGTCCCAACTTTTTTGTTTTGTTTTGTTTTGTTTGAATCTTGATGTCTATGCAAAGTACTAGCCTGTCCTCATAGAGATTTAATACATACGTAAGCTGTACCTTCATCCAAGTTCCCGTTAATATTCATAGCAAGGCTGGACAATAGGCAGAGCCCTGTGGCCTGCCACTGGACACATTCCTCCTGGAAGGTGGTGACCTATTGTTAATCAGCCCTATTGGAGCCCGTATGACCCCATGTTGATCTCCAGGAACAACATGTGTATAGAAGTATACATATAGATGTGTTATAATCATAACATCTGCCCAATCCCCTATTCTAGGAACCTTACATGAAAGGCCATGAACTTAGTTTGGTGTGACTTCTTAAGTTATGTGATGCAGTGGAAAGAGGGTTGATTTTGAATCCAGTCAGACCATGGTTCAGATTCCAGCTCTGCCATTTCTTAGCTGTGTGGATTTTGACAAATTGTTTGTCTTTTCTGAGACACCTTTTCCTATATTTTAGGATTGTTATCAATATTTAACATTATCAGCATTTAATATTGTTAGATACGTTAACATCATCTTCATATAGGTTTAGGGACAAAAATAAGGATAGCCCTCCCTGGAAAAGGTTTTTTTTTTTTTTTTGGTACCAGAGATTGAACTCAGGGTCACTCAACCACTGAGCCACATCCCCAGCCCTATTTTTTGTGTTTTATGTAGAGACAGGGTCTCACTGAGTTACTTAGCACCTCACCGTTGCTGAGGTTGGCTTTGAACTCGCAATCTTCCTGTCTCGGCCTCCCAAAGTGCTGGGATTACAAGCGTGAGTCACCACGCCCGGCTCCCTGGAAAAGGTTTTATGAACACCTTGAGACATGGGTAAGTACCAGTGATTGTTTCCCTTTTATAAGTCAGGAAACTGAGATATAGGTGGAATATCCCTAATCCAAAATTTCAAAATTCTCCAAAATCTAAATTGTTTTGAGAGTCAACATGATACCACAAGTGGAAAACTCCATCATTGTTCTCGTGTGAAGGGTCACAGTCAAAACACAGGTACACTCAAAAGTCCTATCAAATTACCTTCAGACTGTGTGTATAAGGTGTATATGAAATTGGTTAAGACTTGGGTCCCATCTCCAAGATATCTCATTGTGTATATGCAAATAGTCTAAAATCGGGAAAAAAATCTGAAATTCTAACCACTTTGAATAAAGGATACTCAAACTGTATGCCATGAAGAGTGTCCCTTGGTTCAAGTTCACTCCACTCTGCTTTTTGGTAACAAATTTGGTTGCTGCTTCCCATCTGTAGGGAACTTAGTTTAAAATGCCAATTGCATGGGTTCAACCAACCATTGTACCTCTAGACCCATCCCAGGTTAATAGGGTTAACAGGAAAGGCTGCACCCCCCAAAAAAAATGATACCCCAGGGCAAGTCCAGGGTTAGTGGGGATAGGGATGCTGTGTTACCTCGCTTATCCAGAGAGCCTCACTTATTTAGAACCCCGCAGAGAGCAAGCGCAGGGCAAAACCAAACCTCAAGCCAGGCCCTTTCTCAGATCCTCAAACTTTTGTTTTAGGAACAATTATAATGATTCTGCTTTTTAATCAACATTCTGGTTTTTCCAGCCCTTAACAGATAAAAGCTGCAAATTTAAGCTGGAATGGGGGGCTGGCAAGCCTACTACCAATAGCAGAGAAAAATCTGACTGTGAGATAGGAGGCAAACACTTGGAGAAAAAGCAGAACTTAGAGCTGGAAAGGACAGGAGTGGAGAGGAGAAGAGAGGAGAGAAAGAAGGGAAGGATAAAGGGGAAGGGAAGGGTAAAGGGGAAGGGAAAGGAAAGGAAAGGAGGAAGGAAGGAAGGAGGGAAAGAAAGAGAAAGAAAGAAGGGAGGAAGGAAAGGAAAGGAAAGGTGAGGAGAGGAGAGGAGGAAGGGAAAGAGAAAGAAAAGAGTCAGTCATTCTAGGGACATGGAGTGCATTGCCAACAGAGGCCAAACGCTTCAGTGTCCCTGAGGGTGTGATTGCTTTCCAAAGTAGTTTGAAATTATGACTCTGAGTCACTGATTAAATTAGCTTTTAGGTGCTCTTTAAGAGAAAATAGAGATGTATATAATACCTTCTAGCAAGATCTCTATTCAAAAATAAACCAATATATAGCTATCCAAAACTGAAATAAAAGGTTTGGAGTTTTAAGGGAGAAATTTCAGTGATTTAAAAAATCTATTTATTTATGAAGTCTTCCTCAGAAAATTGTAGGCATTTGCAAGGAAATGTTGACTGTTCAATCAGATGATATGGGTTCCAGTCACAGCTCTCCCGCCAGCCTGTTGTGTACCTTTCATGAATCTCGTTTTCCTAATGTTATTCCTTAACATTATCCACCTTTCCAACCTTCTGGGAGCAGTCTGAAAATCCACAGAAGTGATGCATTTGAAAGTGCTTTGTAAACTGTAGAACATGATGGAAATGTACAAGACAGTCTACGGGCCACATCCCAGGTGTGGTCTGCTGGGACGCAGGGACTCAGGAAGTGGTGAGACAAGGAACTGGATTCCCAGTTGTCAATTTAAACACATATGTTTAAACATATGTGTGCATTGTACACGCATATATATATGCAAATGTGCATCATTTGTATGTGCTTTGGTTTATTTGGATAATGTGTTTTGGAACCTCTCAAGGCATCCTTCACCAGGAGCAAAGAGGAAACTCTCCAATGAACTTTAACACCTTGGAAATGATAAAGTCCTATATAGTTATATGATAATTGTTTTTCATCTTCAAACTTATTTTAATGATATGTACAGGAGCTAACAAATTACAATTAAAACAATCAGTTATGTTAATTCCATATAACTTAGAATCAGGCAATTCTGCATGGTAAAAACAACAGGTTCAGACTGGGATTGTAGCTCAGTGGTAAAGCACTTGCCTTGCATGTGTGAGGCACTGGGTTCTATCCTCAGCATCACATAAACATAAATAAATAAAGATATTGTGTCCATATACAACTAAAAAATATTTTTAAAAAACAACAGGTTCATTTATACACAAAAAAGTCTTATTTTGATGGTATCTTAAAATTTTTGACAGAGCTTTTTGGAAAAAGCATCTTATAAAAATTTAAAGGCCTGGGGCTGGGACTATAGTTCAGTGGTAGAGCGCTTGCCTAGCATGCGTGAGGCACTGAGTTCGATCCTCAGCACCACATATAAATAATAAATGAATAAAATAAAGATCCATCAACAACTAAAAAATTATTTTAAAAAATTTAAAGGCCTGATTAATCAGTTAATACATTATTAGGGAAGATAATAAACGTTATTAGTAAAATGAGTTTACAAGTAATTAATTTTAAAATTATACCAGGTACAGGGTTGAATGTAGTCTTATGAAATAAATGTTTGGCTAAGAAAATAGTTTTGAAAAAGATCTCATATTGAAGCCATGTATTAATTGCCCATGTATTAATTGAGTCAGATTATATAAATCAGTAGTTATAATAGTTATATAAATAAACAGTTTATTCAGCTAAGGAAAATATGCCTATTCTTTGTTATACTCATAAATAGTACATATAGGGCTGGGATTGTAGCTCAGCGGTAGAGCGCTTGCCTCGCATGCGTGAGGCCCTGGGTTCGATCCTCAGCACCACATACAAAGCAATAAAATAAAGACATTATGTCCATCTACAGCTAAAAAAATATATATATATAAAAAAATAATAATAAATAAATAAATAAATAGTACATATAGTCTTTGTATATAAGTAAAGAAAAAGTTCAATGTAAAACACATCCTGCCAATCCATTTACTATGGTTGGAGTAGTTTTTTTTATCTACACATTAAATTGCACTGATGAAAATGTCCAATTTAAATCACAATCAACCAGCATAAATATGTAAGATGAGTATTATTGTAAGCAATAGTAAAAATTTCATTTATTTTTATATAACATTTTGAACGCTTACTGTTTAAATCTTAGTTTTTTTATAATTTAAAATGAATACTTAGCTTTTAAAATTCAAGCTGGGCAATATAGCTTAGTAGTAGAGTGCTTGTCTGGCATGCATGAGGCCCTGGGTTTGATCCCCATCACTACAAAAAAAGAAATGCAGGAATAAATGATGTAGAAAGTAAGTACCTTCCAGAACCCCACATGCTTTCCACTCCATCTACTACTAGCAGTTTGGCTGAGAGTCCTTCAGACTTTTTTCTATACTGGTGCTTTTAGTCCTTTAGGCAGTCAACCAAGGATTCCTGGAATCCTTTGTTATAAAGATATATCTGCAGGGGTGGAAATGTATTTTCTATCCTAAAAGCACTCCATTCTGCCTCTTCCTCTGCATGCCTTCTGTTTTGGCCCCAGGTACATGCTCATCAGTTCTCGCCTAGACTATTGCTACACACAGCTTTTTACCTAGTTGTCCTGCTTGACAGAGTATACTTGTATTCTTCAAATCCCTATTCCATGTGGCTATTAGGAGAACTGAACTAAAACTACCACCTCACCATGCTCCTCCCTTTCCTCCAGTCACACTTGGCCCCCAGAGTCCAGCCTGAACTCCTCCACATAATGCACCAATCTTCTGTCCTGTCCTTGGTCCCCCTGCTCTCCCTTGCCCCTACCACCTGCCACAGCAGCAGCCCCTAATTGCTTGAAGTTTCTGAGTGGGAAGTGGCTGTTTCATCCTCTGTGGAGCCCTGGGCCTGGGGTTGTTACCTTCCCTGCCTGGCAAACTCCTCTTCATCCTTCAGAGCTGCTCGAAAAGTCTTTCCTTCTTTTCTCTGCCTCCTTCCCTTTTCTCTAGCTGTCTTCCTCCCTGACAAGGTAAATTATACTCTTTTCTAAGCTGCCCTGTACCTACTTCTGATCCTTAGAAGTATCACACTGCTGGAGGTGCCTTTTTTTTTTTTTTGTACCAGGGATTGAACCCAGGGGTGCTTAACTACTGAGCCATATCCCCAACCCTTTTTAAATTTTTTGAGATGGAGTCTTGCTTAATTGCTAAGTTGCTGAGGCTGGATTTGAACTTGTGATCCTCTTGCCTCAGTCTCCCAAGTCTCTGGGATTATAGGTATATGCCACCAAGCCCTGTTAGAGGTGAAGTATTGACTTGAGAGGTCTTCTAGTTGAGCTGAGAGCATGTCTCTGTCTTTGTGTCCCTAATGCCTTTTAATGGATAGTAGGTACTTTCTAAATTTTAGTTGACTGTTTGCACTGATAAGGGGCAGGTAACCTCTCTTTAACACGTCACCTGGAAGACCACCTACTCCATGACCATCAGAGCAGATCTGGTGATGTTTCACTTTATTTGGGTGCCAAAAAAATACCAGGAACAAGGATATCATCTTTACTGGAACACTTCTAAAAGATGAAAATTAACAAGGAAAAACATTTTTCATTTATCCAGTGCTGACTTTCAGCATTTTGGCATTTTGGAAATGCCAAAGAGAATCCAAACTTGTCAGAACTTTACTTCAATAACTACTTAGGCCACATATGTGTGTGAAAGTCCCAGACTACACTTGTGGAAGTGTCTAACCAACTGTGCACCATGCACAAAAACAATATATATAGTAGACAAAAGAGGCAGGAGTCCATAAGCACATCTTAGGAGCTTCCAGGGATTCAGAAATTAAGGGTAGGAGACCCAGGGGCGCTGCCTCACAGCATGGTATAGGTAGGAGGACAGAGGTGGGGTGGGTGTGGAGGCCAGAGATCCCAGTAGAAAGTCAGGCTCTGCCCTTTTCAGCTCTGTGACATCAGGCATGTTGCTTAAGTTCTCTGAGCCTTGGTTCCCATATCTGTCAAAATGATTTGATAGCTTGCCTAGCATATGTTGAGGCTCTGGTTTCAATTCCCAGAACTGCAAAAACAAACAAACAAACAAAAATTATTTGATAATATTACTTCTTTCATTGAATTGTCTTGAAGAAAAAATGGTGATGATGTTAGAAAATGGTTTTAATCTTTAAATTACTTTGAAAGTATCATTTTCTGTCTTTTCTTGAGCTGATGCTCATGGCGCTAATCTGTGTAGTGTTTCACAGCTGTAGGTTGGTGTTGCACATGTGTCTGTGTCTGTGTCCTGGACACAAAGGCAGGGCACCTGCACTTCTTTCCCCATGGTAAAGTACACTGTAGGGTGGAGAATCCATGGCCAGCCTGGTCCTTCTCTTTGCCCTTGTCACCTCTCTTCCCCATAATGAGGGAGGGAGAGAGCAATTGTCAAACCTCTGGAGTTCATTTCTTTTTTTTTTTTTTGGTACTGGAGATTAAACTCAGGGGCACTTGACCACTGAGCCACATCCCCAGCCCTATTTTGTGTTTTATATAGAGACAGGGTCTCACTGAGTTGCTTAGTGCCTCACCATTGCTGAGGCTGGCTTTGAACTCGCGATTCTCCTGTCTCAGCCTCCCGAAGTGCTGGGATTACAGGCTTGAGCCACCGCGCCTAGCTTGGAGTTCATTTCTTATATGAGAGAGTCCAGGAAATACAGAATGCTGGTTCCAAAGCCAAGTGCATCATGTGGCCATATCAAGTGGATGTGTGCTTCATCTGAATCTGAACCTGAACCTGTACAGTAATTAAGAATTCTGAGTGGAAACCTTTCTTTTGGCTGAGTCTAAATCTCGTTCAGGTAGTAGCATTAAGGCTACTACCCAGTTGTTACAGAAGCCAAAGGAGACAACAGCATGAGCAATAGAAATAGAATATAGAAATAGGCCACAGTGCCGTGGAACGAACTGAGTACTAGATGAGGAGTTAGAAGACCTGTCGTAACTGGCCCTAGCTTGGCTGCAACTTTGTATTTCTCTGAGCAAATTGCTTTCCCTCTTTGGGCTTCAGGAGTCACATATAAAATGAACAGGTGATATGTATATTTTCTTCTAGTTCTAAAGGGCAAAGAAGGAAATCAACACTTTTTTAAAAATATTTTTTGAGTAATAGATGGACACAATACCTTTATTTATTTTATGTGGTGCTGAGAATCGAACCCAGTGCCTCACACATGCGAGGCAAGTGCTCTACCACTGAGCTACAACCCCAGCCCCGGAAATCAACTTTTTAAATTTTTTTTTTGGTGCTGGAGAAGGAACCCAGGGTCTCACATGCTCTGCCACTGAGCTACATCCCCAGCCTTAATCAATACTTTGCAAATATCTGCCATGTACCTGGCATAACCTGCACCAAGCTACCTAAAAAGTTTATAATTCAATGATTCCATCACATAGAATAAATAAGCAAGAGTCAGGATTATGGAAAAGAGTTATGGAATCAGACAGACTTGAATTGAGATCTCAGCTCTTGTTATTTACCAGCAACGAGACTTTAAGCAGTTTTCTTAACATAAAACTGCAAGCCTCAGTCATCTTCTGTAAAATGGGTCTAGTTACATAATAAGCATTCTTAAAGGCTTTCAAGTCTATTTGCTCTCCCTTCATACATTATAAATTTCTGGGCTGGGATTGTAACTCAGCGGTAGAGCACTTGCCTCGCATGAGTGAGGCCCTGGGTTCGAGCCCCAGCACCACATACAAAAAGCAATAAAATAAAGACATTACAAAAAAATTGAGTTCAAAAGTTAAATAAATGATTTAAAAAAAATTTCTTGACTAGATTGTAGTGGGAAATGAAGGTCAAGACACCAAGATCTGGAAGCAGCACTCTATTAGTGGTGCCACGGCACAGAGGGCTAATTCCCAAAGTCTGAGCCCTGAGTGCAGCAAGGCTTTTGCTTTTATACATAAGCAAGTTTGGGGTACATCAAGGCAAGGGAGCTGGTACAATTGTATTGGAGGGTGCATTCTACATTCCTTATATGAGTACAAGCTTGTCAACAGGATCACATCTAGCCTATTTCCCTCCTTTTGTGGAAGAATGATCTTGGCCTAGAAAAATGAATGAAATAATGTTAGATCATGCAATTAGTTAGAGCCAGGGATGGCACTGAAGCCAGGTCCCTTGCTTCATTATGAGTGAGCCTGGTGCTTGTTTTCTGGATTTTTCCCTCACCCCCAGCTTTGGAAGGGATCACAAAGTCCTTCCATGATGAGTAGCTCACATAGCCGTAGCAGAACCCAGAGTGACGATGCACTGCATCCATGTGCTAGACTTTCCTGAGAAGAGCCACTGGGCGTGGAGACAGTCCTTGGGGTATGGTGCTCAGCATTGCTCCCTCCGCCTCACCCCCACCTCCTATCATTTTCACTCATTTAGGGGTGGAGGAGCCCTGTGTGGGGGCCAATCAAAAGTTCTATATGGTATTCCTCCCCAGCCAAAGAACTGTAGTGGGCAGCTCTGTCCTCTTGTTTACCAGGCGGGCCACCAGGAGCACCAAGGGACTCTGGTTCAAAGGACTCAGGGCCACAAAAGGGAACTCCCATTGATGCAGCTCCCTGTTGGAGGGACACTGAACGTGTCCAAGGAGGGCTGTGCAGCAGTGTGCTGGTTAAAATTATGCAAGTCCTGGACACCAGGAAACATTTGAGAGGGTGAGTCTCCATGAGGGCAAAGTCCTTTCCTAGAGTATTTTAGCCTGAATTCACATCTAGATGGAGAAGAAAACTTTTATGGGTTTAAAATGATGGGGATTTTTCAAGCATATATCAGCAGCTTTGCTATGTCCCAAGCACTAGAGCCAAAGCATTAAACAATGTGACTGATAAGCCTGTTCCATTTCCAGAGCAGGCACGAGCAGGAAACATAGGATATCTCTTTAGAAAGCTGTTTCTCAGGGGTTGCAACACCATGTGGCTGCAGCTTCTGTAGGAGCATTTGTTTATTTATGTATTTGGTACTGGAGATTGAACTCAGGGGCACTCAACCACTAAGCCACATCCCCAGCCCTATTTTGTATTTTATTTAGAGACAGGGTCTCACTGAGTTGCTTAGCACCTCACTTTTGCTGAGGCTGCAAAGTCCTGGACACAAGAAACATTTGAGAGGGTGAGTCTCCATGAGGGCAAAGTTCCTTCCTAGAGTATTAAGCCTGAATTCACATCTAGGTGGAGAAGAAAACTTTTATGGGCTCCTGCCCTAGCCTCCCGAGATCCTCCTGCCTCAGCCTCCCAGCCGCTGGGATTACAGGCATGTGGTACTGTGCCCGGCTGCGTTTTTTTTATTAAAGGTCCAGTGTCTCCTCTCTTCATTACTCTTTTCTATAAAAATGTGATGTTCTCAGTGAGATGATCCCATTTCAAGCGGGCAAAGGTGCATCCAAGGCTGCAAGATCTTAGGTTTGACTAGAGACCAGAGACTGGATGAGGCCATCTCCTTAGGCACTTCCTGGAGGATTCAAGGGACAGGGGCCTTGGGCTTTTATGGAATAACCAAGAGCCCAGAGAGAGGATAGTCTTCCAGGTGGAAATGTAGCTGGGCTAGAGTGTAGCTCAGTGGCAGAGCATTTGCCTAGCATGAGTGAGACCCTGCGCTCCATCTGCAGTACAGCAAAAGAAAGAAAGAAAGAAAAAAAAGGCATGCAGTCAACATTCACCTGAATGGGGTACTTTCAGCCCCGTTCACCTGAGATGAGTACCTGCCTCCCCCATTACACCACTTGAAATATATTTTTAGAATGTTTGCAAGAGGAGTACACTTGCCAGCACTCCATGGATCAGTTACAAAACAGAAACTCTTCCTCACTGCTAGGGAGAAATGTAGAAGGGGGGAGAAAGAAAGAAAGAAAAAAAAAAGGCTTGCCTGTAATTGAAGGCAGGTCGGGAGATGTTCACGCTTTGAAATGCTCCTTCTTGTGAAATGTTTATGAAACACTTTCCACAACGAGTTATGCAACTAGGACAACAGCTTTGATCATTTCCATCACCAGTGATATATTCATTAGTGTTGGACTGTCCTCTCCCCCCAGGAGAGCATGTGAAAATGTCCTGAGGAAGGGGCTAAAGAAAAGTACCCTCAAACCATCTCATGGCCCCAAAACAGGCAGGCAGTGGGAAGCCCAGGTGTATGTCTGGACCAGGACACCACCTTTCCCCTCACTTGTGGTCTTTCTTTTCCTATTTCTGGGCCGTTTATGGTTCTGTCTGGTGGAGGGAGCACCAGGAGTTTTGCCAGTGTCTGGCTGCGTAACTTCCTACCCATTTCTGAAGCTCCCTGGGCTTCCGTGCGATGGGGTGTGGAGCCCTGTCCTCACCCTCTGGACTGGGAGGTAGACCCAGGAGAGAATGTGTGAAGGGCTCCACCTCCTCAGAAGGGGCTCCTGCCTTCCAGAACGAGCTACTGCTTTCTAAAGTGAGTGAAGTCAGAGAGTTCACTGGGATTAGAAAAGATAATCATTCATGATACCTTTTTACCTCCCTAGTCACTGCCCAAGACTCAGTGTAACACCTTTGCATAGCACAGTGGGTGGAGAAGATCCTAGACTAATAAACCTTGTCTGGTTGGTGGACGGGGTGCTGTGTCTGGGACAAGGCAGAGCGTGCCATGGTGGCCCCTGTCCCCAGGGATTAGCCGTTCCAGGTAGAGCCTGGAGAAATATTCCACTTGCGTGAGAAAAACTGCCAAAGAGACCCTGGAGGGGATCTTCATGGTTCCAGGCAAGCTGTGGGTTTGGTTGGGTTTTCACAAGTATGGGAGAAATTGGGTTTCCGTCCAATTTGCCTGCGGTTCTCACCTTAGAAGTCAATGGGATCCAACAGAAGTCTCTCTATCTCATCTTCCAGATCCACAGCCAACACCCAGTTGCCTGGAAAGGTTCCAACCTTTTCCACTCAACAGCTGTGAAAAGGGATTTTTTGGATTAGAGAAGACTTGATTTCTTAGTTTCTTAACTCCTGAGAGTGTTCACAGGTATGCAGAAGGCAGTAGAAATTGTCACCGTACCTTCTCCTCTCTCCCTTTCCTTTTTTTTTTTTTTTTTTGGTACCAAGGCCCTTGGCCACTGAGCCACATTCCCAGCCATTTTTTCTGTATTTTGTTTAGAGACAAAGGTCTAGCTGAGTTGCTTAGGAACTCACTGAATTGCTAAGGCTGGCTTTGAACTCACGATCCTCCTACCTCAGCCTCCCAAGCTGCTGGGATTACAGGCATGTGCCACTGTGCCCGGCCCAGTTCTGCTCTTTCTGAGCCCACTGAGCAAAGCTGAGATTTTATTTCTTTGGTGGTGCTAGGATTGAACCCAGGTCCTCACGAGTGCTAGGGAAGCACTCTGCCACTGAGCTATGCCCCGCGGTCCAGCAAAGTTGAAATTTTAAAACTTTCATCCAGAAAGAAGTCTCCTTGTTGTCTTTCAATTTGGTTATTTTAGGATTGTCAGGGCTGGGGATATAGCTCAGTTGGTAGAGTGTTTGCCTCCCATGTACAAGGACCTGGGTTCAATCCCCAGCACCACAAATAAAAAGGATTGTCTTCTTTGGGGGTTACCATCAGCGCCTTGCACCCAGAGGGTGAGGAATTATAAAAAATGGAAGAGCAGAAGGTCTGTGAAGCCAGAAAAGAATCACAAGTGGAATACACAGTTGTCAGAAAGCCCCAGGTCACACCCAAAGGACTTCTACTACAAGGGCACTTCATTTTCAGAAATGAGAGGTCAGGAATGTCCCCCAAAGGAGTTTGGAGGGCAATCGATCCAGGAAACAGATGAAAGAGTGAGTCTTCTTTTATGGTGGCTCCGGTTTCTGAAATTAAGTGTTGCAGGATGACCTGGCAGGGATTCTAACAGATAGCGCCAGAGTTGGAAGCAAAGCACATGTTTTCAAGCTCTGTCATGGCTGCACCTCCTTATCTCTCCATTGCGCATAATGAGTCTGTAAAGGAACCTCCACCAGCCACTTGCCCCCAAGCTGGAGCTGAGCCAAGTTCCCAGAGGCGCTTCCACCAGTGAGATTTCACCTCCAGCTTTTCACGTTTTCCCTCAATCCCCTGTCTTCCACCCAGCTTCCCCCAGTCCCCTCTGGGGTAGAGATGCCCTGGGGTGGGAGAGGGACAGATAGGGGAGAGACCAGCAGGGGAAGCTGGAGATCAAGCCTCTTCTCAGAGCAAAAAAAAAAAAAAAGCTCTGGTGGTGGTTGTTTTGAAATAAGTAGTTTATCATCTATTTCTAGTTTTAAAAAACCTGCTCACAAGTGTTTCCAGGAGTCTAGGATGTGGAAACTCTAATTTCTGGGTGCAGAACTCTGACACCAGCACTTCATCAAAGGCTCCAAGAGTGAGTGGTATGTAGAACTCAAGGGGTGTGTGGGTGGGGCAAAGCAGGGCTCACTGGAGACCACCCATGTGCCAAAACTTTTGAGTTTTCAGAAAGTTACTTTCTGTTCTCATAGTGCAACTTCCCATCTCTCTTCCTCCTCTTTGCTTCCAAGGCTCCAGGATGGTCTCAGGTGTGCAAAATGGTTCATAAGGACTGCCTATAAGAACCAATTTCTTACCATTTTCCAGGGCTTCTCAGTGTTCTCTTGAACGCGCTTCACCCCAGAACACTGCAGGAACCTGGACTTGCCAAGCTGCCAAATGTACAGGGAGAAAGGGAGAGAAACCATGTAGTCTTGCAAAACTAATGAGGAAACTGAGTCCCATAAAGGCAGAGTGATTGCTCAAGATTCCGTAAGTTAGAGTCAGGACTGGAAACAGGGGCAGCCTCGCTCCCTGTCCAATGTCTTCCAAACTGTTATCATTGGAGTCTCTGCAGAGGTCGATTTTGTCTTTATTCAGTTAACATTCCTTGAGTTCCCACAGGCCATATGTAGGATATTAACTCCTTCCTTGGTCTCCAGTGTCACTCAGGAGAATTTTTCCGACTGTCCCACCAAAGGGAATTCTCCCCAAAGTGTTTCAAAGTGTCATTCTCTACGGGGATGAAGCACAAATATAGCTGTTAGTCTCAACTTTTAACATGGGTTAAAATAATTCCCACAGGAGAGATGCGGATGTCAGTGATAGTCCCACTGTATATCAAGGAAGTGATTTCAGTCATAATCTCTCTGGCCATTTCCTTCCAGGTAGGGGACAACTAGCTGTCCTATTCAAAGGGTCTCATCAATGTCTTTTAAAAGGTGTGGTCTAGATTCTGTGCTCTTTGCCACATTGTGTGAATTCAAAATCACTTGGCTCCCCTCCCAATGGACTTCCTGAAAGGCTACAAGAGGGTAGTTGTCCTGGGGTGGAGGGTGGGGCACCTCCTGCCCTGCCCCAGGACACCTGGGAAGCCCATAGGTGGGTGGCTGGTGTGTCATTGAAGGGTGGTAGAGACTGGAAAGAGCTGGAAAGCACCACAGGCCCTGCAGGCTGCAAGTGCAGCAGTGGCTATGAGGAAGACATGTCCCCGCCTGTAGGGAGATACGCAGATTGTCACCAGAGCCACACAGGCCAGGAGGGCCTCTATAGAGGCAGCTTAGCACAGAGAGGGGAGAACAAGAGGAGATGGGGGAAACAATGTTCTCCAAATCAGTGGTTCCTAGAGTAGGTGTTTCATGGATAGGCATCCACAGGAAAATAAAAAAGACTTGGGGGAAATCAAAAAGGGTTGCCACTTTTTCACTCTTGTGTGTATATGTGTGTGTACGTGGTTCTGATGTTCTGAGAATTTTTTCACTCTTGTGTGTATATGTGTGTGTGGTTCTGAGGTTCTGAGCTACACTTCCAACCCTTTTTATTTTGAGAAAGGATCTTGCTAAATTGCCCAGGCTGGTCTTGAACATGTGATCCTCCTACCTCAGCCTTCTGTGTCTCTGGGATTATAGGCATATACCACTGTGCCCGGCCAATGCTTTATTCTTTGGGGTGGAGAATTTGGGGGGGGGGGTACTGGGGGTTAAACTCAGGGGCACTTGACCACTGAGCCACATCCCCAGCCCTATTTTGTGTTTTATGTAGAGACAGGGTCTCACTGAGTTGTTTAGCACCTCGCCATTGCTAGGGGCGGAGAATTTTTAAAATGTCATTTAGGATCACCATCATTTCATAAAACAAATCCCAATAGCTCCTCCTCTAACAAAAAACAAACAAAAATCCTCAGAATTTACCAGAATTTAATCCATTAAGCTTTATTTTGAAGTCACTACAACATCCTGATTTTTCTCATTTGAATGAGCAAGAGCACTAATCACCCTCAGCACAGTGTTGGGGAACAGCAGGCTCCCCATCTTGCAGATCGGTGCTCTAGAATCCAGTGGGTACCTACATGTCCCTGACCAGCTGCCCTGCCCAAGGGCATCCACTGGCAGGAAGGTTGAGCTGCAGCCAGTGGACACTGGACTGGGCAAGCTTTTTCCTCTCCAGGCTTGTCCCTCTGCTCCTGGCTTGGTCTTCTCTACATTTCCATTTCTGTCTGCCTGTGGAGACCTAGAACTAATACTCTCCTTCTGCCACTATTTGCAGATTAAAACAGAGGATCTCAGTGACTCCCTGCAGCAGACCCTCTCCCACCGGCCATGCCACCTGAGCCAAGGACCTGCCATGATGTCTGGAAACCAAATGTCTGGGGTGAATACCAGCCCATGTCAGGGAATCCTGATATTTTCAGCAGGCCAATAAGTTTAATCCAACCCCTTTACAAAATGCTAGACCTCTACACTTGGCACTTTGTGAATCCATATACGTCTAAAGAACCCCCTGAAGGCAATGGGGGGAGGGAGTCTAGGAGGCTTGGGGTAAGGGGTGGGGCACCCCCAAATAGTCCTTGTAAAGGTAAATCCTGGCTAGGAATGTGGAGAGGCAGGTCTCTACCTCTGTGGGACAAAAGGAGATACAGTCACAGAATTTTTCTGTCCCTAGTGGGCCCACTCTGCCTCCTCCAATATGACAAAGCCAAACTAGGATAGAGTGCTAATGTGGGAAGAGAGGTGTCCTGGGACAGTAACAGCAAAAGTCTCAGCTGGTGTTCCTGGGGCCAGCTCTGTTCTCAGTTTGGGTCACCTGGGGAGGAAAGAACCTCCCTTGTCCCAGAAATTGTAGCCATTCCTTCAGCAAGGGTTACCAAATCTCTCCATACAGAGACCTAAGCTCAATCCTGTGGGGGCACAGAGCCGTGGGGTCTGGGTCACAGAAGACTCCCAGATCCCATAAATGTTCGGATTGCTATTTCTGTCCTGAGCTGGTGAAAGAAGTCCAGGGTAAAGGGACTTTCTGTTGAACCAGATTGGTTTTATTAAGAACTAATAGCTTTCCCCATCTCCCAACTCCCTCCTCAGTAACATCCAAAAAGGCTCAGATGCAGAAATGGCCCAAGCATGACTTTGGGTATAATCAAGTGACATGAAGTTAAAAAATAAACAGAAGACACTTGGGATTGCATGGCATTTGAAGGATAAATCTTTGAGACATGGGTAATAATGAGTATTGGCCCTTGGGGCATTTATGGTTGGGAGACACAATTGACACACAGAAAAAATTAAATCATGAGGCCGTAATTAAGTAATAGTGCATTGCAAAGACTGCTGGGCTGAGCAGGGAAACTGTGACACCACCTGCATCAAGAGTAGCTACTGAGTGCCATGTGCTGGGGACACAGAGGGGTATGAGGCAAAGTCCCTGCCAGCAAACTTCAAGTCTGAATTTGCAGGGCCTGGATGGGCTGCAGGCTGAGGGAGCTAGGGTCCCCAAGCTTATAAATTCTGCACTGTTTGTGCATCTTCCCTCCTGTAGGACATGGCTTCTCTCCATCCACTCCAGCAACTTGTGCTGGTTCCCGGCCATTTGCAGTCTGTTTCCCAGTTCCTGCTTTCTCAGACTCAGCCTGGGCAGCAAGGTAAGAATGTGGGAGTTCGGCAGAGCCCAAGTCCGGTCGGGTGCTGCTGCTGCTTGCTGGGTGCTGGACACAGGGAGCTGCTTACCCCTCTGGTGTCAAGATCAGCTTGTCACCTGGAGGCTTAAGGATGGGCACCTGGCAGTTCCTCTGCCAGTTTAGTGCCCTCCCAGCTGCTCCTGCCCAGCCTCTTGCCAGGGCTGGTCCACCACCTCAGTTTCATGGAGAGTTGAGACTGAAAGCGCAGGAATGGTGGGTGGGCAGGGGTGCAGGGAAGGAGAATTCCCCTGGGAAGTGCAGTACAGACAAGTTCCAATTCCTGGGCAATCTTGCCTGACTCCTGCAGACTTTTACCACCTGAAGCTGGCTGGGATTTTATTTGGATGGAGCAGCAGTGCCTCCCGCAGGTTGTAAAAGGCTTTTCAGGTCTTTCACAGACACGTCACTCTTGGGGAACTTCTCTGTCCAAGAGCAAACAGACTATACTCTTAATAGCGATAGTGAGCATTTCTTGAGCATGTTGTGCTAGGGGTTCTGCTAAGTAATATTCCTGAATTATTCTCAGAATAACCTTGTAGGGTAGGCAATTGTACTATGCCTCTGATGACCTACTCAGAAGTTCCAGAACAGTCTGACTGAGACCCATGCTCTTGGTCATCACACTACACTGCTTCTCCCACTCCCATCTCCAACAACTAGGGCTGAAAATGGTGGAGAAAGTATAAATTCTTGTCAGTTGTACAAATCCCAGGTAGAAGGTTTGGAAATCCAGACTCCAAACAAAATGCAAATCTGCCTTTCATCATTAGCACCTGCCCAAATTATAGTCCCAATACTTAGTGTCTGAGACATCTTGGAATATCATTAGGACTAATAGGAACATATTGGAACCTTCAAGTGTTTATTTCAGCTAAACAATAAACATCGTACTCCTGGAATAGGAAAAGGAAAATAATATAATTCAATGTGGTTTTTAAAAAATATATATATATTTTTTTAGTTGTAGATGGACACAATGTCTTTATTTTATTGCTTTGTATGTGGTGCAGAGGCTCGAACCCAAGGCCTCACACATG
>CM053399.1:92524001-92578307 GCA_028644305.1 Xerus rutilus
AAAAAAAAAAAAAGAATGGAACATAGAGTCCCAGGAGAATGTATTTCTGTATCCAATCGGGGTAAAGGAAACGAAGCCAGGGTGTCATATAGAAACTCCATCTTTTTTGAGATAAATTTTGTGTTTTTCAAATTAGAAAGATAATAAAAGTTCATCCTAAACAATTTTGAAACTACAGGGATGGAAGTAGAAAGAAAAAAGAACGTACCCCCCAGTGCCATCTGAGTGCGTTTTCTACTATTCCTTTTTCCCATGCACATTTAAGTATTGTGACCATATTGTACATGAATTTTGTGACAAAAGCATGTGGAAGCCATGGACCTCACTAGGAACTCAAGGGCTTCCAGTCAGGATCTCTCAGATTCCAGCCTCCAGAGCCAGGCTTGGTACCACTCACCTCTGAGGCCCAGGCCCTCGCCCAACCCTGTAGACCTGAGCCCAGGATTGCCACCCGTTAGTAGATCTCCCAGTGCATCTGGCTCAGGGACTTGATGGCTGCATCCTGCTGGCCAGATTCCCAAAGCTGACATCCCCTTCTTTCTAAGCTTCTCAGAGCAACACAGTGTAGGGTGGTTGCAGAAGTATGGAGAGAGGGGCTCAAACCACATCCTGGAGCCAGGTGCGGTGGTGCACAGCTGTAATCCCAGCAGCTCAGGAGGCTGAGGCAGGAGGATCGCTAGTTCAAAGCCAGCCTCAGCAACTTAGTGAGGTCCTGTCTCTAAATGAAATAAAGGCTGGGGATGTGGCTCAGTGGTTGAGTGCCCCTGTGTTCAATTCTCAGTTAAAAAAAAAAAAACACACCACTTGTTGGTGGTAGGGCCAGAAGAAGGGCATCATGACCTCATATTCTGCACAGCTACCTTGCAGATTTGACAAGGGTATGAGTTTGAGATTCCTCCTCTCCTTGTAAGAGATGACAAGGGGGAAGGATATCAGGTTCTGAGAGAGCATGGGTTCTGGAGATTCTGCTCCCTGCTCCACATAGCTCACCCCTGGACTTCTGTCCTCAGAGCTGCTCCTGAGGGAAGGAGCATGAGATGAGACCTGCCTTTATGGAGCCTCTACTCTGTGTCAGCCCTTTGCTTGGTAATTTGTACTTATTTTCTCATTTAATCCTCACTGTAACCCTATATGGTAGGCACTATTGTTCTTTTTTTTTTTTTTTTTTTTGGTACCTGGGATTGAACTCGGGCACTCGACCACTGCGCCACATCCCAGCCCTATTTTGTGTTTTTTTATGTAGAGACAGGGTCTCACTGAGTTGCTTAGTACCTCGCCATTGCTGAGGCTGGCTTTGACTTGCGATTCTCCTGTCTCAGCCTCCCAGAGTGCTGGGATTACAGGCATGTGCCACTGCACCCAGCTAGCACTATTGTTCTTATTTCATAGATAAGACTGAGGCTCAGAAAGATTAAGAAAGTTTCCCAAAGACAGACAGTATATAAGTGATAAAGAGGATTCCATCCTAGAACCGACTCAAGCTTCTGATCCATATATTGTTCAATCCTGCTTCTTTGGAACATCTATCCCTCATCTCTGATTCTTGATCCTATTCCCTTCTCCTGATCACATGCTGTCTCTTCATCCCTGTAGAATCCTAAACCTAGCTCAGAGGAGATCTCCATGATTGCAGAGCAGCTGTCCATGGAGAAGGAGGTGGTGAGGGTCTGGTTCTGCAACCGCCGCCAGAAGGAGAAGCGAATCAACTGCCCTGTGGCCACACCCATCAAGTCACCTGTCTACAGCTCCCGAATGGTAAGTGGCCGAGAACCAAGCTGCCTGCCAGACACTGGTGGGCACGATGCCAGGGGACAGAGTCTCCTGCGTCTTGGGAAGATGGTGGTTGGTGGGGAGCAGGGTAAACAAGTAGATGCTGTGTATAAAATATATAACATAAAGCAGACTATAGAAGGGCAAGGGGGTATAAAGTGATAGGCAGGAGGAGTTTTAAAGAGAAGGATTAGAGAGGACCTCTTTGTTACAGTGGCATTTGAGCAGAGCTCTAAGTGTTGCAAGGAAATGAAATATGTGTCTATCTGGGGGAAGAGGGACCCAGGCAGAGAGACCAACAAGTAAAAGCCCAGCGTGTTTGAGGAACAGCAAGGAAGCCATTGTGTCTGGGACAGAGTGGGGAAGGAGGAAAGAGGGAGGCAATGAAGCCAGAGAGGTAGCAGGGAGACTCCCCAAGGTGGACTTGGAGTCCACCAAAAGGACCTGAGATTCTAGTTTGGCCAAAGTGAGAGACTGTTGCAGAGTCCCACAGGGAAATCTGAGCCGGTTGACATAGGCTTGTGCGTGGGCAGTAGACCAGCAAGGAGAATTAGGGTCATCAGCCTGGGAGAGGGGGAGGCTTGGCTGGGGTGGTAGCCATGGTGATAAGGGTGAGATATGGTGGGACTTTGCATAAACTTCAGCTGTGGCGCCAACAGGATGTGCTGATAACTCAGTAGGGAATCTGAGGAGAGGAGCAAAGGTGACTTTAAAGGTTTTGGAAACTGTGCAGCTGGTTGGAAGGCACTATCAGCTTTAGAGATAAAGACAGCAGCACAAGCAGGCTTGAGGGACAACAGAACCTGAGAATTTGGGGCTGGTTTTATTAGGTTGGACACGCCTACTAGGCATCCAAGAGGAAGGGAGGAGTTAAATCTGTGACTCCGGTGTTCAAGGGAGAAGTCAGGGTGGGAATAATTTGGAGTTCCAGGAATACAAGGAAATTTGGGGAGTAGGGAGTGTCTTCTCCATCCAGGGAGACATGAGACCTGGAGGGCAGGAGAGATGGTTTCTTTCCCCATCTCTGGGGATGGTGATGGTTGAAGATCTCCTGATCTCCCTTCATGAGATCCTCAGAGCCAAGGGACCAAGGGGAGGGAGGAGGGGAGAAAAAGGGGAAATACTGGGGAATGATATTGACCAAATTATGTTGTTATATGTATGAATATGTAACAACAAATTCCACCATCATGTATAATTATAATGCACCAATAAGAAATATTGGAAAAAATTAGCCTTGTCTGGTTGAGACACAGCAGTTTCATAAAAATTATACCACTGTTAATTTTTCACCAAACATCTGTTGACCATCTACTGTATGTTGGTCTTTGTGCCAAGTGCTGGTTATCTTTTTATAGCCATAAAAAGATAAATACCATTTGTTCCTTGTTCCAGAGGACCTCGCTGCCTAGCAGAGAAAACAGACAGATAAACAAATGATAAACAACATGCTCACTTCTCTAGAACTTAGGAGCAGCAGCTAACAAACCTTGGGAGGTGGCGGTTAGGGATGCCTCTCCAAGGAGATCATTAATACCTGAGCTCAGTCTAAAAGGGCAGGAAAGAGTGAGAGGCAAGGCTGTGTGAGGTGGAGCTCTCTGGGGAGAGCAGGAAAGCAGCGATGTGGAGCAGATCACATGGCTCCTTTACCTAACTGCGAGTGGTTCCCTGAGGAGGAACGTTGAAAGACGAGGCTGGATTGATCAGCAGTGGCCAGATAATGAAGGGATAGTGTGTGATGTTAAGTGAAGGTTTGCTGGGTGTGGTGGTGCATGCCTATTCTTCCAGTGGCTGGGGAGGCTGAGGCAGGAGGATCTTGAGTTCAAAGCCAGCCTCAGCAACAGCAAGGTGCTAAGCAACTCAGTGAGACCCTGTCTCTAAATAAAATACCAAAAAGGGCTGGGGATGTGGCTCAGTGGTCGAGTACTCCTGAGTTCAATCCCTGGTAGCAAAAGAAAAGAAGAAGAAAAAGTAAAGGTTTGGGAAAATCATTGAAGAATTTCAAGCAGGGCATTGGCACAATCAGAACCATGGCTCTGATTTTAGGATAACGGGTGGCTTGAGGGATCCACTGTAGAGAGAACAGAAGACAGGATGTGACCACAGTCATCCAGTACAGGAGAAATGAGGGTGAAGCAAACTGTTATGTGAAAGAGATTCGTGTAAGAAGTAGAAGGTTGTGGTTAATAAATCAACAGCTGGCTGGGAGCAGGGAGGGTGAGAAAGGAAAGAGAGACTTTGGAAGGGACTTTGAACATTCAGGCTGGGCTGGGGTAAGTGGTAGATGGCAGTGTCCTATATGAAACTGGAAAACGGAGAGGAGCTGGTTTGGGAGTGGGGAAAAGTGACGGTTTTGGTTCTGTGCATCATGCTGATCTAAGAGAGAATGTCCTCGGGCACTTGGAGTGATGGGTCTGGAGGTCAGAAGAGAAGCTGGGATAAAGACCTGGATGGGGGAGTCACAAGCACACAGGCTGAGCTTGAAATCCTGGCTGAGAAGATGCTTACCTGTGAAGCTTGTATGGTGGGAGGAAAGAGAAAGGTCCACACCCCAACCCAGGCAACCTCAGCAGAGGAAGAGGACCAAGGGCAGAAACTGAGAAGGAAGAGCCCCAAAAGTCAAGAAACTGCAAGCAGGTGGATGTGAGAGGTGTGGACAGGGGTGAGCCTGTAGGGGAGTTACAGGAACACTCATGAAAGACACTTAACTCAGAAGGGGCCCAAGAGAGTGGATCCCCTCATTTCCTTGAAGAACAGACTAAGAATGAACAAGAATGGCATATAAGAGGAAGGACCAGCCTGTAAGAAGCCCTGCAGCTGTAAAACAGCATGATGCCTTTGGGGAATTAGGTACCTTTCAGTCTGGCTGCAGCCAAGGGCTTGGGATTAAAAATTCGAGGTTGGTGAAGGCTGGAAAAGATGGGCCGTGGATGCTGCATTACCCTGAGAGCCACGAGGAACCATTGAGTATTTTAAGTTGAAGACTACCACATGGTAGCCATTCACAATTGTTTCCTTAAGTATTTACCACATGCTTTGTACTGGGAATACCATGGTGTAGAACATACATGTGATTCCTGCTTATAGAAAACACACTGAACAACTGCTGCTAAGATGAGCTTCACAGAGGAGGTGCAGGTGTTTGACGACTAATCTCGTCCAGGTGTCCAAGGCTTCTCCAAGAAATGATGTTTAAACTAACCCCATAAAAAAGAATTACATCACTGACATGAATGGGGAAAGTGTCTGAGTTGGGGGGTTTCGGCAGGAGCAAGCATAGGGAAGAACATTTTAGGAAGTGGAGAGAGTGTGTGGAAAGACCCTGAGGCTGGCAGGGATGGGGAAAAGAGGAAGAAGAGAGATGGGAATGGGGGAAGCCCAGGAGCAAAACAGAGCGTAAATAGGAGGCCAGAGTGGGCGGCAGGGGTGGGAGTACTTAGGGCATTGAAAGCCAGGTGAAGGAACTTGGTCCATACCATAAGAGGTTTGGAACCTTTAAAGATGGTGCTTTAGAGGCTAGAGTCGTGGCTCAGTGGTAGAGCACTTGCCTGGCATGTGTGAGGCACTGGGTTCGATCCTCAGCACCACATAAAAATAAATAATGGTATTGTGTCCACCTTCAACTAAAAAATATATATATACATTTAAAAAAAAAAAGATGTGGCTTTGGTTAGAACATGTAGGAGGCAGGTTCTCACAGTGGTTCACTTCCACCCAGGACACCAACATGGGAGGAAGGGTGAAGGAGCCTCACTTGTTATCAGCACTCATTGAACACATATTTTTTTGAAGATCTGCAACTCCCAGGCCTGGTTGAAGGCACTGATGATACAGCAGAGAACTGCATAGGCATCGCCCTGCTCACGAAGCCTGCAGCCACAGGGGATAAAGACAGTGCATACGTAGTGATGTCATGTACATGTGATGTCAGGAGGGAAGAAGATAAATTTTCTCATCCTCTTTTCCTCCTGTCTCAACAAGACAAGGACAAGCTTTCTTCTGCTTCTGATATGAAATGATCTCCAAAATATACAGTTAATTTTGAAAAAGGAAAAAAGACAAAATAGTGCATACAAGTGTGGGCATGATCTTGTTACCATATTCATAAATAATGTAAAAGGGGCCAGGTGCCATGGTACACGCCTATAATCTCAGCTACTCAGGAGGCCGTGGTAGGAGGACCGCAAGTTTGAGTTCAGCCTAGGGAACTTGTGAGATCCTGTTGCAAAATAAAAGGGCCAGGATGTATCTCAGGGGTAGGGTGCATGCATACATGAGGCCCTGGGTTCAATCCCCAGTACAGAAAAAAGGAGGAGGCACCATATATATGTATGTATGTTTGCACAGCCTGTCTTCAGAAGGAGACAGCAACTGGGAGCTGATCACAGTGACTAAAAACATTGTTATTTGGGGCTGGGGCGGTGGCTCAGTGGTAGAGCGCTTGCCTTGCATGCGTGAGTCACTGGGTTCGAGCCTCAGCACCACATAAAAATAAATAAAGATATTGCGTCCATCTACAACTAAAAAAAATATTTAAAAAAAAGCTTTAAAAAAACATTATTATTTATTTGAAAAACAACAACAACAAAACATTATTATTTATTTGAAAAACAACAACAAATTTCTCAGGTGTGGCAGCAAGGAGGGAGATTACTGATGATATCTCTCAGCACTCTGCCACCCCTCCCAACCTGGGCCCCAGCCTGTCTCCACCCTCCTCAGATCCCCAGCCTACTGAGGAGGCTCATTGTAAAAGGAAAGGTAAAGGAAAGAGGCGAGAACCATTGCTGATTAATTAGGAAATGAGAACATGCTGCATCCTGTTAGGACGGAGTGTTCCAAACCGAGGAGGGGAGGAATATCACATCACAGGCTGCTGGCAGAAGCATCTGTCAGTATCCATTGAAAACTCTAGTAAGAGCTTCCCCTGTCAGCATGAGAAGAAGGAGAGGGAGTGGAAGCATGTAGATTTCAGCTCAAAAGAAGAGTAGAAAACCATCTAGAGATGTGCAGCAGGAGAGAGCTGTTTCCTCTAGGAAGGAAGGAAACTAACATTTAACAAGTTGGCCCTCTTTGCCAGCCATTGGGTTGGAAGCTTTATGGACATTATCTCATTAAATCTTAATCAAAAGAAAATATCAGGGAGATGTTCCTGCTACTTTATAGATGTGAAAACTGAATCTCAGTGGGGTTGAATAACTTGCCTGGACTCATGCAGATGGTGAATGAGAGGCCAGGTCTTCCACCTAGATCCGTTCATTCTGTTCTATCTTGTGCTAGGAGAGTGACAGTGACAGGGAGGGCCCTGATCCATAGGGGAGCTCAAACATAGTTATCTCAAATCCCTGTGTAATCTCAGAGTTGATGATGCTACAGGATCTCCAGGGCAAAAGGAAAAGCTCCAGAGACTGACATTCAGCTCCTCTGGTTGTCTCTGGAGAACCTGTGGTGCATTCATCCATCAAGGTGGGAAGGCCAGACATAGGGTTGCTAAGGCTGCCACTCCACTGCCCTGAACTCAGGCAGGGTTCTCTCAGGAAGGGAGAAATGGGAACTGGAAATGAGGCAGGCAGCTGGCAGCATCTGCAGAACGCAGCCCCAAGGCTTGCTCCTTTCACCACCAGGACATTCGGGCAAGGCACCTTCAGCCTGGCAGTACCAAAGAAACCTTGCTGGGGCACAGCCACAGGGGGAGAGCAGAGTGTCAGGATCAGGGAACTTCCGGAACAGACCAGGGCTGGAGCTAGAGGGGGCAGTATGTGGTCCAGAGGCCTTCTTATAAAAAGGAGAATGGAATGTAGATTTGGAGAGTAGAAAATAAAGGAAGCCAAACCTCAGTTTCTGCTGTCTGGGACCCAGCATCTTGGGAGAAGGACCCAAGTTTGGAAAAGGGAGTGGGAGTGGACACTTACAGCCTCTCTTGCCTTTCAGGTCTCTCCCTCAGGAACTTTGGGCCACCTCTCTGTCCCTCCTGTCCACAGCACCATGACTGGAACAGGTGAGCTTAAAAATAATGTTTCTAGATAGTTCCATGATTCCTTTAGATAACAGGACATTAGAACCAGAAGGGATTCCTTTTAGTTCTAATATCTTGTTATCTAAAGGAGAACTAGCATTCCATAAATGCATTTCAAAGGACATTAAAATCCATGCCGTGAAAAACAGGATTCCATGATCAAATAAGTTTGAAAAGTTTTGGATAAGAAATATTTGGACAAATGTCTTTGTTTTAATTGCAGCACTTCTCTGCAGTCAAATGCATGCTACATTGCAAAGTGAGCTATGGAGAAAGCCGGAGGAAGGCAGGGTTTCCATACTAATTTCCTTTTATTTTTTTATTTTTTATTTTGAGACAAGGCCTTGCTGAGTTGCTGAGGCTGACCTCAAACTTGCAATCCTCTTGCCCCAGCCTCCCAAGTCACTGGGATTATAGGTGTGTGTCACCACACTCAGCTCAAACTAATTTTTTAAAGGATTCTATTTTTCAAAAAGCACCTGTAGCATTTCAGAGAACTATAGAGGTTGATGATATGTCCAAGTACACCCAGGAAAACCATAGGGGCTGCCTAGTATTCTGACATAATTATCAATATGCTCTCTCTCTTTTTTTTCTTTTTTCTTTTTTTGTACCGAGGATTGAACCCAGTGGCTCTTAACCACTGAGCTACATCCCCAGCCTATTTTCTTTGTTCTTAATTTTTGAGACAAGGTTTTGCTAAGTTGCTTAGGGCTTCACTAAGTTGCAGAGGCTGGCTTTGAACTTGTGATCCTCCTGCCTCAGCCTCCCAAGCCACTGGGATTATAGATGTCTGTCACCGCACCCAGATCTCTTTATTTTATTTTATTTTATTTTTTTTTTTTTAATATTTATCTTTTAGTTGTAAGTAGACAGAATATCTTTATTTTATTTTTATGTGGTGCTGAGGATCGAACACAGTGCCTCACGCGTGCTAGGCGGGCACGCTACCGCTGCGCCATAACCCCAGCCCGATCTCTTTATTTTATAAAAGTATCTTAGTTTGATGGTAAAATATAAGTCACCCTATCCATGGAACACAGTTTGGGAAACCCAAACACAAGAAACCCATTTAGTCCAAATCTGCTATTTTACAGAGGATGAAAATGAGTTTCATGGAAATGAAGCAAGTCAGCACAGGCCACAGAACTGTTTAATAAATGACCCAGGACCAAGATGAGACTCAGGTCCCCTCTCTCCTGGTTCAGTGCCCTTTTGAGGAGATCATGTGCCTTTTCTTGAGTGGAGAGGGGAGAACTAGAAGGTGGTAGTCATTAGTTACGCATTTGGGTTCTCTTTCTCCCCGTATGCTTCTCTTTCTTTCCTCCTCTCTTCTTTTCCTAAGTTTCTTATTTTTTCCGCCTCCTGCCTCTTGGTCTAGGGCTACAGATGCCCAGCCCAGGGTGTGTCCTGAAGTAGGATGATTTTGGCACCTATCCTCCTTGCATTTGGCAAGTCTTGAACTTGCAGAACCAGCCACACTGCTCTTGAGGGCCTGGGCTGCAGAAAGCATCTGCCATCAGAGTCTTTCTGGGGACGGGTCAGGCCGGCGGGTGGACATTGATGCTAATGTGATAGGAGGTGGGCAGATGGGTAGGGAGAGGGTGAGGTCCTTCTGGGGATATACTAGGAAGTCAGGTGTTAAAAGGGCCATGTCACAAGGTCCCAAGATCCAGCAGCATTTATTTCCCCCTATTTTTGCCTTTCCTTGTCCTTAGTAACGTCATCCTGTTCCCCTGGGAACAACAGCAGGCCTTCGTCTCCTGGCTCAGGACTCCACGCCAGCAGTCCCACTGCGTCTCAAAATAACTCCAAAGCAGCAATGAACTCCTCCTCCAGCTTTAACTCCTCAGGGTAAGACCTCAGGGAGAGTACAGAGGCAGCTGGCAAGGCCCAGGGGCATGTGAGGAGTTGGGCCAGTGCTTTGGGACAGAGAGCTTGTCACTTGTCATAGGACTGGAACAGAGGAATGGGGTAGCAGGGAGAGGACAGAGTGGACAGCCAGATTGGACTGTATCCCTAGGGAGCAGGGATTTAAAAAATAAGCTGCAGCCAGGGAGCAGTCCTAGCAAGGAGCTGATGTCAACAAAGCCAAAATTTCTATCCTCACTTTGACAGTGGAAATTTCCAAACCATCCTGTCAGAAAGGGCCAGGTCTTCTGCTGGGCTTAGGGGTGCGCTAGTCCATGTCAGGAACCTGGTTCTCAGGATGTTCCAACGTGAGCCGAGAGCTTAAGCACAAAGAACATCCTGGGCTTTAGGTGTGGATGACACAAGGAAGGAGGGAGGTGGCGCCAACTCCTATTCCCCACTGCCACCTCTGGGAAGCAGTGGGGAGGGCAGCCTCTGGGGCTTTGGTTCATGAGCCAAAGAGTCTCCTCTAGAAAGGATTCTCAGAGCACATGCCTTGGGAGCGTGCCCTGGTTAAGAACAAAACAGAGATTTGAAAGTTGGACGCTAGGTTCCAGACCTGAGCTTATAGGAAGAGATGCATCTGCTTGTCCAAACCCAGGTGGTTCAACAAGACAATCAGCTTTTACTGGCCAGTTGTGGCATAGCTCTCAAAGCTGGAATTCTTCTTCTACCAGAGAGAAAGAGAGAGAGAGAGAGAGAGAGAGAGAGAGAGAACACCAAATAATATATTATTAGGAGCTTTACAAAATTACTTTAAGGTATGATACACATTTGAAAGTGTACAATTCAGTGGGATTTTTTTTGTGCATTGCTAAGGTCGTTCAACCATCACCATTACCTAGTTCCAGAACATTTTCATCACCCCAGAAAAACCCCTATGTGTATTAGTATTCCCATCTTTCTCCAGTACATTAGTCACTTTATGATAGATCGATTTCCTTCTTCCCTCCAGATCTTGGTACCGATGGAATCATCCCACCTACCTCCACTGAGACCAGAATGTTCCTCCTGCTGCACCTGGCCCTGTATTGCCTCGGAAGGATGGGAGCCACGCCTCTCTGGGTGGACAGATTACTTTCAGAAGAGTGGAAGAAAAGCCTCGCTATGAGTGAACCCAGACTCTTGCCTTCTTCAGGAGCAAGGGCCTCTGGAGAGCCAAACTGTGATAGAACCATATGCTGACTCTAATGCTCTTGAAATACATCCCTCTTCCAGGAGGTTTCTGTTTTCACCATCTTTGCCTGTGCCCTGAGCTTCTAGCATGGCTTCACCAAGGCAATAGTCTTTCAGAGAAAAGGACTTCTTGTCATTATTCTCCAACTCATCCATGGGCTTCCGGGGACAGCCATTTGCCTGGTGTGCCAGACTACCAGAGACAATGGTTTTGATTTTGAACTTAGCTACAATCTCAAACTGACCCCAAAATCTGTGGAAAGATTTGAATCCTGTCTCCACCAAAGCCTTGATGGTTCAGCAGTTTTCCCAGTGATTCACCATTTCACTCTATTTTCTTTTTAAGCTCACCCTTCTTTCTTTCTAAAAACAGATCTATTCATCCCCAACTCCTTCTTTTTGGGTGGGGGATATTGGGGATTGAACCCAGGGGAACTCT
Source organism: Xerus rutilus (assembly GCA_028644305.1). Classification (NCBI taxonomy): domain Eukaryota; kingdom Metazoa; phylum Chordata; class Mammalia; order Rodentia; family Sciuridae; genus Xerus; species Xerus rutilus. The sequence goes on from CM053399.1 coordinate 92,535,314, forward strand.
ACCACTGAGCTATATTATTTTTTATTTTGAGACAGGGTCTCACAAAGTTGCCCAGGCTGGTCTTGAGCTTGTGATCCTCCTGCCTCAGCCTCCCAAATTGCTGGGATTATAGGCGTGTGCCACAACCAGCCATTCTTTTTTTTTTTTTTTTTTTTTTTTTAAATGCTTATTTTTTAGTTGTAGGTGACAGAATATCTTTATTTTATTTTTATGTGGTGCTGAGGATCGAACCCAGTGCCCCACGCGTGCCAGGCGAGCACGCCACCACTGCGCCATAATCCCAGCCCCACAACCAGCCATTCTTACATTCTCCAAGTTCCTTCCTCTCTATACATGGCTGAGCCACCCTCTGTCCCCTGGACATGCTGCTCTGACCCCTGGTGCTTTTCTGTTGGTTCACATCTACCCCAGAGTTCAAGAGCACTTGCCCTCCCTCTCTTTCCTATGTTTCCCCTTAGCCCACCCTCTCTTTTTCTCCTGGCTGCATAAAAGGGAGAATCCAAGAGCAAACACATAATGTTGTTGGCAACCTGTACATAGTGCATTCCTGGTTTTACATTATGTTCTTCTCTCCTTAATGTGGAATTTTCCAGAAAAATGTTTAACTCAGGTGTGAATTTTGAAGATGTCTCTGTAATATTTTATCTTCTTAAAAAAAAAAGAAAAGAAACCAAAGTGTGAAATACTTCCAGAGTTCCCACTCAGGCTGGGAGTCTTCTAACTTTTTTGGGAACCTTATCTCTAGACTCTCCTTTGTGGGCCAGTGTGTAGAGCTGTAACATGAAGCCATCCCGGAAATGGTCACTTTTTTTCTTTTTTTAAAGACTGCATATCCAGGAAACTGTTGAGACCCAAAGGAATCTCTTGGTTCCTAAATAGAACGGTATAGTGATGATATAAACTATGCCATCATTGGTAAGAAAAGATTTGGATTATTGTGTTGTGCCTTTTCATTGTGGGGAGTGGGAAGGGGGAGGGGATATGAGTGCATATAAAGAAATGGGGTGAGAAGAATGATTTAAATTGGTACATGAAGGGGCTGGGGCTGTGGCTCAGTGGTAGAGTGCTTGCCTAGCATGTGTGAAGCACTGGGTTCGATCCTCAGCACCACATACAAATAATAAATGAATAAAATAAAGATCCATCAACAACTAAAAAAAAATTTAAAAAAATAAAAATATAAAAATAAATAAATAAATTGGTACATGAAGTGTATGGCTCCCAAAGGGGGAGGCGAAAGATAGCATGCGTTAACACAGGCCCTGAAGAGTTCAGAGTTCTTACTTGTTGGGACACAACTATCTTGGGGGCAGAGTAGGCAAGAATTGTTTTCTTCATTTTGTAAGTGAGACAATGGTGAATATTTAAGACCAAATCACTCAGAGACTCCAGAGATGGATCCGAGGCGAATCTCTCCTATCTCAGATGTCCTGAGCACTGATTATTTGTTATTCACAACACAAAGCCATAGATATTTAAGGCAGAGTAAAATTTCATAATCAAATATATAAGCATATATATGAAGGAGGTTGAGATCCAGAGAAGGCATCCTTGTGTTTTCTCTTAGGTTAATAAAAACTTAAGTAGTTACACATCTGGGCATAGTGACATAAACCTGTAATCTCAGCAACTCTGGAGACTGACAGGAGGATTAATGTTCAGGACAAGCCTCAGCAATTTAGCAAGACCCTGTTTCAAAATAAAAGGGACTGGGGATGTGGCTCAGTGGTAAAGCACCCCTGCGTTCTATCCTCAATACGAAAAAAGTAATGGTGAATGGGGGAAAACTAAAATTAGGATTAAACATTTGTTGTAAATAGTAATGTCTACATGGGAAACCTGTACACAAATTGTTAGGAGTGGACTCCTGATGTTTGAATAGGGCTTATTCTAAGACTTCTAGTTCATGTCATGAGGTAGGAGAAAGCCTATTGGTAGTGGTTACTTTCTCAAGAAAAAGATCCACAACCACAGAATAGGATCCTAATTAGAATAACTTATACTAGAAGGAGGAGGAGAAGAAGGAAGAAAGAAGAAGAGGAAGAGGAAGAGGAGAAGGAAGAAGGAGAAGAGGAGGAAGAGGAAGAAGAAGAGAAAAGAAAAAGAAAGAAAAAAGGGGCTGGGGTTATGGCGCAGTGGTAGCGTGCTCGCCTAGCACGTGTGAGGCACTGGGTTCGATCCTCAGCACCACATAAAAATAAAATAAAGATATTCTGTCCACCTACAACTAAAAAATAAATATTAAAAAAAAAGAAAGAAAAAAGATCTAGTTAAAATCAGTGAGCTGAAAGTTGGCCTCCTGCACTGTCCCCAAACTCTGGTTTTCATCCATTGGCTCATGGTTTTTGTTTTTTTGTTTTTGGTACCAGGGATTGAAACCAGGGGTGCTTAACCACTGAGCCACATTCCCAGGATGCCCTCCCCCAAATATTCTTTTTATTTTGAAACAAGGTCTTGCTAAATTGCTGAGGCTGGCTTTAAATTCATGATGTTCTGGCCTCAGCCTCCTGAGCCACTGGGATTGTAGGCATGCACTGCACCACCATACCCAGCGGCCCATGGTTTTTATGAAAAACAGAGATGTAGCCTAACTGTTCCGCCTCTAGTAGCTTCTATTGACTGGGACATTTGCTGCAGAGTCTAACCTGAAAGTGAGTACAGATTTAACTTTCATGTCTGCATGATTATGTAAAATCCATAATTCCAGGGAAGTTGACTGGAAGTTTGGTTAGTGTTTCTTCAGCATCTATTTTATAGATACTAAGGGCAACAACCAATCATTGTTAATGGGGGAAAGTAAAGAGGAAAAGATTGTTATTGCTGCTTTTCAAATTTTATTTCATACTTTGTTTGATCTTTAGCTCACTCAAAGCTGGTGAGTCCAGCTGTGGGCTCCTAAGGCAAAGGATTTTGGTCCAATTTAGGGAAGGCGCTTATTAACCCCAGGACTCAAATCAGGAGGCTTGCCCTGAGGCTCCAAATTTCTGGGTGCAGTGATCCCCTCTATGGGTACTCTGCATGCTCCTGGCATATCTTTGGGGGGTTTTTCTGCGCCTCTAGATTTTTTTTTGTGTGTGTGTGTCACAAGCGGCACTATTAATAATTACTCAGAGGAAGATTGTCTTTGAATGCAAGTATATATTTGATCACACCAATCATCAAATATAAGCAATTAATGCAAAAAGTGTTGGATATGCTGGAGCACCCCAACTAGCATTCAATGCACACTAAACACCATAAGCAAATCATACAATCCTAGGGCAACCATGAGCCCCAAAATACCTCTGATGCCATATGACTTCTCTTAGCCAAAGAGTAGATGTTGTCCTTGTCTGGTGGTTCTCTCCAGCTGATGGCTGGATGTCAGGGAATGGTGAAGTTGATCCAGGGATGGACAGCAAGGCGGCCAGTCTCACTGATGTCCTTGGAGCAAAAACTCCTCAATGTGGCAGAACAAGCAATTTAAACACATTTCCAAGTTGGTGGTGTATGTTGGTGATTGTTAATGTCCATTGGTTATGTCCAGTGAGGTTATGTAATTGCAACTGGACATGTTGTTGGAGCCGTGTACATGGAGCATGTACATGGAGCCGTGCTCCCTATCAGTTGTAGCCAGTCATTGCTAAGTGTGCCTATGGCTAGTGCCCCTTACAGCTCTTTATCAATTGCAAGCAGATATGACTAAGCACGTCAATGGCTGCTGTTCCTTATGGCCAGCAACTTAGTGAGTCCCACCATGTCCTAGCATGTCTATGGCAGATGCTCCTTACAATGTGGAAGGGGACCCTTGTAGTTGAGGCTTATTTTTTTCTCAGTTTCCCCATACTTAACATTGTGCCTAGCACATAGTAGGCAATTAAGATTTTTAAAGTGGAATTCCTTTTTTCTCTAAACAACTTCTAATGTCTTCCACTGAGGTGGGAGCTTAAATGCAAAACATAGTACACACATTAGGAAATCTAGTCCAGTTGGTACCATATCTTGGTGTTACAGCATGAACCCCTAAATTGTCTTCCCGGAGATCATGCCTTCCTTTGCTTCCTATTAATCATGTCACCTTGGGAAAATTCTCTCCTGCTCTGTGCCTTAATTTCTCACCTGTAAAATGGATATAAAAACAGATTCCATCCTTAATGTTCTGATGAGGATCAAATGAATTATTATAGTAAAAGTGATTGAACAATGCCTGGTGAGTTAATAAGGCAATGCTGTGTAAGTGTTGTCAGTGATTATTGTGATAATTGGGTCATTGTTATTAAATCAGTGAAAAGTTTCCTGTCCCCTGCTCTCTTTAATAGCCCAAATATTTCCTGGGGGATGCCAGTATTAACAAGAATCTGTTTTGGTGGAACAGAGGTTGTGGCCAAAGATATATAAATTAATAAAATTTAATCCCAGGTTATGGCGCTTGAACCTGGAATCCTAGTCACCCTAGCCCAAAGGCCCATTAGCCTAGAAGGATGGGTGCCCTCCCTAATCACCTCAGCCTTTGGACTCCTGAAGGCTTTAATGCTCCATTCTTTCATGGAAATGGTAGCAACAAAAAGAAAGTCCCAATGTGGATACTAGAAGGAGGAAAAAAAATACTGCAACCAAAACAAACAGGGGAAAGGTTGAGATTTGCATACTATCCATTTAGTGAAATGAATCTTGAGGTGTTTTCTTTCTTCAGGGTATCATCATCTCTCCTCAGGTCTATTCCAACACATTTTTTACAGATCTTTTCCAATTTATCTTATAATGATTTTAGTTAAGTGTCCCTGGAGCAGGGTTCTCAATTTTGCACATCTGAATTAGCAGGGATGGGGTTTAAAAATAATTGGTACACAGAAATTATGATTTACTTTGTTTGGTGTATGGACAGGACATTAGGATTTTAAAATCTCCTCAAATGCCAGGCACAGTGGCACACACCTGTAATCCCAGTATGAGAGGTTGAGGTAGGAGGATCACAAGTTCAAACTAGCCTCAAAAATTTAGTGAGGCTCTAAGTAACTTAGTGAGATCCCGTCTCAAAATAAAAAATAATTCTATAATCATGTCAATATAAATTCTATTGTCCAGGTGTATTGGGGCATTCCTGAAATCCGAGTGGCTTGGGAGGCTGAGGCAGGAGGATAGCAAGTTCAAAACCAGCCTCAGTAAATTAGCAATGCCCTAATCAACTTAGTGAGACCCTGTCTCAAAATAAAATATATTTTAGAAAAAGGGTTAGGCATGTGGCTCAGTGGTTAAGTGCCCCTAGGTTCAATCCCTAGTATTCCCCCACCCCCCACCAAAACCAAAAAAAAAAATCTATTGTCATATATAAATGAAAAAAGAACCAATAATAAAAAACTATGACTAAATAAAAAAATAAAAATTAAATTAAAATAAAAATTAAAAGGGCTAGGGATGCTGGGGATGTGGCTCAGGGGTTAAGTGCCCCTGGGTTTAATAACTGGTAACAATAAACAAACAAATAAATGCAAGCTCCTTAAACATTTCTTCTGTGTGACCAAGGTTGAGAACAACTGCCTAAATGTTATACAAATCACTGGAGATCTTGTTAAAATGCAGATTCTGCGTGCCCACAGACCACACTTTAAGTAGCACAAGCTTGGAGAGCATGGTAATATGCTTCTCTTGCTCAATAAAATTGGTGGGTGTGGTGAGGCATGCCTGTAATTCCAGCTACTGGGGGGTGGGACTGAAGTAGGAGGATCGCAAGTTCAAGTCCAGCCTGGGCAACTTAGCCCCTGTCTCAAAATAAAATGGCTGGGGTCAGTGGTAGAGCACCCTGGGCTCAATCTCCGGTATATATATACATACATAAAATCATAGGCTTCTGCTCGGCACAGTGGCACACTCCTGTAATATCAGAGGTTGGGAAGATGAGGCAGGAGGGTTGCAAGTTCAAAACAGACTCAGCAATTTAGTGAGGCCCTAAGCAACTCAGTGAGACCCTGTCTCTAAATATAATATTAAAAAGGGCTGGAGATTTGGCTCAGTGGTTAAGTGCCACCTGAGTTCAATCCCTGATACAAAAAAAAAAAAAAAAAATCATAGGCTTCCTCTTATCCATGTAAGAAGATGCCCTGACCTGGCATCAGGTTGGCATCAGAAGCAGTAAATGCCCTCTAACATCAATGGTTCTCAAATGCGACTGATCATCTGAATGACCTGGGCAGGTAGAAAAATCTACAGATTCTTGGATCCCATATTAGAACTAGTAAATCGCAATATTGAAGCTGACATCTGCATAGGGTATTTTGAAAACACTTTCCAAGTAGTATGGGTGGTCAACAAGCTTTGGGTACTTCAACGTGCTTTCAATATAGTTTTTCATTATTCAGTCAACAAACATTAATTGTACATGCACTAGGGAAAAAAGATGAAAACAGTGTTATCCTTACCTTTGAGGAGTTGGCAAGATAAATGACCAAAATGAGAAGATTTAAAATTCCCCACACATAGTTTAACCACATCTGCTAAAGGTCTTCTCTTTTGAAGAATGTGTGGGTCCTCAGTACCCAAACATTGTTCATCCTGATCAAAAAGGCAGACAAACTCCTTACCCCATTGAGCTTCCATAGTTCTCTCTTTGAACTTGCTCTCCTTCTCCTTGGTATTAAAATAGACCCAAAGAAGAGCAAGGATTTGCCCAAAGTGAAATAAAAACAATATTTTATATTTATACGGTGACTTCCACGTCCCTGTGGTTCTAAGCACATTACAAATGTAATTTTAAAAAATTCTCTTAATAGCCAGATGTGGTGGTGCACACTGTAATCTCAGCCACTAGGAAGGCTGAGGCAGGAGGATCCCAATTCAAGGCCAGCCTCTGCTGGATGAGTGCCCCTGGGTTCTATCCCTGGTACAAAAACAAAACAAAACAAAAAATCCAAACCAAAAAACAAGAACCCTCCCAATTATGAGATAGGTATTATTACTGTCCCTACTCTGTAGACAAGAAAAAGGACAGACAAAAGAACCAAAGGCCGAATTTTCTCTGATGTGCTGATGCTAACTCACAATAAGTGGAGGAGGGGTGATGCCTAGGGAAGAATAGAGTTCCTCTGGATTAGATGGAGTGAAGAGAGGGGAGGGGTATGGGGTAAGAAGGATAGTAGAATGAATTATTACCTATGTGCATATTACAACCTGTGTAACTCTACATCATGTACAACCAGAAGAATGAGAAGTTATACTCCATTTATGTATGATGTGTCAAAATTCATTCTTCTGTCATGTGTAACAAACATAAATTAGAACAAAAATAAATTAAAATGTATTTTTAAAAAAGAAAAGGGAGAGACAGGAAAATAACCTGCCCAAAAGCATTCCCAGCAGGATTTACTCTTAAGCCTATGCTCTATGCCAAGCTTGTGACAACACTGAAATTAGTATAACTTCTAATTCTCGGGTCTGAGCACCTTCCCGGTACCCAATCGTTCGTGTGCTGTTTCACACCTCAGATTCAAGCACTATGGCAAGGACTGTGTTACATCACTCGCGGTACCTGGTGGGGGTGCAACCACTTAGTAGGTGCTCAGTAAATGGTTAGTAGATAGGGTGTGCCATCGTTGCAAAGGAGGAATGGATGATGTTTTCAACCAACCTACCAGAGCAACAGCCTGCGGGTCTCGCTATCACTAGATCGCCTTCCCCTCCCTTGTCCCAAATAGGAGGACTTATCCAGTTGTCTTTCTCAATGTCCCTTGCCCAGCTGCAACTCTGCGCTCTGTCCTCCCAGCCAGCAGGTGCCCCCAGACCCCCGGCTCCTCCTCCTCCTCCGCCGTCACAGTCTCGTCCTCTCCCCCTCCTTCTGCCGCTTCCTGTCGCCGCGGTCCGGGCCCTGGGTTGTGGGCGCCGAGGCGCCGGAGGCTTCCCGGTGCGCTCCGCAGGTAACCGCGCGGGCGAGGCGCCCGGCGGGATGGGTACCGGCTGGCCTCGGGCGCAGGGGTCCCAGCCCGTGCGGCCTGCGGAAGGGACGGAGGCGGGCGGGCGGCAGGGCCGGCCTGGCCTCGGGACGGGAGGGGCTCCTCCTGCCCGTGGGCGCCGGGGCCTCTGCGCCAGGCCCCGGGCGCTCGGCCGGGTGCCGGAATAACGGTCCGGGGCTCCGGGGCTCCGCGCCGGGCGTGGCCGCCGGCGGCAGGCACGGCGGCGCGGGGATGCCACCGCGCTCCTGCCCGGCGCCCGAGGCTCAGCTCGCAGCCAGCCACGCCTGCTCCAAGAACTGGAGCCAAGCGGGCCGACCCCTCGCCCTCCTCGCCTTCCGGGCCTTGGAGCGCCCACCGCCGCAGAGGAGCCCCGGCTTCCGAGCTGCCGGGGCCATCGAAAGACCCCTGCGTTCATCCGCAACGCTGGCACCCAGACACGCAGCTCCCAAGGTCACAGAGTTGCATCTGCCATTTACAAATATTTCTTTTATTCGAGTGTTTGTAAATGGGCTACTGTTTGCTCTGGTGTGCCAGGGAATTAGGATTCAGAGAAGAGGACTCTAAAAATACTAATCGCCATGTCCAACTGAGCTGATCCGCATTACTGGCCGGTGACTCTGGCCTTCAAAAGGAAATAAGGGGAACCCTTTTCACTCTGGATACTTTTTTTCTGTTCTTTGCTCTGAAAATTGGCCTTTTACAAAATTTGTCTTAGAACTCCATGTCAGAACTGGACTACAGAGTTCGCCAGCCCCTCCTTTTTTCTTTCCTCCCGTTTTTCTTGTTTTGTTTTCGTTTTAGGAAAAACAGTCTCTACAGGTTGAAGTGATTTGCCCACACTCATGCGGCTAGCTTAGGGCAGAGACCCAATGGAACTTAGGTCTTTGATGGACACCTGCTGTTTTCTTGAATGGAAATCTGATTTCAGATGAAAGCTGAACAGAGCTTGACCTTCATGAAGTCCTCTCTGGATAACATTCTTGGGAGTGGCTTGTGTATTGAAGTGTGTTGGTTCACAGATACTATTTCACTTGTCAGAATAGGGTTAAGCATTAAGAGTAGCCATGCAGAAAATTCCTGCTGAGATGAGACAGATACCTGAAATATTTTTTGACTTTTTTATTTGTATTTTCAACAGAGGAGCTAGTGAATATTAATAATGGCATCTCGGTCATTTTGGGATTTTATTTCTGTATGGCCAAATTCACTCAATAGTTGTTCTTGTCCAAATTTATTTCAGTAAAAATTCCAAAGTGTAACTTCATGATTTTGTTTCACTTTTTTAACTGAATAATTGCCTTACAGGTATTTTTATATCTCAATAAAAACTCCTCTTGTACCTCAATATCCTCTTGTTTCCCTGATGGTTGAGTTGGATTTCAGAACAGACTAGAACTTGGATTTTTTTTCTCCCTTCCAGGATGTCTGGACTCTTTGTTCAGTTCTATGTTTGTTTACCTCAAGTTTTGATTTTCACTGATAAACCTATGACCCAAATCCAAACCTCAGCTGAATGTAGTTTCAGCTTAAAACCACATGAAACTGCCACGTGTCATGTGACTTATAGCAGAGACCAAAGTGTGTTGTGCTTTTTCACGAGAGCTATGCTCTGAGATTTTTGATATGTGAAGACACCAGATACATGTGCTGTATTTTCTGGATATTATTGTCCAAGATTGGTCATCACTAGAGGGTTATTGTTGACATTTGCTCATTATAATATGTTGTTGTAGTCAGCATTTGTGTCACTGTGGCTAAAATACTTGACAAGAACAACTTAGAGGGGGAAAAAATGTATTTGGCTCATGGTATTGGAGATCTTAATCCATAGATGGTTTGACTCCATTGTTTTGGATCCAAGATGAGGAAGAACATCATGGGGAAGGGTGCAACAGAGGGCAACCCGGAAGCAGAGACAAAGAAAGAAAGGGATAGGGATCATTGTGAAGATGCACCCTTCCAGGGCACGCCCCCAGTGACCCATCTCTTCCAGCCATGCCCCAGCCGCCTACCATCACCACCTATTTAGTCCATTCCAACTAGGATGGACTGATTAGGTTACAGCTCTCACAATTCAATCATTTCACCTCTGATCATTCCTGCATTAACACAGGAGCTTTGGGGGGACATCTCCTAAACAAACCACAATATATGATATTAGACTCAGAATGCAGTTCCTGGTTTCATTTACGGTTTTCACCAGTGGCCAACATGTTATCTCTAAGGACCCTGGAGTGGTACATACAGCCATACTGCAATAGAAGATTCTAGGATATGTAGATAAGAAAGAAGTGTTTCAGCACAGGCACTGCTTTTGTACTATTCAACCGTAGTAACGAGGACCTTTATACAAAACACCCCAGTGCTGTTTTCTTAGGGTGCATCGTTGTTCTCTGGTTTTGGTCTTCTCGTCATAGGATGGCAATAGCTCTGTGTCTGAAGGTGCTGTGTAGCCTGTGTGGCTGGCTCTCGCTCTATACATCTTTCTGTCACCTGAATAAGCACCGAAGCTATGAGTGGAGCTGCCGGCTGGTGACCTTCACCCATGGAGTCCTTTCTATAGTCCTTTCAGCTTATATTGGCTTCATCGATGGTCCTTGGCCTTTTACCCACCCAGGTAGGTAGAAGGACGTTAGGGATCTTTCCATAAGGATTCATGATTGGGGGGGTAGTTTTAGAGGAATGGGACTTTAAAAAAGAATTTGTATAATGTTGAAGAATAATTCCCATTTCAATTGTATTGTAGTCTTCATTCTTTTTTTTTTTTCTTTTTTTTGGCACCTGGGATTGAACTCAGGGGCACTCGACCACTGAGCCACATCCCCAGCCCTATTTTGTGTTTTTTTATGTAGAGACAGGGTCTCACTGAGTTGCTTAGTGCCTCGCCATTGCTGAGGCTGGCTTTGAACTCGCGATTCTCCTGTCTCAACCTCCCTAAGTGCTGGGATTACAAGCATGAGCCACCGCTCCCGGCTTGTAGTCCTCTTTCTTCAATGCTATCTGTGATTGTATGTCATTTATTGCTTCTGGTTTTCAGAACTTTCTACTTGGAAAACAAACTTTAGATTGCTTGTTACCATTTAATCATTCAGAAGTATGCAAAACATGAAGCCAATGTCAACATCTTCCAGCACTCCAAATAGATACAAATGGAACTGTGTTACACATATTAACTACTTTGGCAACCTGCCAGTTTACTCCAACAGCGTCTTTCCATGAATATTTGAAGGACATCATCTTTCCATGGCTATGTATATAGATCTTCCTTATCCTTTCTAATTGGTACATAAAGCTGGGTGCAATGGCACAAGCCTGTAAACCTAGTGACTTACGAGGCTGAAGCAGGACAATCACAAGTTCAAGGCCCAACCTGAGTAACTTAGTGAGACCCTGTCTCAAAATTTTAAAAATGTTTAAAAAGGCTCAGTGGTAGAATGTTCCTGGTTTCAAGCCCAAGTACCACAAACTAATGGGTACATAATAGAGTACTGTATGAATTTACCATAACAGATTCAACCAATGTCTCGTTATTAGGGTCATCTGTGTTCTTTTTATAACTTATGGACATATAAGTGTTACTTCCTTAGAATACAAAAATTATTCTTCCTTTTATCAGTTGGCTGCCATAACAAAATACCAGACTGGGTGGCTTAAACAACAGAAATTTATTTCTAACAATTCTGGAGGCTGGAAGTCTAAGATCAAGGCGTTGGAAGGTGTGTTGGTTTCTTCTGAGGCCTCTCTCCTTGGCTTATAGATGGCTGCCCTCTCACTGTGTTCGCCCATGGTCACCCCTCTGTTGGTGTGTGTGTCCTAATCTCTTATAAAGACATCAATCATAATGGATTAGGGACCAACCAGACAACCCTATTTGAACTTAGTTACCTTCTTAAAGGTCCTGCCTCCAAATATTGTCACATTTTGAGGTACAGGGGGCTAGGGCTTCAATATAAGAATTTGAGGAGAGGGACACAATTCAACCCATAACTCTCCTGGAATATGCTTTTTTTTCCCCATTTTTAAAATTTGTTCTACTTAGTTATACATGACAGCAGAATGCATTTCAATTCATTTTACACAAATAGAGCACAACATTTCAATTCTTTGGTTGTGCACGATGTATACTTGCCCCGTTTGTGTGATCATATATGTACCTAGGATAATGATGTCCATCTCATTCCACCATCTTTCCTGCCCCATACCCACTCCTCTTTCCACCCTCCCCTTTGCCCAATCCAAAGTTCCTCCATTCTTCCCATGTTGGAATATGATTTTTTAAAAATTCCCTAGATTGTTTTTTTAAAAACTTCTTTAGATTCCCAAATTGAGTGTCTGAGTTTTCCCCAAATCTGTCAAATTGAGGTGAAAGTTTTTTGTAAATACTTCTACTTTATTTATTATTAATTTTTATGTGGTGCTGAGGATCAAAACCAGCGCCTCACATGTGCTAGGCGAGTGCTCTACCACTGAGCCATAACCCTAGTTCCGTGAAAGTGTTTTTGAAGCTTTGTTTTATGTAATGGTTTTTAATGGTTCCAAGCATATCAGATTCTTGCCCCCTATGTGCTTGGACATGGAAACATCTTAACTTTTGGGGTTCTCTCCAGAGTCTACTTTCAAGGTGGGTTAGTGCTGCCAGTATCCAATAACTTAATCCATTAAGTTAAGAAATTTATCTGACATTTAGGACAGAATGACCCAAGTGTGGAAACAGATATTTAGCTGATTAAAGAAAAGAGGAAAGCCAGGCATAGTGGGCCTTGCCTGTGATCCCAAAAACTCAGGAGGCTGAGGCAGGAGGATCACAACTTTGAAGCCAGCCTCAGCAACTTAGTGAGGCCCTGTCTCAAAATAAAAAATAAAAAGGGCTAGGGAACTTAGCTCAGTGGTAAAGTTCCCCTGGGTTCAATCCCCAGTACTAATTTTTTTAAAATTTTAAATTAACAAAAAAAAGAAGAAAGGGGAAAAAATCCTTACTGATTTAAATTGAAAGAACATGACTTGATTTTATGCTGTTCCATTGAAAGAACACTGAGATTATTGCCTGTGCTTGAATCACTCATTGTTCTGATTCATTAGAACGGCATTTTCTGGGGCCAACATCATTTAGTTTGATAAAGATCAAGGTTTTAGATTTTAGTCTTTCTTCTTGTTTTTATCATCCAATTTTTATAGCCTTCAGTGATTCTGTAAGGTTTGAAAGAACAATGTAGGATCCCTGGGCAAGATGGTACAACCCCCAATTACTCAATTTGCTTTTGTCTTGGTTTGTTTCAGGCTCACCCAACACACCTCTCCAAGTTCACGTTCTCTGTCTCACCTTGGGCTACTTCATTTTCGACTTGGGCTGGTGCATCTACTTCCAGTCTGAGGGTGCCCTGATGCTGGCTCACCACACACTGAGTATCTTGGGCATCATTATGGCCTTGGTGCTTGGGGAGTCGGGCACAGAAGTCAATGCAGTCCTCTTTGGAAGTGAGATCACCAACCCCTTGCTCCAGATACGCTGGTTTCTCCGTGAAACAGGACATTATCACAGTTTCACTGGAGATGTGGTGGACTTCCTCTTTGTGGCTCTGTTCACCGGAGTAAGGATTGGTGTAGGAGCTCGCCTGCTCTTTTGTGAAATGGTCTCACCCACACCCAAGTGGTTTGTGAAAGTCGGGGGAGTAGCAATGTATGCTGTGTCTTGGTGTTTTATGTTTAGCATTTGGCGCTTTGCATGGAAGAAAAGCATCAAGAAGTACCATGCCTGGAGAAGCAGGCGGAGTGAGGATCGGCAGCTAAAACACAATGGGCATCTCAAAACACGCTAGCCAAGGCTTGCTTCGGATAACAGATCAGATTTAGTCAGCCATGGGAACTGGGTCTGAAATCTGACTGTTGTGGAATCACGTTCATAACAAATTTAGGTTTCAAAAAAGGGCTAAATTTATTGATCACTTTTGGTCAGTCTTCAAGCCACGCAGATACAGTATTAAAACAGTAACTTCTACAATGGCACAGTTGTGGAAAATGAGAATCCTCAGTGATTGCTGGGAAGATGGCAGTACCACCAGGTGAGAACTACTGATATTTTCAAAATATAGTGATCCTGGGTCCTCTTGTCCCTGGGAAGCTTGATATTCAGACAGCTTTGAAAGAAACTGGAAAAAGTTTAGTGCTGTTTCTTGATCCTTTGGGAATTTCTTCAGCATCTACTTATTTCTGCTTTTCGTGTAGCCATTTATTTGAGTTCATTCCATATACTATAAAATGAGGGACTTTCAGAAGAGATGTACATTTGGTATTCTGAGCACTGGATCAGGGAATTAGATCTGCTTAAATAAAGGGTGATAAGAGTGAGTGAAACTGGCAGTGGTAGGTGATCACTTCCTGAACCTCTCTGTGCCCACTGTGTTGATGGTCCCCAAGACCACCCCCTGGGTTCCATAATTCACTAGGAGGATTCAGGGCTCAACATATAGTCTCATAACTAATTTATGATAATGAAAGGATGCAAAGAAAAATTATCAAAGGGAAAAGGCACCTGAGGCCAAGTCTAAGGGAAACCAGATACAAACTTCTAGAGTCTTCTTCCATTTGGATCACACAGGGTGTGCTTAATTCTTCTAGCAATGTTTTGTGACAACATGTGAAAAATACTGCCTAACAGGGAAAGTTATTAAAGACTTGGTGCCTAAGATTTCTACTAGGGACAGGTCATATAGGCAGCCTCTTGGCATGCAGCAAGAGTCAAGATTCCTAAAAGGAAAGCAGCATTCAGCACAAGCCCTGTTGTTTACACAAAAAAATTAAGGACAATGAGCTGGTCTTTTAAAATTTTTGGTACTAAAGATGGAACCCAGGAGCTCTTTTCCACTGAGCTACATCTCTAGCCCTTCTTATTTTGAGATAGATTCTTGTTAAATTGCTGAGGGTCTTGCTAAGTTGCTGAGGCTGGCCTCAAATTTGTGATACTCCTGCCTCAGTCTCTTCAATCATTGGGATAATAGGCATGTGTCACCATGCCCAGCTGAGCCAGGCTTATCAGTGAATGGTGACAGCCCTTCCATAATCTAAGTTCCCAGAAGCCCAAGGGCCAACCTTGCAGGCCTTTCCAAGGAGAGCAGGTTAGGTCTGTTACATTAATTTTTTTTTTTTTTTTTTTGCACAAAACTCATAGAGCCAGAGCTTTGGATATGAGATGAATGAGGTGTGGGTAGATTTACTGAGTCCTGTTGTACGGGTTTTGCCCACCAGGAAAACTATGCCAGTTCTCAGGGCTTTTGTGCATTAATCTCCTAGGCATGAGAGGCCATGACTAAATTCCATAGGGATTTACCATGTGGATTCCACTGTGCTTGAGATGGGAGTTCAGGTTTCAGCTCTGCTGTACATGTCGCAAACTAGAACCAAAGACTTTTTAACGTGTGGCCTCAGGGTGATAAGGCTAATTTATTTTCTTTTTTGCATTTCAGGTACATTCCCTTTTAGTACTCTTACTACTTATTCTCCTTTTTCTAAAACTGGTGCCAGTCTCTAAGGCCAAACTAAAATGGTGAGGCCAGTCTCGGAAGGGAAAAAAAATTTTTTTAGTATGATAATGTTTAATCTCACATAGGAGGAACATGAATACAAACTTAGAACAAGGGGTTAGGAATCAAGAATTCCTGAGTATATTTTAACTGATTTTGCTGTTCTCTTGCCAGATCATTTAAGCATGTCACTTGTCTACTCTTGTCCTCAGTTTAAACCCTGTGTGAATGAATGAAATATCCTATTCTGTATTTCATAGAGATATTATGTGGCATTTTGTTAATGGAGGGCTTTTATGAAAAAGATGAAGTATTATTTATTTATTTTTAAGCATTATTTATTTATTTTTACCATGTTATTTAGACCAATGGTGATTGGTTAGATCAGTTGGTGAGTAAGCAAATGGTGCTACTAAAGTCAAGGTCAGCAGGAAGTGTTAATCCCTGGCTACTGGAGATACTAACCTAACAAGTGGTCTTAAAAATGAATATCACTGGCTACAGAAACCAGGCACGAAGGAATGGACAGAACTGCATAAAGTTATTACTGCAAAGGAAAAAGTAACTTTGAAGGCACGTTAAAACAACTGTCATTTAGCTAAAGAGTTTTGCTGGGCATTGAAATAATCTAACAGATAGCATCTCCACCTCTTTATGATTAGTATCCCTAAAATGCTGGTGAGCTTTTTTCCAGCAAAATTGTGGGCAAAGTAGGATGTGGGGAATGCTGATTTCAGCAACAGCCTAGCAGAAAAGAGTGGCTTGGCGCATGAACTTAAAAAAAAGAAAAAGCTGGCTCTCGAATTTTGGCACTCTGCAACCTGTTCCATACCAGACAAATGAACAGGATTAATCTGGTACCAGTTCTTTTCTCCCTTACTGGTCAGAAGTAAAGGCATTGCAGATCTTGCCGTTGGGGTACTCTCATGGGAACGTGTAGGTTTTGTTTTTGTTTTATAATGAGAAATCTGAATACATGCTGTGGGCGGATCCCTCATTTCAGCTTTTCTTGGTGTTGTGCTAATAACTAAAGAAATTTCTCTGGGAGAAAAACATGAAATGAAGATGACTCAGCAGTTAAGATGTTGAGTTTTTTCACCACAGGTAGATGAAGGGCTAATTACCTGTGGTCTGGCCTGACAAAATGAAGTACTCATTTGCATTTGGATTACTATGTAATAATAGCTAACCCTGCTCAAGAAGGATTTATATTTCGATAAGATTTGTACTAAATTTTATAAAAAATAAAATAACATTTTATAAATCCAGAGTCTGACCTTATATCTTTGTTGGGGTTTTGCCAAAAAATTACAAAAATAAAAATTAAAAAGAGGAAAGAAGCCGCAGTCGTTGCCTTTAACTTGTAGAAATGTTGATTCCTATTCATACTTGTGAAATATCTCTAATCTGGTGTTTCGCATTAATCATTCCTACAATATTTCTATTTTGGAGAGAGGTAACAATCAACAAACAGAAAATAGTTTGCCAAAAGAGGAAGAACTTAATTCTTTCTAGTTCTGCCACCTGTTTGGGCACTTCTCTCAATATGATGATGTTGAATGGGTTCTTGAAGACAGGGCTTCTGGCTGTCTCAAGAATTGAACTTCCAGGGCCTACAACAGTCCTTGACACGTAGTAGGTACTTAATAAGCATGCTAAAAACTGGATGAAATAATGGGGATGTGGTTCAGAATAACTCCCACTGGAAAAACCTCTCAAAGAGTCTGACCAGTGGTCTGGGTTACCAGTGTCACTTTTCTAGGCATAAGACTCTAACCTAAGGGAGGGTATTCTATGTGGGCCAGCTTGACTTTTCTGAAGACTTTCCACACACACCCCCTTTAAAACAGTGGCGCTACCAACAGCTGTGATTTGTTGCTTTTATCACTAGTGTTTTGTGGGTGACTATAGAGGTTTTCATTATTAAAAAAAAAGTCTAGTTCTGGAATGAATAACCATTAGTTATTCAATTCTTTGCTTACCATCTTCTGAAGCTTTCCCACAGCCTTCTTTGCTCACAGCTAGAACCTTAGGTCTGTTAAGTTTGGAAGGATCTTGAGAGCCCCTTGCCAAGAGGTTTTGTATGCAAGGAAGAGAAGGTGAATTAGGAAACTTTCCCAGTTTGTTTTATTCCTGAAGCTTAAGTACTGAGGCACACTTGAATGGAAGATGGGAACTCATTTTTAAAATGCATTTGATAAGTCATGGAGTCCAATTCATTTGATACTTACATTGTAACATTGTTAGAATAAGGGAAAATAAGACTGCATATTTATGGACATTTTATTAAGATTGGGGATAAGGTATGTATTTTGCTCACCGTATACAGATGAATGGTGAACTCATACCAGTTATGCATATAGAAACAATTTAACTGGGAGTCTCCAGAATAGTATTGTCATGTTGGGATGCACCAGCAGGTGGCAATGTGTCCAGGTCATCATAGGAAAGTGGCCTGGAACCCTAATCTGCTTCTATTCTTTCCAAAAATAAACATTACAAAATTAGCTGGCTGTGCCCTGAACTTAAAAAAAAAAAAAAAAAATCCAGCAAAAAGAGTCATGATTGGCTTCTGTTTATCTTTTTTTCTCTCACCCATTTCGAACGTCAGCTTGAGCTCATGCATCTATTCAGGGATAATGATCCTTTCATGAACTGTTATGGAATGACTTTTAGAAACGGCATTGTTAAGAGGTAATTGTTTCCTCTCTCCACATCCACTGTTTATTAGACAGGATTTCCACAAAATGGCTGAAAGTCTCTTACCACCGACACAGGTTTAAGCTTAGAAGTCAGAAAAGAGTTGATAAAAGAGATAGCCACTTTACAAGTTCGCAGGCAGAATTGGAGAACTATATTGTATGTGGTACTCCAATTGTTATAATACTGAATAATTCCATCATAAAAACTAGATAGCTATCTAAATGTGTCTACCCTGTACGAAAAGAAACCAGAAAAATAATTGGGAATTCTTCAGGGAGAACTGGATGGTATTTACTGGATACTTAGACTTTATTTTCTTCTCCCATCTCTTTCTACAACAAGCCTGTTAAATCGCTATGGAAAGCACCATGCTTCCTCAATTTGGCAAATAATACACTTCGTTTTGCCAAAAGGCAAAACAGTCTAAAAGCAATATTTATACCAAGAAACGCTGGCTCCAGTCCCCAAATCCTTTCTGGCCGGCCCCTCGGGCCTCCCTTTTCCACTCCAGCACTGGCAGCCACGGCTTGTGCGCGACGGCCCCCTCTTGGAGGAGGAGGCCAGCAGGTGCCCCAGGTGAGCGGTCATCGCCAAAACTTGTCTACGCTGGGGTTTGTACCATGAGAGAGGGAGGCTGTCCAGGCACCCGGACCAGAGCTCGCGTCCAGCAGTCAAAAGCATTTGATACATGTTGTCAGGAAATATGAACAAGTACATTCCCCTTAGGAATAAAAGTTTCCAGGACAAGGGGGGCGGGTAATACCAAAGACCCTACATCGTGAACTCCTTGGGATTGGAGGGAATGCTCCTTGAAGGTCCCGGGTTAAAGCCACATTCAAAGGTGCACACTCCGAACACTCAGGGGACCCGGGGAGGCGGGGGCGCCCCGGGTGGGATTCCCAGGACCAGTGGGCAGCCACTTCACTAGGGTCCGCAGAACTACTTTTTCGCTCCCTCGAACATGGCTCGGCGGAGGCGTCCGCGCGGGGGCGGCACGATCCCGAGACGGCGCGCGGGCAGCGGGTGCGGGGCGCGGGAGGCGCGGCGGAGGGATCCCGGTGAGGCGGCTTCCCGAAGTCAGAGGGGAGGAGGTCCAAAAAGTCGGCGGGGGAGGGGACGAGCTCGCTCCCTAGCTTGCTCGCGCTGGACGCGCCGGGGCCGGGAAAGACAGAACCGGAACCGGAACCCGCGCGCGCGCTCGTAATTGTCGCGCGGCCCCCACTGCCGGCGGCCTCCTCCGCCCTCTGCGCGCGCTCCCGTGAGGGCCCCCAGGACCCGGCGAGCCGGCCTTGAGCTGGGACTGCTGCCTCTGCCGTCTCTCCCGGGCCGGGGCTTCCAGGCCGGGCCGGACGGGGACCTCTAGCACCTCGCGGGAACCGCCGCCTACTGGAGTGTCGGGGAGGAGCCGCCGACTCCTGTGCCGACAGCGGAAGAGTCCGGGCCTTAAAGGAATGGGGAGCAGCCTGCCCCGCTGAGAGACCCGGTCCCTGTCACCTCCGCCTGCAGGACCCCCTCCCCCAAGCACCCGCAGCTCGTCCCAGCGCCTGGAGCCTGGTGGGGGCGGCGAGGAGGACCAGAGGGGCCCCGGGCCCGGGGACATGGGGCGGCGTGAGCTCGGCGCGGGACGGCCCGAGACTCGGCCGAGAGTGCGGCCGCGAGCCGCCGGCAGCCCCAGATAGAGAGTCGGGACCAGAGGGCCCAGCCCTGCCGCGGCTGGCAGTTCGAGGCCCGGCGACTCCGGAGCGGGAGCCGACGCCCGTCCCTGAGCCGATCCACCCCAGCCCCGGAGGGATTCTCGGGTCCCCTCCCCACGGCTCGCGGACTTCCCTCTGTGACTAAGTTCCCCCCGTGCCTTCTGGAGGATTTTATCGCTAGCTCTAGGACTGCCTTCTGGCTGCCTCTCTGGGTTTGTTTTGGGAGATAACTTGTTTTGCTCCAACTCGCATTCCCTTTCCTTGACCCCCATCAATCGGATGTTCTAGATGACTGAATGGAGTTTTGAGTTGGACTTTTGTGTCCCTGCCGGAATTGGGCCTGATCCTAGCGCACTGGGGGTAGGGTGGAGGTGTTACTGTAAAATGCAAGTTGGATAAAAGGAGGACCTCTCGCCAAGGGCCCCAATGAGTGGCACACAGTCGACTATCACCGACAGGTGGGTATGAATTCCTCCTTTGCTCCTGGATTTGGCCCGATTCAATAGGAGTCAGTGATTGCAGATTGCCTTTGGCCGGTGAAGTTGACAGGCGTAAGAAAAAGGGTTGTTTCGGAGCTGTGCAATGAGTCTAGGGTTTCTGCCAAGTTATCCGGTTGATTGAATTTGGAAATGTAGTGCTTTTTCGAGAGAAACTTTCCTCAGAGAAGAGGTAAGGAAAACCATGATTGTGTTTTTCTGTCCGTAGTGTGCATTAGAATTCTGTATCCATCTTGAAGCAAGAGGAAGGTCATTTTGGGTGAAGGTCAGTTTCTGAAGTCGTTGGATGTTGGTGCATCATTGGATTTACTCTTTAGACATTGTTACGCTTTTTGAAATTTCTATCCTTGAACTTAATTTTTAGCCTGCTGCTTGGTAATTTGCGAACTTGATCTCTTTAAAGTGTTGACCTGAAGTGTTTAATTATTAATTGTCTAATAATTTTCCAGAATGTTGACATTGCCAGTAAATCAAAGGCTCTTGCTGGAGGCAGTATTCAGAGCTGAAAGAAATGAGGGAAAACTGTGGGACTTGCGTTGAGTTATGTATTTTCATATTTCATCTCCCCAAAACACTAGATTTAAGGGATGGAAACCCTAAGCAAGGTGCAAGCATGGCAAGTGGATTTTGTTTACTTACCAGTGTTGCACGATGGTGTGTGGACTGCGTGGTTGAACCAGGAGTTCCTTAGTCTTTAAGAGTTAATCGTAAGTTAAGCGATAAAAGCATATTACTTCCTTTACCACATTTTGTTTCTGAATTTAATTAGGACTGTATTACTCCCAAATTTCAGTCAGCTCACTTTAAAGTCAGCCTTCAAACTATAATATCATAAAAGTAGATCAAACAATTGGAATCGAAAGGCAAATCTCAAATGAAGAGTGCAGCAATAGTGCTCTTTCAGAAAGTAGTTTAATTTCCTAATAAGAGAGTTTCACCCAATTGTAAGACTCATTTGTTGATTTTAAAAGGGCCAAATTCCATTATCATACCATAACAGCTACTCTAGAAACAGAACTTCCTCTTCCTGTTGATGCTTTGCAGTGTCACATGAATGTTCACCTAAAAGGGTCCATTAAATATTTAAGCTATTTATGTTTATCCATTGCATAGTTTGTTAAGTGGGCTTTCATTTTCAGTGAGCAAATTTTTAATTTTTCTGAGAATACACTTCACATGAGTAGTGTATTCTTGTTTTCTTCTGGTTATCCCTTTCAGGGTGTTTTGCTTCTGAGAAATCACTTTCATGGGTGTGTGGATAATTGTTTTCCTGGTCCATTCAATCCTTACCCTTTTTGTTGGACCTGTAGACAAGAGGTCTTACTAGGAACTGACGTATTGTTGGTTTTCATTGAAGTGCTGGGTGTTTAATTTGTAGAAATAGAACATAGGGTCACCAACTCATTCCATACAAAAGTCACTTAAAAGTCCCCAAGAAATGATTTTTCTTCAGCTTTGCTTCTCATTTTTTATTTTTGGAAATAAAATCTTGGGATTTGTGTGCTTTTTTTGTAATGTAGATAGCATAATGACATTTAATAAGCATACAATTACTGAAAGCCTGTTCTTTGCCAGACATTGGGCTAGGACAAAAGATGATTATTTTAAGATTAATCAGTCTTAAATTGTTTTGAGGATTAACAATAGTTCAGGTGCTGCTTAATGACAATTTTTATTTTTAAATTTCTAAAAATTTTTATTTATTTTTTTGGTACTGGGGATGGAACCCAGGGGCGCTTAGCCACTGAGCCACATCCCCAGCCCTTTTTATTTTTTATTTTGAGATAGGGTCTCGCTGAGTTGCTTAGGCCTCACCAAGTTGCTGAGGCTGGCCTTGAACTTGCAGTCCTCCTGCCTCAGCCTCCTGAGTCACTGGGATTACAGATGTGCACCACTGTGCCTGGCTTATTTTTTAAAACTTTTTTTTTTAGTACTGGAGATTGAACCCAGGGGCACTTTACCACTAAGCTATTTCCTCAGTTCTTTTTGTTTTTTTATTTTGAGACAGGGTCTCATTGAGTTGCTGAGAGTCTTACAGAATTGCTGAGGCTGGCCTCCAATTTCCAATCCTCCTGCCTCAGCCTCCTGAGTCACTAGGTTACAGGCTTGTGCCACTGTATGGTCTTTAACATATTTTTTAAAAAAACTGCTTAATTTTGCTGAGACCTGTTCCTTAGGAATTTATTACTAATATTTAAAAAATGAGAATTATTATAACTTGTCCTTTAAACATACCTTATTGCTTTATTCTATAAATATAAAGCAGCCATTTCTCTTTGAGTGGTCCCTGATTTGAATATATATTGAGATGAAATCTGGAGGTAATGGTTTTAGTATTAGTTCTATGCCAGGGTGCAACAAAGTTACAGATATAGAATAATTTCTAGCTTCCTCTCAACCTTACCTGTTTTTTTCTTCTTTCTTTTCTAACTATCTGGCTTTAATTTATGCGGGGTGTATTTTACCGGTTCTGGGACTATTGGCAAATTAATAGTGCCAGTGTAGCTTTTTAGAGATCCTTTCAAGTTTGAAGTACTCTCTGTGGTATGGCTTTGTTCTGTAGAGTGTACAGAACCACCAGGCCAGCTGTGTGAGTTGGAGTTCTTTCATTGTGGTGCTTCTGACTACAGAGTCTGTCTGTCCTCAGTTGAAATCAGACTAGCTGGTTTTGGGCGTTGTTCTGTTTTGCAGTTTGTGGCAGGCGACACATGGCTGAACAAGATAAGAAGGGTTTTATTCTTGTGTTAGGGACGTGCTTGGGCTGGGATGGAATTCAGCTATGTTTAGTCTCTGATTGGTCACTTTGGATACTTAGAACTCTGTTACATCCTGTTATTATTTTGCAGTTAAATTAACACATTCATTTGCTCCCTCCTTCTCCCCTTTTTCTTTTACTCTTCAATCCCCACTTATTTTTTTTTTAAACTTAAAAAACTCAAACTACATTCATGGTAGCTATTGTTTCTACGTGGTATATCTGAGTAGCTTTAAGAAAAAAAAAAACAAAAAAAACTAGAGCCGGGCGCGGTGGCTCAAGCCTGTAATCTCAGCATTTAGGGAGGCTGAGACAGGAGAATCGCGAGTTCAAAGCCAGCCTCAGCAACCGCGAGGCGCTAAGCACCTCAGTGAGACCCTGTCTCTACATAAAGCACAAAATAGGGCTGGGGATGTGGCTCAGTGGTTGAGTACCCTAAGTTCTATCTCCAGTACAAAACAAAAACAAAAAAAACTAGGTCTGAGGATGTAGCTCAGTGGATGAGTGCTTGCCTATGATGTACAAAGTCTTGGGTTCAGTTCCCGGTACCACCAACAAAACAAACAAAAACAAAAACCAAAAAAAAGTAAGTCATTGATGTATGTATATGTTTTGGTCATTTGCTTTGTAACTTCAATGAAACCAGTAGACTCTAGTTTTCAGTGTTTAGAATGAGCCCTTGAAAAGTGATAGAAATGTCTGATTGCTGGTTTTCAGTCTGCATTAGTTGCTGCATTCAGACTTAAAATATATCCTAATTGTTTCTAATCTTCCTACTTGCCTTTCTTCTATCCCTGAGAGCTTAGCCATGCTATGATAATTAGAGTTTCTTTTGAGGGACAAAGAGGAGAGAATTCTCTTTCAGTGGACTTAGTAAATGATTTCATGACAGATTCCATACATGAATTTTCAAGTACAGGACAGGTAGGAAAGTTATAAGGCTCCTCCTTGAAATAAATGGATCTTTGTTTTGTCTGTGACTTATGGATTTTTTTTTTTGTTTTTGATTTATAGATAAAGATTTTTGATTGTAATGGAATTTTCTTAACATTGACTTCAGCTTTAAGTTTGTTTAACTCAAGCAGGCTTTTAACATGAATGTGGAGGCCTGTAACTTTATATGCATCATTCAGTAATTAGCATTTTTATTCAGGATACTTTTTTTTGCCAAAGTTGCCATATAATAATGCTTTTGGTAAAAAAATAATTCATATTTGTCTGCTATATTTAAGGTTGTATGAATCTGCAAGGTGAAATTACTTGTAACATTTTGTTGTAAAGCCAGTCAGTTGATTAATACAAAATTGAAATAGGGGATGAGGATTTTATTTTTAATTTTTATGTTCTTTTGGTACTAGGGATTGAAACCACGAGTGCATTACTAGGGAGCCACATCCTCTGCCTTTAAAAACATTTAAAAAAATTTTTTTTAATTTTAAGACACTATGTGGCTATGTTGCTTAGGGTCTAAGTTGCTGAGGCTGCCCTCAAACTTGCCACCCTCAAGCTTGAGATCCTCTAGCTTCAACCTCCCTAGTTGCTGGGATTACAGGCATGTACTACCATGTTGAGCCTACATTATTTTATTGTTGTATTTTCTTTTAGTTCAATATAAAATCTTGATTCATATAGTTACGTGATAGTGGATCCACTTGTACATTTTTCTATGAGTCAACATGTAGAGTACAAAGCATATTTTAAAAAAGTATTAAGCCATGTAGTATTAAACCGAATAGCACACTTTAAAGATATTTGTATTTATTTACTGAGTTCACCAGAGAAATTTTATTTGAAATCATTACAAAACTATGTTAACCTGGTGATATCACTTAATTACTTCCGTGGTTCCCAGTTGTCAACACATAGTCTATAATATTGAGTAGACATGTAGGTGTATTTTTATTTTTTAAAAAACTAAGTTTGAGTTTTCAATTCAAAAAGTAAAGTTTGAGGCAGATGTTCATGGAACCTATAAATAGTGGATTTTACATATTCTGTGAGCAAACAATTGGAAAAAAATCTTTGAGTATACATACGTGATTGTCATGGGTCACAGAAATAGCAGGATATTTGAATGGTTCTCCAGAGGTAATTTGAGGCATTCTTCTGCAGCTAATATTTTTTATCTTATTATAGATACTTATTACTGGCTAGAGGTCTTGCTCAGTGGTAGAGTGCTTGGGTAATGTGCAGGAGGCTCTGGGTTCTATCCTCAGGACCACCAAAAAAAAAAAAAAAAAAAAATTTGTAATTGCTTATCTCCTAGAAAGTGGCCTGCCACATTTTCAGGAACAGAAAGCTTAACTTAATTTGGTCTCATCTGTTAAAACTTTGTTTTGATGATGTTTCAAAGCTTAATTTGAAGACATGCTCCTTTCCCTTTTAGTATTTAGGAGTCTTCAAAATAGGGCCATTTAAATAGAAATCTTAAAACCAATAAAATTATAATTTATTTTTTTTTGTTTTGAAAATACTCTCATATATTTAATGATATCCTATGATATTGCAATTTTTTTTCTTAGCATTTGCAATATTTTCATTTCCGTATAGGGCAGATCCCATGTTTGTCATTTACTCAGTAAGACAACATGGAGTTTAAAACAACATTACAAAACTGAAAAGTACAGGCCCAAGATTTTAACCTAGATTGTCTGACTTTCAAGTTCCTCATTTTTTATTTTAAATTGTTTTATTTTTATGTGTATTAT
Organism: Xerus rutilus; assembly: GCA_028644305.1. NCBI lineage: Eukaryota > Metazoa > Chordata > Mammalia > Rodentia > Sciuridae > Xerus > Xerus rutilus. The sequence goes on from CM053399.1 coordinate 92,561,110, forward strand.
TTTTCTGTTCTGTTTTAGTTACTTTCCAACCTCACCAACCTCACTTAGATTTTTCTCTTGTAGAATGCTTTCTTTCTAGTACCTTATCTATACTAACTTTAAAATATCTCTAGAGGATAAAGGTCTGTCACTTCCTCAGGAGACTATATAGCAAACTGATAGGTCTTAGGAAGATTTTCCTGATTTTTTAAATTTGTTTTGGTAGTAGGGATTGAACCCAGGGGCACTTAACCACTGAGCCACATCCCCAGGCCTTTTTATTTTTTATTTTGAGACAGGGTAGGTTTCCCAGGGCCTTGCTAAGTTGCTGGGGCTGTCTTTGAACTTGTGATTCTCCTGTCTCAGCCTCCTGAGTCCCTGAGATTATGGTTGTGTGTCACCATGCCAGCTCAAACTTAACTTTTGGGTTGTCCTGTTACTTATATGTTCTTGCTATTCCAAGATACATGATACTGTCTTCCTATTTAATGTTTATATGACTAAATGTTTCAGACTGTTATTCACCACTATTGCCATTCCCCTACCTTCCTTATTTTTTTGCTTAGCTACATCGTATGTTTTCTGTGGATCCATTGTCTAAAAATCAACCTGTCTCTTAATATTTTATTGGCTTTCTCCAATTGCTTTCCTAGTACAATTTTTTCTTTAGTTTCCCTCCTAGTACAAAATATGATATTCTGTATATTATCCTGACCCATATTTTAGAGAAGCAGGTTCCAGCTTTAGTTTTACAGTGATTCAGGAGGTCTTTGATTCAGGCATAACCCAAAATTACAGGTTATTAATTTTAATTTTTATTTCATTTCATTTGTAATGCTAAGGATTGAACCCAGAGCCTCATACATCCTAGGCAAGGACTCTACCATCGAGCCACATCCTTAGCCACACTTTTGTTTCAGGTAGTTTTCAGAATGAATATGAAGTGTACCAATCAAATGAAACAAACTTATATAAATAGTATAATTACCAAGTCAACTAAACAATTACTGACATCATAGATGTCTTCTTCCCAATTGTATTCTTTCAAATAAATGCCCTTAATGTAACAGATGTTTTAATTACATGATAAAAAAGTAGAGTACAGTACCACTTGTGGCTCAGTGGTAGAGCCCTTGCCTAGCATGTGTGAGGCACTGGGTTTGATTCTCAGCACCACATATAAACAAAATATTGTGACCATCTACAACTTAAAAAAAAAAAGTAGAATACAGAAATTTTAAGTGTTAGGAGCCAGTCAGATTGGCTGGGGTTGTGGCTCAGTGGTAGAGTGCTTGCCTAGCATGTGTGAGGCACTGGGTTTGATTCTCAGCACTGCATATGAACCAATCAACCAACCAATCAATAAAGTAAAGATCCATCAACAACTAATAAAAATATTTTTTTAAAAATCAGTTAGATGTGAGGTAAAACATCTTTGAAGTGAAGAGATAATTGTAGCTTTAAGATAAAATATCTGGGGCTGGGGCTATAGATCAGTGGTAGAGTGCTTGCCTAACATGCGTGAGGCACTGGGTTCGATCCTCAGCACCACATATAAATAATAAATGAATAAAATAAAGATCGATCAACAACTAAAAAAAATTTTAAAAAAAGATAAAATATCTGTTGTTATATTTTGTGATATACATCCAGAAATTGTTGCTTTTCCAGTTTTTTTTCATTCTGTTACCTTAGATTGTATGTCTTTTTTTCTTTTCTTTTTTTCATTGTTTTATTTTTTGTCTTCTGTTATGTATTCCTGTTAGCGAAATTACCTGCAATATTTAGCAGTATTTTTTCCAGCAAAATATACTATTAAAATTGAGGGCTGGGATTGTAGCTCAGCAGTAGAGCGTTTGCCTCGATCCTCAGCACTACATACAAAGCAATAAAATAAAGACATTGTGTCCATCTACAACTTAAAAAAAAAATTAAAAATTGAAACATTTTATTTTGTTGCCATTGTATTTGTAAGAATTGTTACTAATGGCAAGACTATAACAGAAAAAGTGCATAAATTATTGTAAAATACTTAAGATTATAGAGCTCTTGACTATTTTATCTGTAGACCTTTTTCTTTGATACTAATTGAGTATAAGATTATTTACATAGATGTCTTTCTATTTTGTTAGTAATTTCGGAATTTTGGAAACATACCAAATTCAGAGCATTTTACTTTTTCAACTTACAATGTCTGGAATATCAAGATAGCCACATATGAAAGATATTTGTAAGACTTCAAGAGAATTTTATCAGGCCAATGGCTGAAATAATTTTTAGGATTTTTTTAAATTTAAATTCTGTAGCAGTGTTACATAATGACGCTGCAGGTCAGATGCTGTGCTCATGTTACAGAAGCATGTGTTTGTTGAGTTTTAGTAAAGAAGAGACTAAGTTTACCTTATTGAGTTAACATGCACCAGCACAGCTGACAGATTCATACCAAAACAGGATCTTTTACTAATTCAAATGCTGAGTCCTGGTTTTTAAAATCATAATCACATGACAGGCCTGGGTGTTTTCCCAGTCTTTAGAAACAAGCAAATCTAATGGCCAGTGAAAAGTTGTTTCCTATCTTGGGACTGTGAGTAACAATTCATGCAGAAATTAGAAGTATATAAGAAAACTTGGTTTAGTTAATGCTTGTAGTTGGTACTTGTCACACTACTTTTCCTTTTGTCATTGCAGTTGTAGTCATTTAAAGATAATGCTCTGAAAAATGAAACAAAAATAAAGATAATGCTCTCTGACTACTGTTTTGGTCAGATATTACATATAAATGCTGATTTTCAGCTCATACACTTAAAAAGAGCAAAGAGGATTTTGTAGATTTTCCATGAATTCTGAAAATGTAGATTATTTTGTTGTACAGAAACTGTTGGAAGCTTCATCAGTGTCTGAGGAACTGTACCTGAAATTGATGACATAATGCAGAAAATGGCTATATGTTGTCTGTAAGAATAGTATATCTCTCCAGTACACTTTAATACATATAGGAAATTCTATGAAGGTGTTTAACCATATCCTCCTATAGATTTTAGATGGGTTATCTGCCTGTGTTCCAGACACAAGCTGATATATTGTGGTTTGCCCAGTATAGCATCTGTGGTTTACTCAGAGGAAGTGGTTCTTGTGGGTGAAGGTCTGATCTTTTTGGAGATTGTTGGTGGCACATGCACTGTCAGCTTATTTCCTGTTTTATTGGCTGTTTGGGCAAGACCTTCTCAGGGCAAGTAAGTACTACTGAAAGGGTATTTAAATATTTTGTAGTAGTGGGTAGATTATGTTGTATAATATATATTTCTCCAGTGATAGGAGGGTTAAATTAATGTTTGTAAAGTGCTTTGAAGCCGGGCCCGGTAGCGCAAGCCTGTAATCGCAGCACTTAGGGAGGCTGAGACAGGAGAATCGTGAGTTCAAAGCCAGCCTTAGCAATGGCGAGGTGTTAAGCAACTCAGTGAGACCCTGTCTCTACATAAAACACAAAATAGGGCTGGGGATGTGGCTCAGTGGTTGAGTGCGCCTGAGTTTAATCTCCAGTACCAAAAAAAAATGCTTTGATATCCTAGAATGAAAAGTGCAGATATGTTCCTAGTCATATTTGCAGGTTATTGCTATGTATACTGTTCAATTAAAGAACATGCTCATGTAATAAAATGTTGCTCTACTGAACTTGATTTCTGTAACCATTGAAGTGTTGTTTAATCTCTAAAAGAGTCAAAATCCAGGTGCAATGGTGTACTCCTGTAATCCCAGCTGCTCATGAGGCTGAGGCAGGAGGATTGCAAGTATGAAGCCTGTCTCAAATAAAAAATAAAAAAGGCTGGGTGGATAGCTCAGTGGTAGAGTACTCCTAGGTTCAGTCCTCAGAATTGAGAAAAAGGAAGAAGTCAGAATTTTTTCCTTTTTTCTTCTTCCAACTCTCCTTTTAAATTTTACCCTACATGAGTTAACTTAGTAGAGTATATTGTACATGATACTGGTTAAGGCCTATTCATCAAACAACACAGCAAGCTTATTTATTTATCAGTTTTATTGGAATACTAAAATAATGAGATTGAGAGAATTTTGAGATTAGTAGCTGTACCATCCATATGCAAAACCCTATATTTGCTTTGCTGAAATCTGAAAATAAGCAAACTGATAGAATTGAGTATGTCATATCGCTTATTTTGGGGGATGCAGAGAGGAAGCTTTCTTTAAATTGTCAATTTTTTAGTTCTTCAAGGGCAGCAGGATAATTCTTATTCATTTTTAAGTATTATTTTGCTTTATTTTATTTTATTATTTTTTAATATGGAAAAGTGTAAGGAAGAAAAAAATGGCTTAAATGATCCAGCTACCTAGATGTTGCTGCTCAGGTTAAATATACAACACACAGAAAATTCAAACAATATGTAATGGTATTAATTAAAATGTTTTCTTTTGATCTTGCTTCTCTCTCAGTGCATCTGTTAGTTCTTAGATACTCTCCTCAGTGGTAACTACACTTTAATTTTTTCTTTTGGTTTATATTCCAAAACATTTAAAAAATATACCAGCCTCTCTTTTTAATATTCTTTTCATCTCTATCCCATAGTAGGGGGACCTATCAGCTTTTGCTAGATTATGCTGCCTTATCAACACCTTCAAATGTAGTGTCAGCAGTGGATTGGCTGCAGCATTGCTTCACGTGTCTTATTTTGGAACCCTGACTGAAGAAACATTCTCTGCCTAGGATATGCCATTATTGTGGCAGAATAAAATAGCAAAGAAAACTGATGCAAATATTAGTTTACATCACTCAGTCATGGTGTACATCACATCAGCTCAAATGGCATTGACTGAAACAGGAATGGTCAAGCTGATTGTTAGGTAGGAATATATACTCCTCCCACAGGTGGCATTGTAAGTCACATGATAATGGGTAAGGCTATGCAATCTTATTAAGGAAGGAAAGAAGAAGTTGAATAATTAGGGATAGTAATATAGTGTACTGCAGGAGGTGTCTGATAAAAGTTTTGGGTTGTTTTGAGTCTGTGAATGTTTTATTGGCTCTTTTTTTTTTAAAGTGGAAAAATTTTAAGCACATACAAAAGTATAGAGAAGGGTATGTTGAACTTCCATGTTCCCATCATTAATTTCAACAATTGTTAATGCATGGATAGTCTCTGTTCATCTGTCGTCTTTGTTTTAAGTCCCTAAGGAATTATTTTGAAGCAGTTTCTGGATATCAAAACTTCACCCATACATATTTTACTAATTATCTCTAAAAGATGATATCTGAAAATGTGACTGCTTATAGTAAATTCTCACTGTCTTATGGTTTGGGGTCATGGTGCTGTGGACTGATAGGTATCAAGTGGGAGAGCATATTCATGGAGTGTATCTGGAATTTGATAGCGAGGGCTTGTTTTGATTTCATTTTGAAATTTCTGGAGGAGGCTTACAATAGAATGTCATCTATTTTCCAGGCTTTACTCCACTTTAATATGTATGTGTGTGTGTGTGTGTGTGTGTGTGTAGCAGAAGCAGGTAATTAACCTCTGGAAAAAATAACATTGCAACAGATTTGATTTGCAGGAGGTTTCATTTCTCACTGAGTCTCTGTTGGTATGATGCCAGCTGAAAGGAATCCCAGCTCTTAATGGCTCCAGCTCTTCTGGGAGCTCTCAGTCAGTGATGTTATTTACTCTGGAGAAGAACATCAGAATCATTTATAACAATTCTGTGTTCACCTGTGCTATATGTTGCACTGAGAAAGGTCTGTCATATCTTCAAGGCAGTCCCTAAGATGATATAAAAGTAAGAAAGTAAGTTTATCTAATTTTAGTTTAGAAATTATTAAAGCCACTTTCAGCAGCTCAAGTTAATTCATCAGAGCACCTTAAAGCCTCAGTTTTTTATTCCAGATGTCAGTGTCATCAGTAAGTTTGTCATTTCCATGGTTGTAGGAAATAACAAATGCAAGAGGCATTATGTTATAGATGTAAGATCATCAGTTTTACAGGATGTTTTCTTTTGGGGGAAACAGTGGGAAGCAAATTAAAGAGATAATCCCCTTTTCAGTTTATAGATGAGTAGGTAACAGTGAGGTAGTCAAAGGGAGTTTACACAGCTTAGTGAATATATAAATTATTGTCTAAAACACAGTGAAAGTATCTTAGTATAGGATTACTGTCTAATTTATTTTCTTACTTGGCTTATCACTGTACATAGAGACATTTAGATTTATAGGTATTTAGTCTTTATAAATATTTAAGTAGCTTTAGTTAGCTAAAAATTATATTGTTAAGTTTATTTCAGAATCTTTTTAGGAAGTACAGGAAAAAATGGTCATTGCTGGCTTATAAATAAAATTATTTAAATTTGGGTTTTTCTTGCCATAATTGATTCTGGCTTTGGTTGCATGGGAAAATATACTCTATTTAAAGTATAACAAACTACATTTCCCTTATGGAGATCTTTGATTTACTATTTTTCTTATTATTTTTCTATTTTATCACAATTGAAAACATTATTTTTTAGAAATAATAGTTCGCCAATACCTTTGTCAGGAAAATATACTTTAGTTGCATTTCAGTTTTATTTGCTAGTAGGCAATTTGGGGAAAGGTTTGTGGTTTCTAGTTAACTATATTTACCCAGAAATCCTATATGATTAGAATTCTTGTGACAGTGTTTAAAGTAAATTAATTGAGTGTGTTGCCTGGATGTAACAGTAAAAAGGGGAGGGAGAGGGGAAAGCTTCCCATCATGCAGTTATAGTTTAATAGGATACAGTGTACAAGTCTATTTACCAAAATGGGAATAAATATTGTATGCACAAATATTACTAATTATATTAATTTTGACTCCTCTGTCAGGAATTTTCTTGATTATTCTTTTTTTAAATATATATTTTTAAATTATAGATGGACATACCACCTTTATTTTATTTTTCTTTTTATGTGGTGCTGAGGATCAAACTCAGAGCCTCATATGTGCTAGGCAAGCGCTCTACCACTCAGCCACAACCCCAACCCCAAGATTATTCTTTTTGTCAGAGATAAAAAGTAGCCTTTAAAGTGAAAGCTATTTCAGCCCTGAATTTAATGTATGAGGGTGTGTGTGTGTGTGTGTGTGTGTGTGTATGTTTATTTTTTGCTGTTGTAAGAGAAGTGAAGTAGAAGAGAACTGCATGAGGATGATGTTAGTCTGGATTTTGATGTGTCAGATCTGTTCTGTTACTTACTAGCTGGGAGACCATAGGCAAATTTTCTTTCTTTCTTTTTTTTTGGTACTGGAGATTGAACTCAGGGGCACTCAACCACTGAGCCACATCCCCAGCCCTATTTTGTGTTTTATGTAGAGACAGGGTCTCAGTGAGTTGATTAGCGCCTCACCGTTGCTGAGGGTGGCTTTGAAATTGCGATTCTCCTGTCTCAGCCTCCCTAAGTGCTGGGATTACAGGCTTGCGCCACCGTGCTCGGCTGGCAAATTTTCTTTTCTGAACAGAAGTTTAGTTTTCTTATCTATACAATATGGGAATATACTTATTTTGAAGAGTTGTTGTGAAGATTAAATGAGAAAATGTTTAAGTACCTGGCACATAGTTAGAGGTAAGTTATAGTAGCTGTTATTGTTTAAAACCTCAGAAATTAGTTATGTTTTCCTAAGCCTTAAATCTATGCTTGTGAAATGATTTTGAATTCACATGTATTTTCAGCTGCTGCTGCTGGAAAGGTAATTGTTTCCTCCTTTACTTGCTGTGATAATATACCTTATCTTTTGTATCTAAAATTATAGGCTATTTTTAAAAATAGTTATTTATTTTTATACGGCTCTAAGGATTGAACCCAATACCTCACACTTACTAGGCAAGCACTCTGCCACTAAGCTGAAGTTCCAGCCCCAAATTTTAGGCTGGTTTTTAGAATTAAGGTGTATTTGGAAGCGAGGAATAGATTTTTTTTTAATATGTATTTTTTAGTTGTAGGTGGACACAATACCTTTTATTTTTATTTTTATGTGGTGCTGAGGATCCAACCCAGTGCCTCATGTGTGCTAGGCAAGTGCTCTACCACTGAGCCACAACCACAGCCCCCAAGGAACAGATTTTTAAAAGTTCAGATTGTAGAGCAATAACAATTCTAATAATAATAAAATGAATAAGATGTTTAGAATTGAAAGTTCACTTTTATACTCCATCCCAGCCAAGAGGCCATGAAGTGACTGATAGTCCACTTTTATATCTGTCTTTGATCACTCAGGATTTGTGCAGTTTTGTATTTATCAACATTACTTCATTTATTTATTCATTTATTCAGGAAATATTGAATGCCTGCTCCATATAGGTCATTGTTGTGGCAGCTAATTTGAGCTTTTGCTATCTGCTGAATTATAGCTATACATTTAGAAATTTACCTCTAAGAGTGATATTTATTGATTAGTGCTGAAGATTAAAGCAAAATGTTTTAATTGAGGGATATAGTACTATGAAAACATGATTAATGGTTATATAATGTTATTTTCCAAATTAAAAAAATCATTATTATCACATACTGTCCTTTTATTTCTCTTTTTAACTTATTTTTCAGTTGGATTACATTTTAATGAGTTAACTGAAATGGAAAGGGCGTTGGTGTTAATTGAAATTTAAAGCAGGTTAGATGCCCATTTCTTCTGGATAGAGAAAATCACCTTTTACAGATTAGGCATTGTTTCAGTCATTTCTTGAAGGAGAACTCTCTCATGGATTTCTTCGAAGTAGCAGTCTTGTAAGCCTGTGCTTTGTACAACCAGTGAAAAGGTGATAAACATGGCGATAGTTTGGTCCATGAAGGATTCTGGAAACTATAATAGTTTGGTTAGCAGGATAATGTTTAAGTCATGATGACTTTTTGCTCTATTTTAGACTTTGAAAAGTGGTAAGAGGTATGATAGGTGAAAATGAGCATTTAAAAAATAAAATTTAGTCTTATAATGAAACTTGGCATGTAGAAAGGAATATTTGAGTACTTAAGTAGTGGGCAGTGTTAGAGGTATTTTCTGTATTTTTAAATATATATAAGGTAAATATTGTCCCCCTTTTAAAACTGAGAAAAATAAGGCTCTAAGAAGTTCACTAATATACTGAGTGTCACATAGTTTCTAAAAAGAAGAGTTTAAGCCAGGCGTGGTGGCGCAAGCCTGTAATCCCAGCGCTTAGGGAGGCTGAGACAGGAGAATCGCGAGTTCAAAACCAGCCTCAGCGACCACGAGGCACTAAGCAACTCAGTGAGATCAATGAGACCCTGTCTCTACATAAAACACAAAATAGGGCTGGTGATATGGCTCAGTGGTTGAGTGCCCCTGAGTTCAATCTCCAGTACCAAAAAAAAAAAGAGTTGAAATTACGACTCCATTGCTTCCCTTTTGAAATTTGAAAAATTTTGCGGGGAGTAATAATCTCAGTTCTGCTTATTTTGATTGGCTTATTCAAACCCACAACACTATTAAAAATAATCTTCAAATTATAATTTTATAACTATCTTCTTTCTGCTCCATCTATTTATAGATAAATTTCTGACGCAAGGGTTTTTGTCTCATTTCCTCTAAAGAAGGCTACATTTAGATTAGATTTTTTTATTCATTGCTTTAAATATAAACAGGTCTTTATATCTTGCACTTTTTTGGAACTTAATCTTTGTTGCTTATAAGTAATTTTTCATCATAATTATTCTAAAGTTCTTTTAGAAGGTTAAGATCTAGCTAATACAGGCTTTACATTTTTTAGTATTATACCAACACAAAGCAAACAGGAAGTGACTCCCAAATTTATTACACTGAGTATGTAAGGCGGGGGAGGTAAAGGCAGCAACTACCTTTTAGTAGTAGGACTTTGTGAAGCCTATGTGATGTAAGTAAAGTGGGTTGCATTTTTTTCTTAGCCAGGATCTATGTTTAGTTAAGTGCCAATGGAGATTAAAAAAAAAAAAAAAAGTCTTGTTAGCATAGTGATCTTGCCTTTGTATTATTTAGTTTATATTTTCTACCATTTAAAGAATATATAGATATAGATTCATATATAGGTATAGATTTATATAAGTATAGATTCATTTTCTAAGCCACAAACATTGTTACTTTTAACCATGTTTTCTTTGTGATTTTTTTTTCTATTAGTGAAATTCTGTGGCATGAATTATTTTAGTCTAGCCATGTATACCATAACATGGAGAGAAAAATTGCTTAAAGATATTTAAGATTGTGTGTGATATTTTAAAACTTTTAAACTATAAATTGTTTTTATACATTTTCTTAGTGACTCTAGAAAATCTAGAACACACTTGGTACATAGTAGTTTTAAAAAGAAAGCCCATAAATGAAATCATCTACTTAGTATTGTTGCTAGGAGGTAAAAGACTAAAGCATTGTTATTTGAGAATTTTATTATGTTTAAAATTTACAAAGAGGCTACATGCAAAAAGGCAATGCTCTTGGAAGCATTCTTATGGATGTGGAGAGTTTATAGCCCTCAGGGAGATCTACAGACATCCGCTATGCTGAGTTCTGGGAAGCTGCTTTTTCCCATGCTTACAGCCTCCCTGTGGGGTAAAGGTCTGTTAATTTTGCATAAATATTTACTATATCTCATTTTAGCTAGCATTGCTTCCTCACACTGTTAGCAGTGAGGAGACCTTTGCTTATCCAGCTTGAAAAATTTACTGTTATCAATATGACTCATCTGGGAAATGTTCTTTTTTCTTTGAGGGTTGATAAAGTTAAAAAGTCAAATTGGAAAAATTATGAGAGGGTAAATAATATAGGGTCATTAAATAATTGGGTTATTATAGATATATTTATCAATGCTTATTGTCCCATAATTATTTTATATTTTGAGATGAGGTTATCATCTCACAAACAGTATAATTCACATCTATCTTTTTTTTTTTTTGGTACCAAGGTTTGGATTCAGTGGTACTTGACCACTGAGCCACATCCCCAGCCCCATTTTGTGTTTTATTTAGAGACAGGGTCTCACTGAGTTGCTTAGCACCTCGCTTTGAGCCTGGCTTTGAACTCGTGATTCTCCTATCTCAACCTCCCAAAGTGACACTTCTGTCTTGTCACATATAACAAATTATTATTTCTTTCATGTTTAGTTGTGTGACTACTAGTAGTTTACATTTGCATTTACTATACTTTTACCACTATTTCCTCACTTAGTAGCAATAACTAGCTTCCACATATAAAGCATTATCCTAGGTGCTCTACAAATATTATAGTTTATACATATAATAACCCAACAAGCCACATGTTATTCACATTTAACAGAGAAGAAAATTCTTACATTCAGAGATGTGAATTTACTGGTCTAGTATTTTTGAGCGAGTACATTTTTGGAACCAGGTTTAAAATCTAGGTCTTTCAATTCTTGTTTCACTGTATTTGCTACTGCACACAATTTTATATAGCTATCTTTTTCGTGAAGTTAAATATCAACACAAATAGAAAGTATAAATTTCAAATGAGAAGAGTCAACCAAAGATTATTTTAGTCTCTTTTGATATGAATTATAGCAGAAGTTTCTAAATTGTGTTCCATAGAACATCCAGGATACTTTAATAAGAGTGTAATTTTTTTTGTCTTATGAGCTAGAACACTGTATTTAGGCACTCAAGGCAAAGGTAGAATGTAAAATAGAGTTACTGAGTAATTCCAAGACTTTGATTTTTATTAGTTATTATTATTATTTTTATTATTTTATTATATAATTTTAAAATGGCCTAATCCATGTTATTAATCTATTTTATTAGTCAAAAACAGCCTAAAATTTGCAATTTCATGAATTATCCTAGGAGCTGTCTATCAGTATGAGTACATCTTGGATCTTGCTATTACTTGGAAAGTTTCTGTTTTCCAATTTTTGTGTTTTCTTCCCTCTCTTTTTGCCTTCTGTTTCCCTTCTCCTCTGTATCCTTTTGCATGTACTCTTTGCCTTCATTGACATCACTAGGATTCTAGTCTCCACTGCCTTACTTTGTGTAGGTCCTCTGTTCTTCAACCTTTTATATATTTCTGATTGAATAGTTTGCAATGTGCAGTAATTTTCTGACTATGTAGTAGATCCTAGTAGACTTCCTGGATTTCTTATTTTTCATTAGAGTGGCCTAGCAAAAGTTATGTTACCTTCTATTTTGATTTTTCTTACAATTATTTACAGAGGAGGTAATAGCTCATTAATCTCTCCACTCAAAATAACATTTATTAAATAAAAATTATGTGCTAGGCACTGTACCATTTTAAAAATAATGTTGTTGTTATTTTTTATACCTTTATTTCATTTGTTTATATTTATGTGGTACTGAGGATCAAACCCGGTGCCTCACGTATGCTAGGCAAGTGCTCTACCACGGAGCTACAGCCTTAGCCCTGGCACTCTACCATTTTATACATATTATTTTAATCCTCACAATAACCCTATGAGGTAATAAATTTTATAATCTCCATTTTATAGGAAAAGAAATATAAACTTAGAAAGTTTAAGTAGCATGTCCCATTGAGTGGTAAAACTTGGATTTTTTTTCACTTTTTTATTGGTCATAATAGTTATATATAACATCAAGATTTATTTTGACATAAGTGCATGGAATATAATTTGCTCCAATTCAATCTGCAGTACTTACCTATACTTCCCTTCCTGCTCTTCCCACCCCCATTCTCTTCACTCTACTGATCTGTTTACATTTTTAAAAACTAGTGTCTTGTGGATATATAAAATGGTGAGTTTCACTGTGATATATTCCGATATGTACATTGGAATGGTAGTTCAGGTTCATTCCACCGTTTTCCCTTTCTCCTGTCCCTCCTAGCTCCTCACCATCCCCGTTTTCTTCTTCCCTGATTTTTTTTTAAAATTTCGATGGAATCCTCCCCTCCACCCTGCCCTGTTTCTTTTCTTTGTCTCTACCTCCCTTATTTTAGACGAGCTTCCGCATATCAGAGGAAACTTTCAACCTTTGACTTTCTGGATCTGATTTATTTCACTTAGCATGATAGCCTCAAGTTACATCCATTTACCAGCAAATGACATAATTTCATTCTTTTTTATGGATGAGTAATACTCCATTGTGTATATATACACCATATTTTTATTGATTCATCTTTTGAAGGACATTTGACTAGGTTGGTTCCATAGTTTAGCTATTGTGAATTGTGCTGCTATAAACATTGATGTGACTAAGTCCCTGTAATATGCTGATTTTAGATTTTTTGGAAATACCCTAAGGAGTAGGATAGCTGGGTGATATGGTGGTTCCATTCATAGTTTTTTTTTTTTAAATATTTTTTTAGTTGTAGATGGATGCAATATCTTTATTTTATTGATTTATTTTTATGTGGTGCTGAGGATCGAACCCAGTGACTCACGCATGTGAGGCGAGCACTCTACCACTGAGCTATAGACCCAGCCCCCATTCATAGTTTTTTGAGGAGTCTTCATTATGCCTTCTAGAGTGGTTGTACTAATCTGAAGTCCCATCAATGCTATATGAATATTTTTCCCCATCCATGCTGACACTTATTTGTATTCTGGATAATTACCATTCTGACGAGTGGGATGAAATCTCAATGGAGTTTTGATTTGCATTTCCCTAGTTGCTAGAGATGTTGCACATTTTTTCATATATTTATTGGCCATTTGTATTTCTTTTGAGAAGTGTCTGTTTAGTTCTGTTGCACATTATTTGGTTATTATTATTTTTTTATTGTTTTTGGTACTTGGGGATTTAACCCAGGAGTGCTTTACCACTGAGTCACATCCCCACGCCCCACTCTTTTTTTTTTAAAATTTTTGGGAGAGGATCTCGCTAAGTTGCTTGGGGCCTTGCTAAGTTGCTGAGGCTGGCCTTGAAATTGCAATCCTCCTGCCTCAGCGTTTTTATCACTGGGATTACAGGTGTGCACCGCTGTGTCCAGCAGGTTATTTGCTTTTTGGTGTTAAGTTTTTTGAGTTCTTTATATATTAATTCTCTGTCTGAGGAGTAAATGGCAAAGATCTCCCATTCCGGAGGCTCTCTCTTCATGTGCTCAATTGTTTCCTTTGCTCTGCAGAAGATTTTTAGTTTGATGGCATCCCACTTAACTGATTTTTAGTTTTATTTCTTGTGCTTTAGAGGTCTTGTTAAGGAAGTTGGTTCCTGTGCCAATATGTTGGAGTTTTGTGCCTGCATTTTCTTTTAGCAGTTTAAGTCTTTAATCCACTTTGGTGAAACTTGGATTTTAGTTTGTCTGACTTTTCAGCCTGTACTCTCAAACACCATGCAATACTGCTAGATATAGTTGAGCTCAATCAGGTACTGTGTCTGTCTTCTAGGAGCCTCTCATCTTATAGAGGAAGCCTCTCATCTGATAGAGGACTTGAGAAGAAATTATCAGTACTTTCTGAACAGATCAGAAATAGCTTTATAGAGGAGATAAATAACTTCTGCTGAATCCTGGAAGGTGGGATGTTGTTACTAGACAAGTGAAGAATAGAAGAGCATTACAAGGATCAGTGTAAATAAAGACATAGAGATGAGATAGCTCATGTTTATCTAGGAATGCATGCAGTTCAGTGTGCCTAGAGTATGGAGGTTGGTGATAGGCACAGAAGTTGATAGAGTTGGAGTGATGAGTTGCATCACATATGTCGGACCTTTTATGTCATTCTAAGGAATTTGTATTTTAACCTTTGGACTATGGGGAGCCAGTGGTTATTTTAATCCAGGGCATGAAAATGTCAGTGTTACGGTATAGAAATCATTCAAGTGGCAATGTAAAGAATGAAGTAGTTTTGAGAAGCAGTTTCAGGACCAGAGAGATTAATAAGGAGATGTTTTTCAGTAATCTAGCTAAAGAATGAAATTCTAAATTGAAATAACAATGCATTTAAAAGGGAAGATGAAACTAGAGCTATCAAGAAGATACTGAGAATACAAGTAAGGACTGGGGAGCTGGGGATGTAGCTTAGTGATAGAGTACTTGCCTATCATGTGTGAGGCACTGGGTTCAAACCCATACAAATAAAAGAAAAAGAGAAAAAAAAGATGGAAGGGTGAGTGGTAAATGCATGGATCTTCCTGGCTTGTGTGCTTGGATGAGTATTGGTACCATTCACCAAGATAGGGGAAATGAAGAGGAGGAGGTAGGGCTTGGTTTGGTTTTGTTGTTGGTTGGTTTGTTTGACTGATTAAATGGAGGAAGGCAAACAGAACAAATGTAGGAAGGGGCAGATTTAGCATAAGGCACTATGTTTGCTATCTATTGCTATGTAATAGATTATCCCAAAACAGTAAACTTGCACTCTCTGTACAGGAACCACAAGACAGATATGGCTATTTAAATTCAAATTAGTTAAAATTAAATAAGATGGAAAATTCAGTGCCTTAGTCACACCAGACGCATTTCTAGTATTGTTTATAGCCAGTGGCTGCTGTACTGTTTGTTGATCACAAAACATTTGATTATTGCAAAAAGTTCTTTTGGACAGTGCTGGCAAACATTTATCCCATACAGCTTGTTATACTCAGGAACCAGTGAACAACTTAGATAGTTCTGGTTCAGTCCTTCTCATGCATGAGGTTTAGTTAGGATGTCTGCTACTGGAACAAGGGCTTCAGTTATCTGAAGGCTTGATTGGAGTTGATGAGTCTCCTTCCAAGATGACTCAGTTATGCTGGGCAAGTGAATGCTGGAAGGAGGCTTTGGCTCCTCTGTTGGTAAGTAGAGCTTCATGGGGATGTTTGAGGGAGCTGGCTTTGTCCATAGTGATTTTATTTATTTATTTATGGTGCCAGGGATTGAACTCAGGGGCACTTGACCACTGAGCCACATCCCCATCCCTTTTTTGTATTTTATTTACAGGAGTCTCACTGAGTTTCTTAGCGCCTCGCTGTTGCTGAAGCTGGCTTTGAACTTGCCTTCCTCCTGTCTCAGACTCCCGAGCTGCTGAGATTACAGGAGCTTGCGCCACCATGCCCCACTTGTCCAGAGTGATTTTAGACAGCAAGATAGATAGAAGCTATAATAATCAGAAAGATACATAAGACAAAGTACCTAAAGTTTCTCTGTGAGAAGACTGTTTTTGATCAGTTAGCAATAAAGTGACTTTTGTTTGGATTATAACTAAGATGAGATTTAAGATCATTAGGTCACATCCGTTTTAAAATTTTGATTGTAACACCAAGAATTCAAACTCAAGTGTTTGTAGTTGGAAAGATTGTCATTCAGTCAGTGTTCTACTTTGGTATATCGATAGACACTAATAAAAATTAACTTTTTTTTCTGAAAAGCCTTCTAAGGTCATCTTTAGAATCTGTTTATCTACATATCTCATAGTTCTAGTATTATGGTTATCTTGTTCACTTTGTTTTGTACATAGAATTTTCAGATTTGTCAGGATAAATTTAAGTTGGTCACATGAGCAAATGTATTTGTCAAGATATCCTATTTGCAAAGCTTGTGTCCATCACACAGATGATCTCACAAGTTGAAGAGTTCTTCTAGAAATATTTGAAATTCTTCCTGAATGCATCGATGGATGTGTAGAGTTTTTCACTCTTTCTGCCAAACTCTGTATGTAGTTCCATATTTGAAGTTAAGTGAGGAATACTTTTATAATATTTTTAATAAATGGTTTTGAGCTGAATGGCTGACAAAAAACATCCAAATAATAGTGTTAGAGATGCTGCAAAAGTGCTAAGAAAGAATCTGATGCTTGATGTTCAAATAAAAATTTTGGAATGTCTCTGAGGACATTTAAGGAGCTGTTGGAGACAACATGTGGTAAAGATGTGTAGCCACTTAGGAATTCATGAATTCCTGTAACATCAATGGTGGCCAGGCCTTACTAGGTTTTGGAAGAAGTGACTGATATATTTAAGTAGTAGTAGGAGAAACAGTGGTTGAAATCACTTAGGAACTTTAGTTCAATGGACTTACTTCATTTGTTCTGTAGATCATGGCTTTTATCCACAGTGGGCTAAATGCTTGTGTAGCTATTTTATAGTATGTCTGAATACTTAGGTTGAATTGTATAATCTCAGCTTGTTGTATTAGAATTAGTTTAGTTAAATATTATGAAAACTGATGAAATAGGAGCACAAAAAAGGAAGTTATATCTATGAAAACTGATTTTTGTGTGCTTTGAAAATACGAGTAGAGATTTGTCATTGAAGAAATTGCTGTCAAATTAGCTGGGGATAAAAAAACAATTACTAGCTCTTTGGGGTAAAGATACAC
>CM053399.1:92578407-92619772 GCA_028644305.1 Xerus rutilus
CCTCCTGAGTCACTGGGATTATAGGTGTGTACCACTGTGTCTGGCCGTTAACTGCTGTTTTCTATTAAATGACCAGCCACTGGAACCAGTGGATTGTATAGAGTAGTTTCTGCTGTGTGACTAAAGGCATGTCGTGACTTTAGGAGAGTTTTAGAAAAATGTGAAATGCCTCCTATTTGAGGCTGCAGTAATGAGCAGACTATAAGTGTGATTTACTGTTCCAGTTTACAGGAATATTTCACTTTCATTTCATTTAATATTTTGAATTTGAATAATAATTTACTCATTTT
Source organism: Xerus rutilus (assembly GCA_028644305.1). Classification (NCBI taxonomy): domain Eukaryota; kingdom Metazoa; phylum Chordata; class Mammalia; order Rodentia; family Sciuridae; genus Xerus; species Xerus rutilus. The sequence goes on from CM053399.1 coordinate 92,578,698, forward strand.
TCTAGTATTCTATTTTGTCAAATAGTACAGATTTTCTATTTAAATAAAATTTCCTTTAGAAATGAAATTATTAAAGAACATTAAGATTCTAATGGCTCAGGACTTATGTGACTGTGGCAAATCATTAAAATAGCATTTAAGTAGGGGAAACAACAGCCTACAGGATAAAGGCATGTTTCTTAACTCACATGTAAGACTCATTACTTAGCCTTTCTCTAACTTCTCCAGTCTCACCATTTCCCCTTGTCACAGACTCTGTTAATGAAGTAGGAACTGCCTCCTCTCCAGAACAGGTCCCAGACCAGATTTAAAAGGTCATAGTGCCATAGCGTAAGGCCAAATCTTGAGTACCAACCAGAAAAATTTCAGAAAAAATCTCAAGACCATGCCAACCTGTGCTGGGAACTTCATTTTTATTTTTTAAAATTAATTACAGTTTAAATGAATACTTAACATCAAAAGGGGAGAATTATATACAGTAAAGTATTCTTTCCTGTCCTTTGCTTTTGGGCACATACATTTGTATAAACCTTATAGGAAATAATTTGACAATATAGTGCAAAATCCTAAGAAATAATTTGAACATTTTGATCTAGTAAGATTGGTTTGGGTAAATATCTCAAGATATTAAAGAAATCAAAACAGCTGTAGTTTTTATACAAAGATATCAACCACAGCATTATTTGTAGTAGAAGTAGAAGAACCAGGCTTAGTATAGTGCCTCTGAAGAGGGAGACCAAGGAACTCTCAGGGAACTGTATATTATTTGATAGAATATGTGTACACATTAAAGACATTTTAAAGTAAGGCTTACTGTGAAAGTGTCCATGGTATGTGAAGAGGAGGAGATAAAACTTGAAATATAATGCTTTTTAATTTATTTTCTTGCTTTTTGTACTGGGGATGGAACTCAGGAGTGTTTTCCCAGTGAGCTACATCCCCAGTCCACCCTCCTTTTTTAAAAACTTTGTAATAGGGTCCCACTAAGTTGCTTAGGGCCTCACCAAGTGGCTGAGGCTGGCCTCAAACTTGCGATCCTCCTGGCTCAGCCTCCAAGATTGCAGGTATATGCTACTGTGCCCAGCTATAATGCCTTCGTGTATATATACATACATACATATATATATATATATATATTTTTTTTTTTTTTTAATGTGCTGGGGATAGAATCCAGGGCCTTATGCCTGACAGGCCAGCACTGTACTACTGAGCTATATTCCTAACTCCAATTGTGTTTTTAAAAAACATACATATAATGCTTTAAAGAAAAAGACTTCTAGGACATGTACTGCATTTAATCACTGTTATTGGATTGTGAGATTATGGATGATTTTTGTTTTATTCTTTTATACTTGTATTTTATAGGCTTCCATTAGAGAGAGAGAGAGTATTGCTTTTGTTATGAGAGACTTTTTAACTGAAAACTTTAATTTGTTTTTATTTGATCCTTATTTTGATAAAAAAATAATGGTAAGTAACTGATAGAGGATTAGAGGGAAATAATTATTGAGATTAGGAATGCAGATGGAAAATTCCAATGGTACATATAAGAAGTTCCTGAACTAGGACAGTAGTGATAGGATTGGAGATGACTATAATGAGAAATAGGAAAGGAAAAAGAGTGGGCTAGGGTGACTCTTAAGTTTCTGGATGTTTGATGTAAATGTAATAAATTTGAGATGAAAAATTTGACTCTTAAAAGTATTATTTGAGGAGTATTTAAATTTAGTGTGGTCATTAACAACTTCAGGTTCCTTTTTTAATATTTCAGTTCTTTAAATCCTATATTGTCAAAGATCATATTTCTAATTTGTTAAAGGAAAAAGGACAAATAGGTGGTATCACTGAAGATATGTTAATGTCATCTCATAGACAGTGAGTTGGTTGATCTCGTTATCTTGGTAGAGATTGGCTGATGGGCTCATTATTTTATGTGCACCACTCCTGTAACTATATGCTTAGTTGAAAAAGAGCATTTCTCAACTAGAGAAGAATAATTTTTAGTTAAATTTATGGAAATTATTCATATCCCTGCTAGTACTTCCAAAAGGAACAACAAAAAGGCAGAAAAAAGATCCTGTGAACTATTCCTCTATTGCAAGGCAAAGGTTCAATTAAAAATAAAGCAATACCGAGCCAGGCGCGGTGGCGCAAGCCTGTAATCCCAGCACTTCGGGAGGCTGAGACAGGAGAATTGCGAGTTCAAAGCCAGCCTCAGCAATGGCGAAGTGCTAAGCAACTCAGTGAGACCCTGTCTCTACACAAAACACAAAGTAAGGCTGGGGATGTGGCTCAGTGGTCCAGTACCCCTGAGTTCAATCCCCAGTACCCCCCCCCCCCCAAATTATGTGATAATGAAGTCATTTCTTCTGAGCCCAGTTCCCTAATCTGTATAGGGAGAATAATGTTTATATTTATACTACATCCATCACAGAATCAAATGAGATATGTGTGAGGTTTTTACCTAATTAAAAATTCAAATGCACAAAGTAGTTACTTATGGAGGAGAAAAGCCCACTTCCTCCAACTCAGACTATAGGTATTTTAAAACATTTACATTATGAAAGGAAAATATCTTGAATACATAACTTAAAATTAAATTAAAAATTACAGTGCTTGGAGTGGGAGTTAGAGCACCTCACCTATTCCACATGTGTAAGACCTTTGGTTCAATCCCCAGCACCCAAAAAATAAAAATAAATTAAAAAAATTACAACACTTAATACCCAGGCTCCTTTAAAAAAAATTGTAGTGGTTTCTAATAATGCACATGTATGAACAAACACAAAGATGTTAAAATAAAGAGTTGGAGTTATAACTCAGTGGTAGAGCACGTGCTTAGCATGTGCAAGACCCTAAGTTTGATGCTCATCACCACACGAAATAAATAAATACAAATTAAGTTATTACAGTGAGATAAATGCAAAGTATGATAATTATGAAGGCTGCTACAGCCATTTGTTTAAGCCTGTCTGCTTTTAGAATGCTGTGGGAAAATGGTAAATAAAATTTGGTTCTCTTTGTAGATGTATTTCCCCCTTGTAACAAAGGTTGTTTTACTGATAAGTTCTTAACCTGTAATTCCGGCTGTTTGGAAGGCTGAGGCAAGAGGATCACAAGTTTAAGGTTAGACTGGCAACTTAGCCAGACCCTGCCTCAAAATAAAAAGGGATGGGGATACAGTTCAGTGGTACAGCACTCCTGGGTTCAATCCCCAGTACTGTGTGCTGTGTGCGTGCCCACACACACAGAAAGAAAAGGAGAAAGAATTAAAAAGAAGTTCATGTGAGTTTCAGGATAACACTGGGGACAATATCTGTTACAGCAGTTTCATAAGTGAAAGATCAATGTTTTATTAGCTTTTCTAAGGACCATTAACAGAAAAACTGAGGGATAACATAAAGCACAACTCACCAAAACGGATTCTTTTTAGAAAAACTTGGCTAATGTTACAGTCTAAGTTTTGAGGCATTGATTTGGATATATCATCTAGTGCAAGTGATAGCTTCCAACATTTTTATGTTAAATATGAACTTCTGAATATTGGAATTTTTGGTGAAATCCCTAAGGCCATAAGACTTTTAAAGGGAACATTAGATAAGTAGTAATAACAAGGAAACCGCTAAGATAGTGAAAATGCCTTGTGATTAAAAACGAAGCCACTGCTTTCTCTTTAATTTGTTGATAATAACTGCTGCTCACTGATCTGCTCTAATCATGTTTTCTTTTGTATTTAGGAATCAAAATATTTATATTTTCTAATAGATGTTCTATCTGTGGCATCAAGATTATTTAATGCCCCTGAATTGTAGTTATTTTGTTCTTTAGCACACATTGTGTCATACACTGGTCCAGTACAAAGTTCTTGTGGGACAGACCTTTCTGTAGTTGTTGTTAAGCAGTATGCTTTGTGGGGTTCAAGTCTGTTCTCAAATACATTTTGGTCTTCTCTAGGCAAGTGACCAATGTAGTATAGAAATCCTTATTTTGTTAACTCCCTGCATTCGAAAGATTTACTTAACTGAAAATGGAAACCTTTTTTTAGATGGTGAGACAGGTGCTCACTTTTGGTGGGGCTTTCCCCACAGAATTTTAACTTTTTGTAGAAAGCAGGCAGGATTTACTGTCAGATAGTCCTGGGTTCAGATCCTACCCCTACTATTTGTTGGTTGAATGACTTGAAAAAAGTTACATAGCTTCTTTAACTTAGCTTTTGTCTCATTATCCTCAATATCTAGTATAATATCTACTTTAAGGGGCTTGAATGGGTTTTAAAAATTGTTAAATTGTAGCTTTTTGATAATTGTTTTAAAGAGCAGTTTACCAAAAGGACCCACCCCTAGAATTAAAAATAAATGCAGACTAAAAAAAAAACTATTCAGGATTAATCTAAATAGGAATTTTTCTTAGCAGTTTTTAAAAGTGTAACAAGTATATGAAAATATTATATAAAATTTCTTTATACAAATTAAGTCACACAGATGTGCTGTTTTTTAACTTGAAAATTTTATTTAGCAATATACTTTAGGAATGTTTTATTTCTATGTGAGTGCCTATGCTCTGTGGTCATACAATATTTTGTATGGCTGTATATTTAAGTAGTAGAATGATGTGTGGAAGGACTTTGGTTTTTTCCTTCCATCTTCTCCCCTGTATTCTCTAAAACGAGCAATTACTGCTCCCTCATATTCTCTAGTTTTTCCCAATTTTTTCTACAATGAGCAACTCTTATATTGATAATGGTGGCAACTTAAAAAACTTATTTTAAGAAATAATTAAAATATGAAAAAAAATTTTTTATGGATGCCCATAACCAAATGTCTTTGCTTTATTGTGCTTTCTTTAAGTACAATTCAATAAACTTTGCTCAGTGGTGCACATTTGTAATCCCAGTGACATGGGAGGCTGATACAAGACGATTGCAAGTTCAAAGTCATCCTGAGCAATTTAGTGAGACTCCGTCTCAAAATAAAAATAACAAAAAGGGCTGGGGATGTAGCTCAGTGGTAGAGTGCCCCTGGGTTTGATCCCCAATAACAAAAATAAATAAATAAATAGTGTATTTATTTCAGTGGTTCTCATTAACTGTTGCACAGCACTTCCTATTTCTGATTTTTTCAGAATGTAACTGTAGTTCAGTGCAGGAGAGATGCTATAACTTTTAGATATGGTTTTACTCACAAAGTGGAAGTGCTTGCCTAGTCAGAATTTTAAAAAGTCTAGCAATTATGGTATTGTTATGGTATTTTATTTTTTAGGTAGGGAAGAAATAGTCATTCTTTTTGATTTAATCACTATAAAGTGTAGAGTAATACTTCTGGAGATCTAGTTGGGTTGCTTTGTAGGGCTGACTACATGTATGAATATTATACTTGATAAAAACAGCTTTGTTGATCTATTGGACATCTGAACTGGTCTTTGTGACTGTGAAGATTTACTCTTTCATCAATAGCTTTATTTATCTAAATATGGAATTTAAATATGTCTGGTGATGAAAGTGATTTTCCTCTGCTACAATATAGCACAAATCAACTTCTAGTAATCAAAATTGGGCATGTAAGTTTTTGTTTAATGGTCTCAGTCCTAATGTAGTTGCACACTTAGAAAAAAAAAAGAAATATTCTAAAAATATATTTCTCTTTAAATTGTGAACTATATATATGTTGGTTACAGCAAAGAATTTTTTTAAATAACTGATTACATTAAGTCATATATATTGGTGATTCAAACTACTATCATAACTCTATTAAGTTAAAATTCACCATACAATACACTGTATTTTGAAATTTCAAACTTTTAATATCACTTCTCTATTTAGAAGGGTACACTAGTGATTTACTTTTGCCTCTCAACCTTTTTCAGGCTTGTAAAAGAAACAGGAGAGATTGGCATTTCACTTTAATTTCCCAGTTAAGGTTGAGAAAGAGAAGATGAATAGCTTAAAGAGCTGAGAGAGAAGATAATTTAAACTCAAATAAGCATTCTCAGAATGATCCTGTCTGTTCCTATCCTTCCTCCTCCCGTAATTAGCCGCTGTGTGTGTCTCAGGTGTTAAAGTATTTTCATCATGGAAACTGTGAACATTAACAACTGATTTTACTTTGAAACTTAAACGGCAAACACCAAAGAGTAAGTTGTTGCTATAATCCATGGGAGTCTTGAAATTGACGTCAAAACATGAGTACAGCTGTATAAGCAGTAGGAAAGAATATTTTTAACATCCCTGTTACGTCATCTTTTTGGCCTTTCCTTTTATGCTTTTCCTCTTCCACTGTACTAAAAATAAAGGGGGGAGGCTGTATAATATAATTTTTTATCCAAAATTATTGGTACATTCTTTAAAACAGCAGCTATACAATCCTTTTCTTGGTTTCCTTCCCCTTTGCAACTTTCTTTTCCCTGTAGTATTTTAATTTCTTATGATGAGGAGTGTGTGTGTGTGTAGTACTAGGGATTGAATACAGATGCTAGGCAAGTGCTTTACCACTGAGCTACACCCCCAGCCCATTTTAAAGACATTTTATTTTAAGAGAATAAAATAGGATCCCACTAAGTTCCCTAGGCTGGCCTCGAACTTGTGATCCTTTTGCCTCAGCCTCCTAAGAAGGTGGAGTTACAGGTCTGTACCATCATGCTGGATAGACTTGTTTGGTTTTTGATGGCCTTGACAGTTCAGAGGAGTACTAGTCAGGTATATTGTAAAACGAGAATTTGTCTAATGAATTTTTCATATGATTAGACTGGAGTTATGGGTAATGGTAGGAGTGTAGCTCAGTGACAGAGGAATTGCTTAGCACGTGGGAGGCCCTGGGGTATACTCACAGCACTGTATAAAATAAAACAAAACTAGAATAAGGGTTTTTGGAGGATCACAGGTGAGTGTCATCTTTGTCACCTCATATTGAGGGCACTGTTAGCAGGATTTGTGACTGTTGATGATGACTTTGATTACCCGACTGTTTTGGTAAGCTTTTCATCACTGTGACCAAGTGCTGGCAGTGGCCAACTCTATTACTCTTGGCCCAAAGTGAGGCAGAATATCATGGTGGAAGGAGCAACTCAAGACTTTGCAACCAGGAAGGAGAGAGAGAGGAAAAAGGAGAGACAGCGTGCGCTTCACTCAACGAGGACAAAATATAAACTTCAAAGCACACCCCCCACCCCCCTGCCCCCAGTGACCTACTTCCTCCAGCCATAACCTGCCTACAGTTACCACCCAGTTAATCCATATGAGTAGATTAAACCACAGATTAGGTTGCAACTCATAATTATTTCATCTCTGAACATTCTTGCTTTGTCTAACACGTAAATTTTGGGGGATACCTCATATCTAAACCATAACACTGGCCAAAGCAGTATTTGTCAGTTTTCTCTACTGTAAGGTACTAGAATGTTCTGATAGGAATATCCTAATCAAGTGAATTGTTACGGTACTTGCTTAAGCTTTGTGTATTGAAGTAAGTTATCACACTGATATATTCTGCTCATTGAAATGTTAGCGATTTTTACAAATAATATATTCAGAGACAAAATTTAAATTTTTCAAGTATTCAGCTTTTCCAAGTCTATTTTTGAAATAAAGGCTTGCTTTCTTGTGAAATTCTAAAGATTTTATGTTTATTTAAAGGAACAATTTAGGTTTTAATAATTTAGGAAGTTAAAGAAGCTGGTCAATTTGACATCTCTTTAAATTCTAGACACCTGGACTTATTCCCTTCATTTTGTCTTTGTTTAAAAAATAAACTATTTTAGAGCACTAATCTGCAGGATATATAAAGAACACAAAAAACTTAACACCAAAAAAAAAAAAAAAACCCCAATAAAGAAATGGTCTAAGCAGCTGAATAGAAACTTCTCAGAAGATATACAATTGATAAACAAATATATGAAGAAATGTTCAACATCTCTAGCAATTAGAGAAATGCAAATCAAAACTACTCTGAGATTTCATCTCACCCCAGTCAGAATGGCAGTTATCCAAAATACAAGCAACAGTAAGTGCTGGTGAGGATGTGGTGGAAAAGGCACACTCAAACATTGCTGGTGGTACTGCAAATTGATGGAAAGCAGTATGGACAGTCCTTAAAAACTTAATGGAACCACCATTTGACCCAGCTATCTCACTCCTCGGCCTATACCCTAAAGACTTAAAACAGCATACTATAGTAACGCAGCCACTTCAATGTTTATAGCAGCACAATTCACAATTGCTAAACTATGGAAGCAACATAGATGCCCTTCAATAGATGAATGGATAAAGAAACTGTGGTATATATACACAATGGTATATTACTCAGCAATAAAAGAGAATAAAATTATGGCATTTGCAGGTAAATGGATGGGATTGGAGAACATCTTGCTAAGTGAAAAACCAAAGGCCGAATGTTCTCTCTGATTAGTGGATGCTGGTACATAATGGGGGTGGGGGTGGGGAGCATGGGAGAAATGGAGGAACTTTGGATGGGGCAGGGGGGAGGTGGGGAAGGGAAGGGGAAATGGGAGTAACAAAAATGGTGGAATGAGATGGACATCACTACCCTAGGTACATGTATGAAGACACGAATGGTGTGACTCTATGTTGTTTGCAATCAGAGAGATGGAAAATTATGCTCCATATATGTGCTGTGAATTGAAATGCATTCTTCTGATTTAAAAATAAATCAAATAAAAATCGAAATTAAAAAGAAACTATTTGAGATACAATTTACAGTGAAGTTCACTAATTCTAAGTGTATACTTTGATGAGCTTTGAGAAATGTGTAGTTTTTAAGCATCAATACCATAATTAAGACATAACATTTCTGCCACCCCAGAAAGTTCTCTCATTTTTTCGTTCAGTACCTTGCAACCAGTAATCTGCCTTCTGTCACAATGGCTTTACCTTTTCCACTTAATGTAAATATAGTCATTTCCAGTGTGTTATCACAGTGATGAGATTGTGTGCAAGAGGGAAAAATCACATGTTAGGATGGGAAGCCAGAGAAAGGGCCAGTCTTGCAGTTTTGTTTTATATTGTTGGTAGTGGGGATTGAACCCAGGATGCTTAACCACTGAGTCACATCTCCAGCCCTTTTTATTTTTTATTTTGAGATGGAGTCTGACCAAGTTGCTTAGGACCTCACTAAGTTGCTGAGGTTGGCTTTGAACTTACTATCCTCCTCCCTTAGCCTCCTGAGCCAAAATTGGTTCATTAGATATGTTTTGAGAATATTTCTCCTGGTTCGTAGCTCATGTTTTTATTTCCTTAACAGTGCCTTTCAGAGTGCAGCAGAAGTTACTAATTTTAGTGATGTTCAGTATATTAACTTTTTCTTTTATGTCCATGATATTCTCTTTATCAGTGTGCCTATCCGTACATCTTGATTATCTTAAATCTTGAAATAACATAATGTAAGTCCTTCAGCTTTGTTGTTTTCCTAAGAATTATTTTGGCTTGTTTAGATCTTTGCATTTTCATATGAATATTAGAGTAAGCATACCCATTTCTATTTAAAGAATTTCAGTTAAAGTTGTGTTGAATCTAGATGAGCTTGGGGGAGAATTGACATCTTGAGTCTTGCAATGCATGGATATAATATCTCTCTCCATTTAAGTAATCATCTTTCATTTTTCAAAAGATTTTATAGTTTTCATTGTATAGGTATTGTTCATCCCTATATACTTAATGTGTTTTGAGGTTGTAAATGGTAGTCATATGTTCATTTTTAATTGCTTATTGAGTACATATAGAAATACATTGATTTTTGTATGTCAAGTTTGTCTATTATTATCTTACTAGACTTAATTATTAGTTCAATTAGTTTTTCTTATAGATCTCTGGATTTTTTAAAATGTAGATGATTATATCATTTGTGATGAAAGGCAATTTTGCTTCTTTGTTCCCATCTGTAATCTTTAAAAAAATTTTTTTGAAGTTAAATTGATTTTTTTGTTGTTCTAATTAGTTATACATGACAGTAGAATGTATTTTGACATATCATATGTAAGTGGGGTATAACTTCTCATTCTTTTGGTTGTGCATGATGTAGAGTTACATCAGTTATGTTATATATGCACATGTAATCTTTTTATATATTTTCACTGACTCACTCATTTTGCTAAAATGTTTTTTAAAAATGGGGAGTGCAGACCTGTAGGCATCTTTGCCTTATTCTTGATCTTAGGGGAAAACATTCAATATTTTGTCATTAAGTAGGATGTCAAATGTATGTTTTTCATAGATGACCTTTATCAGTTTGGAGAAATAGCCTTCTATTCATAGTTTGTGAGAAATTTTATTAACAGATATTGAATTTTGTTACAAGTTGTTTCTGTATCTATTGAGATGCTCATATGGTTTTTCCTTTTTAGACTGATGTTTTGAATGTCGAACCAACCTTGCGTTATTAGGATAAACCCCATTAAGTCAATATGCATTATCTTTAATATTGTTTTGCTAATAGTTGGACAAAGATTTTTGCATCTTTGTTCATGAGGGATATTTTTGGTTTTCTTGTAATGTCTCTTCATTTTTGTATCAGGGTAATGTTGGCCTCAGAAAATGAGTTCAGAAATGTTGTCTGTTTTCAAAAAGAGCACCTGTGGAATAGTTACCTCCTCCTTTAAGGATTTATTGTTGTTTTTTTTTTTAAGTGCTGGGAATTGAACTCAGAGCCTGGTACATGCTAAGCAAACATTCTCCAACTGAATCACATCCCCATCCTGTTTCTTCTTTTAAATACTTAAGAGAATTCACCAGTGAAATCATCTGAGGGTGGAGTTTTCTTTGTAGAAAAAATTTTAACTCACACTTGAAATCATCATGCCATGAGTGTACCCACTATTCTTCTAATACCCTAGACTAATTGTTCAGTAAACTTTTTACTGAACATTTTAGAATCATTTTAGACAGAGTTTCTTTATACCCCACACCTGAGGAAAATTATCCTCATCGTTGCTCATGTACTATAATACATCTGTCAAAACTAAGAAACTGACATTGATACATTACTATTAACTGAACTCCAGGCTTTATTTGGATATCACCAGCTTTTCCATTAATTCCAGGATCAAATACAAGATATCACATTGCATTTAGTTTTCACATTTCCCTATCTTTTTGTTACCAGGGATTAAACTTTTTGTTATCAGGGATACTCGACCACTGGGCCACATCCTCAGCTCTATTTTGTGTTTTATTTATAGACAGGATCTTACTGAGTTGCTTAGCGCCTGGCCATTGCTGAGGCTGGCTTTGAACTTGAGATTCTCCTGTCTCAGCCTCCCAAAGTGCTGGGATTACAGGTGTGTGCCACCACGCCTGGCTTCTCTATCTTCTTGTTTGTCATCGTTTCTCAGTCTTATCTTGATCTCAACAGTCTTGAAGTACTGGGCAGGTATTTTGTACAATGGCCCCCAGTCTAAATTTGCTGCTGTTTCTTACTATTAGAGTGGGGTTATATAATTTTGGAAAGAATCCCACAGAGGTGAAATGCCCTTTTCATTTTATCATATCAGGGGTACATGATGCTCACATGACTTCACTGCTGCTGTTAATCACTACTTGGTTAAAGTCTTGTTTACTTGCCAAATTTCTTCACTCTAAAGTTACTCTTTTTCCACTTTCTGTTCTTTAGAAAAAAGTCACTAAGTCTAACTCACACACTGGGAAGTGGGAAGTATCTACATGATTTGAGATCTTTCTGAAAGGAAGGTTTATGTCTTGCTTCCCATTTATTCACTCAACCATTTATTTCAGTATGCACTCACGTGTATTTATTTTATACTTTGAGTTCTGAGTTCTGATCTACTGCTGTGTTTCTGTTTTGTTGCTTAGATTGTTCTATCTTTTACTATTGGGAAGGTTCTCAGCTTGGTGCTTGTGTCTCTTTCAAATCTCTCTCTCTCTTGTTTTTTGAGCACTCCCTCACTTCATGGTACTATAAGATACTCCAGGCTCATCTTATATTTCCTTTGGCCTAACTGTAGAATGAGCCATATCTCCAAGGAGCTATAATTTCTTTTATTGAGAATTGTATTTAGAAACTAAAATGTTGGTGCTGGGTGTGTCCATTGCTACTGGGGTGACATTGTTTTTAGGCCTATCTCAGGGAACACAGCTATGTAATATGTGTCTATATACTAACTCATCTATGTGTACACATCTGTAATTGTTTCTGTACCTATTTGTGTGTGTGTGTGTGTGTTAAATTAAACATGGGCTTATATTGATGTCTTCAATTTTAATCCAGTACTGCAGGATTCACTGTAGTTGTCTTTCCTTGCTTATCTGTGACTTCCATATCTGACAATGGAAAATATTATCCACCCATTATCCATTCACTTATTTGTTCAACCTGACTGCCCATGAAAATTTCAGAATTATTAATCTGTACCCTGTGAGAAATAAAATTTCCAATTAGAGTATGGTGTTTATGTACAGTATCTTTTGTCCTTAGTCTTACAATTTCAAGTCAAAACACCATTTTCCAGAGTTGGGGCAGCTTCAGTGTACAATTATGGCTTACATTTATAATGCAGTTAGTCATTTAAAGGAACCCACATTTCATCTTGGGATCATCTGACATTTTGGTTGATGTTTTTTGTTGTTCAGTTAGCATTTAATGGAAGTTCATTTTCATAATGTGCAGTTCTGTGGGTTTAGACAAATGCATAGTGCCATGTATCCACTATTGTAATATATAAAACAGATTCTGAACCCCCAGATGTTCCCTTGTGTATTTCCTGTGTAGTCAATCACTCCTCACTTCTCCAATTCCTAGTAATTACTAATCTGTTTCCTGTCCCTATACTTTACATTTTCCAGAGTGTAATGTGAATGGAACAATATAGTAATTGAATTTATATGTGGCTTCTTTCAATTAGATACATTTAAGATTCACCCAGGATGTGTAAATTACCAGTTCAGTATTTTTTTGGTGGGGGTGAGGGGGAGTACCAGGGATTGAACTCATGGACACTCAATCACTGAGCCACATCCCCAGCCCTATTTTGTATTTTATTTAGAGACAGGGTCTCACTGAGTTGTGTAGCATCTCGCTGTTGCGATCCTCCTGCCTCAGCCTCTCTTGAATGGTCTTCTGTTATATAAATGAACCATAGCTTATCTTTCCATTTCCCCAATACAGGATATCTTTGTTGCTTTCTGTTTTTAGTAATTATAAGTACAGCTGCTATAAATGTCCATGCGCAGATTTTTGCGCAGACATATAAGTTTTCAGATCTACTTGAGTGAATACCTAAGAGTATGACTGCAGGTCATATGATGAGTCTGTATTTAAGTGTTGACTGCTTTTGTTCTTAAGTGGAGAAATGCAAGACATCCTCTTTTTCATCTAGTTTCTTTCTCAAATTGTTTGTGACTTCTGTCTCTATTTTTGAGTGGTCATAATTCATTCATTGTTAATATTCTAATGTATGAAAATACCTCAATTTAAAAATCCATTCTACAAATGGACATTTAGGTGGTCTTTAGCTTGGGACTATTACTAATTATGCTGTTAAGAATATTCATTGGGGGCTGGGGTTGTGTTTCAGTGGTAGAGTGCTTGCCTAGCATGTGTGAGGCACTGGGTTTGATTCTCAGCATTGCATATAAATAAATGAATAAAATAAAGGTCCATCAACATCATGCAAAGAACATTCATGGACCTGTCTTTGCATCAGCAAATGTAGACATTTCTTCATAAGTGGAATTGCTGGTCAGTTTTAGTTAATACTGCCAGACAATTTTCTATGGTGACTGTACCAATTTACATTCTTACTAGCAGTGTGTTAGGGGTTCCAGGTGCTAACTACTAATTTGTTAAGTACTTATAAACCATAAGTTCAGCAAATCAATTTTTGCTACTGCCCAAAGAGAACATTATTTTGAAGATCTTAAAGATATATAAAATAAAAAATACACATATGTGTGTGTATAAACAAATATTTTTTCCTAAAACAAACTCCATTTGTCAAGATGTAGATTCCTTGGAAGCTGATTCTTAATAAATCACTAACTATGGTTTTGAGGTCCTGTGAATTCCTTTATAAAATCACAGAATCTTGGGTTATAATTTATGTAAAGTGATTCTTGGAATTTTACTTAAAATTAGGTTTAATCACATGTTCTAAGGAATATGTTTCATAAAACAAAGCTTATTTTCTATTCATTACTAATATATTTATCCCAGAAATTGTATGTAGTGCATATCAAATTATCAAGTTGGGTTGATGCTTCAGAAAAGGAAAGTAGAGGTTAATGAGTTTTCCTAGTATGGCAGTGCATTTGTTAGAGAACAGTGTTGGAGGCAGATTACTGTTTTAATAAAATTGCAGGGCTTGTAGGGATTAGATTGAATGAGTGTGTTTCTTACCTCCCTCTTTGTATTGTAAGTGGCAAGTATTCTAGTTAACAAAGTGATAGACATCATAATGCCTGGGGCAGAGTTAGACCTGGGAAGATTTACAACAATCAAACACAAACCGACAGAGTAGCATGAAGAAATTTCAATCCTCCCAGCCTTGCTTACAAACTTAATTAGACTTATTGGGGCAGAAAATACCCCCCCCCCCCATTTTTATCTGTTTCTCTTCCACTCCCACCTTCTATGCCTCTATGCCAGATTCCTTTTGAAGAGGTCATACTACCAACAAAAGGAGACTTTTCTCCTGGAAATGCTAATGTTTGGTTTATTTGGCTTTAGGGAAGGGAGCAGTAATGATAACAAAATTTTAAGATATTTGAGAGAGACTGTGGTATATTCAGGAAATTTCAAATTTAAAAATCATCCTATATTCAGAATGAAAATTGTTTTTGTGGTTCTATAATTAGATCTTCTACAAGTATTTTTAATTGGGAGCTGTTTGGCCTGCTCTTAAAAAATTGTGAGCTGAATTTTTGCCATTTCTGTCATTTATGTGTGTTTTATGGTAAGATCTAGGGAAATGTACGTGTATGCTGTTCTCTGCCTTTCCATTAGCTGTGCTGTGTTGGGCTTCAGATGATGATGGTAGATGATTGGGGGTGGGAGAAGAGGTGGGGTTTCTTCTTATCATCCCTCTGTGGTCAGTAAAATTATCCGACAAATGCCTTTCAAAGGATGCGGAATGTATGTATAAAGGAAAAGCCTAGGATTGCTAAGGGAGTGGTGTGTGTGGTGAGGATTTCATTCTCTACTCCATGGAAACAAGGCTTTTGAGCTTCTAGTCGTCTGCTGATTTGTCTGGTGATCCAGGTAATCTATAGCAGTCTTTGTTTTCTCGGTTATATATGAAGTCTGGCAAAATGGTAGAAAAATAGCTTCAGTGAAAGGAGGGATGTACTTATAACAGAAAGGAAATTAAATAAAGAAAAGGATATTTTTACATTATTATTATTTCTTACAATAGCTTTTTAAACACCCCTCCCCCCACCATGTTTTAAAAAAGCCTATTTGACATAAAGGAAGAAAATTCCTAGTTTTGAAAACCCATGCCTTAATTGCTTAGCTTGAGAACAAAGATTTTAACATACAGCATTGCAGGAATATCTTTATTCAGAAGGATAGGAAGCAGCATCCTCCTGTTAACCATTTTAGAACTGAATTGGCATAATGGTTCTTGAGTCTTAGATGAGGACTTTGACTTATTATTCTGTGAATTGTGATTTAATTATCTCAAGCTTCAGGATGGTTGTTTCCCTTTGATACCCAAGGGACCATGAATAGGGCATGGGGGGCAGGGATTCATCTTTGAGTGGGGGAAGGGAGTATTTTTACAGAGTAATCTTCCTGATTGTTTTTCATTTGAAACTAAATTGAAATATATAGTCATTTGGAAAAGGTTACATCCATAGCACCAAGTGTTCTTTTATCAATTTGAATTACTTTGTCCTTTGTTCAGTTTGTGGTATTTTTGCTCGTCAGCTAAAATGCTGATTGTAAATATGAAGAAGCTGCCGAATTGCTCTGATGGCATTGGAATTGCATTCTGCCCCCACCCCTCCAATTACATCTATAAATATAGGAGCAGAGGCATGAATGTGAAAAATAGAAGTGATATAAAATGCTTCTCTCTTAAAATTGTTTTTTCATGGAGGAAGTGATTTTCTGGTGGACAGAAAGACCAAGGGCTATAAATTTATAAAATTAAAATGTTTAGTGCTGCAGACTTTGTTGTAGACAGGCTGAAAACATTTAAACCATATTATAAAGTTTTCAGTTAATTATCTTCGTCACATTGATATGATGGAGTTATATGATAACTCATATAGTTGATATGAGTTATTATACTGTTTGTTACATTTTGAAAACTGGATAACCTTAAGAAGTATTAGCAAATAAACATGCTTATTGATATTGAGCATTTACATTATGCTAGGTACTTTAGATGTATACAAGGTTTATAGTCTAGTATAGGTACCAAGAAACTCATGCAGATGATATACCATTTTTGGTGCTAGCACGTAAGTATTGGTTATATATGTTTATGTACTGATATGTAGGTATTTTATATAAGCTGCTATATTTAATCCCATAATAACCAATAACAAAATTATCCTAATCTTCTTTAATAGACAAAAAACTTTCAAGAGGCTAAAGTAATTTACCATTAGTAACAAAGCCATGAAGTAGTCTAGGCCAGTCAGACTGTAGAGCTCTTTCCATTGTGTATATGCACAGATTAAAATATTTTATCACCTTTATTTGACCTCACAGCAATGCCAGCAGAGTGACCAGGAGGTAGGGATCCTAGTCTCTGCTCAAAACTGAGTGACTGAATAAATTACTTAGAATTATTTATAGAGTGTGAAGATTGAACAAGTTAATGTAAAGTTCACTTGTAACATTGTTTACGTGTCTATGGAAACAAGTATTGCTGCTTTAGATTTTTTAATTATAAATATATTTAGTTTCCATTACTGAGCCTTTATAACTTGCTCTGATTTTTTTGGGTAGAAAGAATATCTTACAACATATTGATACAATATACATTTATTCATTAAGATCATTATTGTCTATGATTTTCCTTCTTCCTTTCCCCAAACATATCACAAGGACCTAGAGTGGTGCCTGACTACATAGTGTGCAGTAATAAATTGGTAGAACATATAAGTAACTCAATACTTTTTTTTAACAATAGAAGATTCTCTTGGGCCTAAAATTATTCGTCTTACTATTACAATGAAGAAAGCCTATAAAACAAGTTTAGTCAAGTTTAGTTAAGTTTGCTGGCATTTTCCTATACAAAATTACTGCTGATATGGAACTTGATAACCATAGGTTTACCTATTATTGTGTTTAATGCATTACTAATGCATTATTAGATGCTTTCACTATGCCAAGAAAAGCACAGTAGCAAAGTTCTCTTTTGGGGAGCTTACTATTGCTTTATGTATACTCTCAAATCCTTTTAAATTTATAATGGGTAGAAATATTTAGACCATTGAATCCTTTACTCACAAGATGTTTCATGAAGAATAACAAAGTTTATCCAACTGTTGATGAACATTTGGGTTGTTTCAAGCTTTATACTATTAGTATCAGTTACTATAGCTGAATGTGGTGGTACACACCAGTAATCCCAGTGACTCAGGAGACTGAGGCAGGAGGATTGCAAATTTGAGGCCAGCCTCAGCAATGTATTTAGGCCCAGCTATATAATGTCTTAAAATTAACTAGTTTTGGTTACTCAGCTTTGTTCTTCTTTTTCAAAATTGTTGGTTCTTCCAAGCTGTTTGCATTTCCATATGAACTTTGGAAGCAGCTTGTCAATTGTTTTTAAGAAAGCCTTTTGGGATTTTGATTGGAAAGGTACTGATTTTGTAGATCAGTTTGGGGATAATAATATCTTAACAGTAATGAGCTTTCCAATTTACAAATATGTTACCTCTATTTAGGTCTTAATTTTTCTTAGCCATGTTTTTAAGGTTTCAGTATATAAGTCTTACACATATTTTGTCAGATTTCTTTCTAAATATTTAATATCTTTGATGCTATTGTAAACAAATTTTTCTTTTAAATTTCAATCTCGTTCTTTATTGCTAGTATGGAAATACAGCTGATTATTGATCTCATGTCTTGCATCTTTGCTAAATGCATTAATTCTAATTTTTTGTTTACATAAAGTTTTCTATATAATTCATTATTTAGTTTGTGAATAGAGAGTTTAATTTCTTCCTTTCCAATCTGTATGTATGCCTTTATTTCTTATCGCTTCATTGCACTTGCTAGAATGGTACAGTATTGAGGAAAAGTGATGAGAGCAGACGGCACTGTGCTATTCCTGATCTTTGAGAGAAAGCATTCAGTTTTTCATCATTTAGTGTGATGTTAACTATAGTTTTTTTGTTATTGTTGTTGCTGTTTTTAAGGTTGGGCTTTTTATGAATGTTTACTGGAAGGACTAGAAATATAATTGATAATACTATTGTAATTAAGTAAAAGTCTTATAAAAGAGAAGATTACATTTATTTAAGAGAGTCCTTCAGAGTTATTGACGATATAATACTCTTTAAACAGGTAAATTGTCCCACTCCCAATTTTTTGCATTGAGAAAGAAGTCATAACAAAACATTTTCAATATTTTTTGTGCTATGTAACAGTTGTGACATAAATATGAATTCAAAATACATTATAAGAACACAAGGAATTAGAAACCATAGATATGATAAAAATTTAAACTTGTTTCTGTAAGTTTGTGAATTTTTATGATTCCATAAAAATGAGTAAAGTCATATGACTTTAGAAAAATTTCAGATTTAGTCTAACCTTTATATTTTACAGATGATGTTAAGTATGTTTTCTAGGGAAATCTCTTTCATGATTTGTCCTGCCATGTTGATTTCATCCAAATAGGAATTTCTAGATCAGATCTGTCCCCTAAATTCAAGTCTTTAATAGACATCTCCACCAGTGTCCTACAGGGACCTTGACAGACAAAACTTCTCTTCCAGTCTTGCTGTAGCATTTCTTTTCCTGATGAGTAGCATAGTAAAATGTTTTGTCATCTAAGCCTAAATCCTGGGAGTTCCTTTTTCTTCTTCATTTTCTAAGTCTACTGGAGGTTCAGTGCTTATTTCTATAATGTTCTTTATGATATTTGTCTCTTTTTTCTTGTTAACCCTTGATGTTGCTCTTATTTAGTTCATCATTAAAAAAACCTGTACTATTATAATTTTCTAATTGGTTTCCCTTCTGAAACCAATTTTCATATATTACCCATCCATTCTTCATGCTGTTTATATTTGTAAGATCCAGATGGAATCATATTACTGCCTGGCTTAAAACCTATCAGTATTCCTATATTGTCCTTAGTAGTGGTTATTTGGAGGAGGGATGTTATGGACCTATGTTGAGTATCTCTAGAAACTCCTTAATCCCCAGTACAGACCTCAAATTTAGTACCCCTGAGGTTTAGGGGTATTTTTTACAGACAAAAATTTAAATTCTCTGTACTTTTTGTTGACCTACATTGATCATATTACTGCTTGTCTCTCTACACATCTTTATGCTCCAACTGTCCAGTCCTGGTGCTCCAGTCATATTGAGCTACTTGCATTTTCTCCAAACACATTGGCATACAGTTCTCCCTTTGCTTAGAATGTCCGCTTGTCTTTTTCCTTGGTTGAATTTTTAATTTTGTCAACAAATTTTTATAGAGTTCTTTTAAGAGCTGTGCCTTGTTCGTGGTTTTTACTATGTACTTATAGAAATTCCTGATGATACTGACTAACATGGAACACAAAGTAAGTATAAAATGTGGTAAGTAGTATTAAAAAAGAGAAAACAGGAGGGCCCTGATTCAGATTGGGGAGCATAGAGAAAAGACTTTTCTGAGATAGCAAGCTTTAAGGGCAGGGAGAGGGTCCTAGATAGAGCAGCATGAGAGAGATCCTGCTGGGGGATGGAATGCATGTGAGGCAGTGAAGGGAGGCCACTATGGCTTAAGGCAAGTGAGTGAACAGGAGAGTGATAATTGGGGTTAGAAAGGTAATGAGAGCTATATTTGGCCTTTGTATGTCATGTTTGGTGTTTGAACTTTTCTAAGTGCAGTAGAAAGCTGTTGAAGGAAATTTAAGCAGAAGAGGGACACAAGGTTTGTGTTTTGAAATTATATGATCACTATATGGGAAAATGAATTGGAGGATGTGTGTAAGAGTAGAAGTGGTGAGACCTATTAAACTATTGCAATAGGCTAGGCCTGACAAGATGGGTAGCTCTAAGCTAGCGATGGAAACTACCAGAAAAAGATACATTTGAGATATATATTAAGGTTAAAATCATTTCATTGTGATGGCAAATCCCGAGGAATATACAGATTTGTTTCATTTACTATTGTGTCTTCAGACTTTAGAGAGTACCTGATATGGTGTTCTGTAATTATTGTTGGATAGATGAAGAGGATATTAGATATGGATGCTGAGGGAAAGATGTTGGTAATGATTTCCAGATTGCTATCTAGATCAACTGAGTGGATGGTGGTCCTTACTGAGATAGAAAAACAGTTTGGGGGGATAGTAAGGATTTAGTTTTGAATTTATTGAATTTGAGATGCCATGCTACAGCTAAATGATTATGCCTAGAATGCTACTGATTTGAACCTAGAAAACAGAGCAAATCTATCTGCCCATATTGGTATTTATTCTTTCATTATACATTTATTGAGCACCTACTTTGTCCCTAGCACCATCCTGGAATATAGCAATGAGTCAGAGCCTGCTGTTATATCCCAGTAGAGTGGATGGAAGTAGAGGGAGATACCAGATTCTCATTTTTTAAAAAAACCATTTGCCAAGTACTTATTCTGTACAGAGGTACCAAATTGGGATATAGTGAGGATATAAAGTTAAGACTAGTTATCTATTGAGAAAGCACTATGTTTTGCTAGATGAGGTAGAGGTAGCTTTTGTTAAAGATATTTTATTAGTATCTGTATGTTACTCAATCCAGTACTTACCTTCAATCCTTTTACCTTAGCTTCTATATTCTTAAGTTGCTTTTATTGAGTTTTATTGTTTAGATTTTTATGTTTGAGTCCCCCCGCCCCCAGTCTCTGAGAAGGGCTATGCCTACTCCATTTCCTCATTTCCTTCTCTAAAGATTTCTTATATTGCTGTTTCCAGTATAAAAAAAAGGTTGGAGGGGGTGAAAGTAAAAAGAAGAATTTAAAAAAAAAAAGGAAAGAAATTTTAGACATTGTTATTATCATCTCACATTTGAATCTTCTGACATGTGAAGTCTTTATGGAGAAATATTGAGACCAGCTTAATATTTCCCTCCTGCATATGATTCCTCCTCCTCCTCCTTTTCCCTTTTCTCTTTCTCCCTTACTCTCCCTCCCCCTTCTTCATGCTCATATAACTCTGTTTTAAAATCTTAAATTTTCATAACTTTAGCAGTGTATGTGTTAGCACTGATTGTTTTGTATCAGTTTTGTATTGTTTTTTTTAGGATACAGTGTGCCCTTTCAATCTTCAGATTCAAATCATTTTGTAGTTTTTGGAATTTTTCTCTAGTATTTTTGCATATATTTTTATTTCCTATAAAGCACAGTATTTAAGAAAAAGGCTTTAGAGCTATAAGGTCAGGGTTTAACATCTTACCGTCTTTGCTTACTCTCTGACTTTGGACAGTTTCCTTAATCTTTTTGTGTCTTAGTTTATTCAACTACAAGATAGGCATAATAATAGTATTTAACATTAAATGAGGTAATAAATGTAATGCAGGTATAATAGTTGCTGGCATATGTTAAGTGCTTACTGTTAGCTGTAATATTAACTATTTCATTTTTCTGTTATTCTTTTCTGTCAGTGTACAAATAGCAAAGTGCTTGAGGATACATAGTTTTCTGTGTTGTGACCTGGTGACAGTTTCCACATCATATCAACTTTACCTCCAGGAGCATACTAAATCTTGAAGTGTGCCAGTTCTGGAACTTTATTCCCTTCTCCAGTCTATATATGCCTTCCGAATCCAAGGATAGTTGGCATCTGCATTTTAGGTCTGTGATCCTTATGTTTAGGGAAATGTGTTTCCTGTCAGAATCTACCAGGACTTCCTTGGCCTTGATCCAGAACTTAATAGATTTGGCAAGTATGTTTTGTAGTTAGTGGTTTGAGGTTTTAATAATGTCCTTCATTCATTGAAGATGAATTTTTCCCTTCTAATTTTGCTTTCAGTCTTGATGGAAAGCTAAAACTATGGGGAAGAATTGGTTTTGCTCTCTTCCATCTTTCCCTGGAATTTAATCTATATTTAGGAACCAGTAGTTTTCTGTTCAGGTAGAAATATGTTTGTCTTCAGATGTATAGCTGGCAAGTTGCCCATATAGCAAATGAGATATTAACTGAATTCTCCACCTCAGTTTTTGGGATGTGGAAATGTAGATTCTGTAGGATTTGGAGATCAAATGCCTTGGAGTTATACTAAATCTAATTTTTCTGACTTCCACTTATGGGAAAACTTTGGGTTAACTATAAAAAATTATACAAAGGAAAATCAGTAATATTTGTTGTAAGGTGGTTGCCCAGAGGTGAAGAGTAGGAGTACTAGTTAAACAGTGAGGTTTTGAGTCCAAGCTCCATCTACTAGTTAGTAACTTGTAGTTACTTAATCTCTCTGAATCTTGTCACATTTCTCTTCTATAAAATTAGGCTAAAAATCACACCTATTTCGTAGCATTATTATTAGAGTTAAATGAACTAATACATAGAAAATATTTAAAGTAGAGGCTCTTAAGTACTCAAGTAAATTACTCAGTTTTTAACTGATATTGCCATGGTTTTATTTTCTAATCATCATTCCTGTCATGGATACTGAATGGTATGTGTTTGGAGCAATCTATCTTTCATAATTTTGGGCTTAAATGTAACTTAAAGCTTTGGAGTGTTCTTTAACTAACCATTCTTAAACCATTGAGTGTTTTTCAGGGAAGTGAACCCCAGAAAAAAAATGGCACAGCTTGTTGTATTTTTGTTTACCTCTATAATTTATGGTTATTATAGCCTGTTTTTCTCCTCCTCTTATGTAAGTTAAGCAGCATAAGAATTAAGAAACCTTTGTTTTGATGATGAGCCCATTTTAATTAGGTTTTAAGCACTGGTAGAAAATTTAGTTCCTTTAATGGGAATTTGGTCACTGACCATCCTCCACCCTCCTAGGAAGAAGTTTTTTCAGGAATTAAATAGGTCTATCTAGCAGAGTCGTCCTGCCTTTGGCAATGGAAGCATACAAAGACCACATTGAGCATAGCTGCTGGGGAAACCCTTTTTCCTTTTCTGGCCTGTAAATGCTGTTCTGTTTCTGTGAAAAGCCCTGACATCAGCTCTTGGAAAAATCCAAATACTTGTGTTAGAACAGCACAGAAACACTTGCCTGGGCAAAGATTAATAGCTGAACTATACTTCTAAGTTTATCAAATACCTCTCAGTTGTGACACACTTTTAAAAAAATATTATATCTGTGAGTTGAGGCATTATCTAGAGAAATTGATGTAGAAAGGACAACTTAACAGCTACCCCTCATTCTTTGCTAATTTCTCCTTAATTTAGTCTTTTTCATGAATAAAATCCACCTTGAAGATAATGTAGAATTCTTGCTTGAGAGGTCAGAGGAGAGAAAGAATCTATCAATATTACAAACTTTGTGCTGTGTTCTCTATATATTAGGTGCTTCATAGGTATTGGATGGTATTTGGAATGAAATACATTGTTACTGTAAACAGACTGAACCTGACTTTCTTAGTGTCCAAAGCTGTGTGATATGAAGGTTTATCCATCCATTAGTGTTACTTTAAGACAAAATCAGATCATGATTAAAATTCTTTAGCAGTTTTCTACCATATTATGAATAAAATATGAACTTGTTTCCATGACACGCACGTTCTTACATTTTTTCTGGCCCTGTGTGTTGTTGACCTCATTTTACTATTATTCTTTTGTTTTGTTTTTGTTTTTTTTTTGGTACCAGGGATTGAACTCAGGTGCACCCGACCACTGAGCCACATCCCCAGCCCCATTTTGTGTTTTATGTAGAGACAGGGTCTCACTGAGTTGCTTAGCGCCTCGCCGTTGCTGAGGCTGGCTTTGAACTCGTGATTCTCCTGTCTCAGCCTAAGTGCTGGGATTACAAGCGTGAGCCACCGCGCCTGGCTTACTATTATTCTTTTTGATCATTCTCTACACTAAAGCCATCGTGGACTTTGTATTTCTCAAATACTCTAAGCTGCTTATCCTTTGTAAACATGGACAAGCTATTTCCATTGCCTATAACTCTCTAGTCCTTGATCTTCTCAGGGTTTGATTCTTCACCCTATTTGGGTCTCAGTTCAAATGTCTCAAAGGTCTTCTTTGAATAAACTGACTTACCCCATTTAGTCACAGTCATATCTTTTTTATTTTTTTCATATCACTTATTACTATTTGAAATTCTTTGATACAATTATTTGCTTGCTTACAATGTATCATCTTCCTATAGACTGTAAGTGTCTTGAGAGCAGGGTCCTCATCTCTGCACTGATACAACCTCCAGTGTCTAGAATAATGCCTGGCACAGAGTGACATTGGTGTCACTTAGTATGCATTTGACTGCCTGTAATGGGAAACCAAGTCAAACAGATTTAAGCATAACACATTTACTAGCTCACATAAAAAGGACATCCAGAGGTAGGCTTCAGGAGTTTTTGGTTTAGTGGTTTATCTGTGTCAGGGTCCGGTCATTTTCCATCTTTTCATCAGTATCAGCTTTGTACTAAACTGGTCTTTAAGGATGGATATTAAGAGTACAGAAGTTGGGGGCTGGGATTATGGCGCAGTGGTAGTGTGCTCGCCTAGCACGCATAAGGCACTGGGTTCGATCCTCAGCACCACATAAAAATAAAATAAAGATATTCTGTCACCTACAACTAAAAAATAAACATTTAAAAAAAAAAAGAGTACGGGAGTTGGGGCTGGGATTGTAGCTCAGCGGTAGAGCGCTTGCCTCGCATGTGTGAGGCCCTGGGTTCGATCCTCAGCACCACATACAAAGCAATAAAATAAAGACATTGTGTTCATCTACAACTAAAAAAAAATCTTAAAAAAAAAAAAAGAGTACAGAAGTTACTTTCATAGATGCTTCCAGTGAACTTACTTTCTAATCTCATTGCTTCTTTCTGAACCAGTCACTTACTGAGGAATACAGTCAACCTTAGACCAAAAAATTGTTGCTGCAGATGGAGTCAGCTCCCCTTGAGTCATCTGGGCTTTGAGGGGAGTAGTAGATAACTAAATAAAATTGGAGTTTTCTTAGGAAGGCTGTGGTTTCTAGATCAGAAATGGTTTATATCCCAATTCTCAATGGAATTTGTAATTCTCAATGAAAATTTGTTGAATAAATGAATTCATATGGTAAAGGTATTGAATTAAGTATATTCTGAGCATTACACTATATTAGTTAATTAGAACACAAAATCAAATAGAACATGGTTCATGTCTTCAGATAATTTAGTGAGTCAGACAAATTAGTAGAATATTAAAATTGTTTTAAAAATCAATTGATTTACATAATTTTTTAAGAAGATAAAAAAAGACAAAAGAGGATACAAAGAACAGATAAGACAAATAAAAAACTAATAGCAAGATTATAGACTTAAACCTACCCATATCAGTAATCTCATTTAAGGTAAGTGGTCTAAACACCCCAATTAAAAGGCAGAGATTATAAGATTGCAACAGTGATGCCCAACATATGCTGCCTTCAAGAAGCATACCTTAAAAATAAAGACACACATAGTTTAAAAGAGTGGAGAAAGATATGCTGATATTAATCAAAGGAAAACTAGAGAACTAAAATGACTATATGTATGTCAGATAAAGTAGGTTTAAGAGCATAGACTATTGGGATAAAAACATCATTTCATAATGATAAAAGGGTCAATTTAAAAAGAAGATGTAGCATTTCTAAACTTTGTATACCTTCTAACAGAGCTTCAAGACTAACATAAAAACAATTAGACAAATCTGCCGTCATTGTCATATTGCCAGAGATTTCACTATCAACAATTGATAGAAATAACTAAACTCAGCAAGGACACAGAATGTTAAACAATACTGTTGACCACTTTGATCTAATTGCATCCTTGGAACATTCCAGCCAACAACATAATGAATTTTTTTCTTATTGAGAGGGTGCGTGGAATATTTGCTGAGATAACATATTTGAGGCTAGAAAATAAGTTTCAGTAAATTTAAAGGATTCAGGTCATACAAAACATGTTTTCTGATTTCTGTGGAATTAAAGATCAATAAAAGAAAGATCTCTAGAAAATCTCCAAATATTTAGAAATGAAAAAACACATTTCTAAATGATTCAAGGGTCAAAGAAGAAATCAAAAAGGAAATAGGGAAGTACTGTGTTGAATGAAAATGAAAATACAACAAATCAGAATTTGAAAACACAATATATCTCAATTTGTTGAGTGCTACTAAAGCATTACATAGAAATTTATAGACATTAAACACCTATTAGAAAGAGTGAAAGTCTAAAATCAGTGACATCAACTTCCATTTTAAGAAACTACCACCAGCCTCAGCAATGGCGAGGCACTAAGCAACTCAGTGAGACCCTGTCTCTACATAAAACACAAAATAGGGCTGGGGATGTGCCTTAGTGGTCGAGTACCCTGAGTTCAATCCTCAGTACCAACAAGACAAAACAAAACAAAAACAAATAAGAAACTACCAAGGTAAAATGCAAGAAAAGAATTAATAATGATTAGAGCAGGAGTCAAAGAAAAAGAACACAGAGAAACAATAGAGAAAATTAACCTAAAACCTAGTTCTTTAAGAAGATTTATAAAATTATTAAACCTTTAGCCAGGCTGATCAAGAATAAAAGTGAGAAGACAAACATTACCAATATCAGGAATGAAAGCAAAAATACACAGCACAGATTCAATAGATATTAAAAGGATAATAGTGTGCAACCAGAGAAATGGAAAAACTGAGCTCTATATATGTACTATGACTTGAAATGCAACTAAATAAACTAATTTAAAAAAAAAGGATAATAGTGAACATTATAAATGATTTTATGCCGGTAAATTCAGTTTAGATGGAATATGGTTGGGAATTTTATAAATTTTATAAATTCCAATATATAATAATATATATAATATATAAATGCATAAATATGTATATTATATATACATATATAGGAAAAATACAAAAGCCCCTCCTATACTGTACTGTACTGTGTGTGTATATGTGTGTAAAACTACCAATGTAAGGTTTAACCTAAGTGTACAAGGTTAGTTTAATACTAGAAAATGAGTCAATCTAAGTAAATGAGTGGTAGATGGTAGGAACTAGTTTGCTCTCTTAGGGAAGGTGAACAAGGGAAGACAAATCTTGTGGTACTGGATTATAATCAGATATAAGTATGAACTCATATTTAGCTAGCAGTAGTTACTGAAATAATTATTGCTCTCCATATATACATGAGTAATAAACACACAAATTTCCTATCTCTGCTGGGAGAGCCTACGAGTGGTGCCATCCCACTAACAGCGGACACATTTGGCTGCTGGATCTTGGTTTCTAAATATCATTGTCTAGTAAAATGGCTACTAGGAAAAATGGTGATTGTAGGGCTGGAGTAGAAAAAATACTCTGATATTTTCTGACACTATAGAGAGCCTAGAGCACCTTTAGTGCCTGAAACAAGGAAGTGCTAAAAATATAAACGGGTGAGGTTGTGCCAAAGGGATGTAGGCGCCAACCTAAAAGAACTCTCAATGGCTTAAGTTGGAACAATTTGAACAGAAAAATAAATAATGTAGTATTGGAGTAGAACCCAAAAGTATAAAATAAGTATATATGAGTTTATACTGGTATAAGTGATTACATAAACATATAGGTGACAAGACACAAATCTTCTTACTGAAAAATTCCAATAGCTTAATCCTCTCAAATCCTAAGGTGGGTTGGATTTAGTGACTTGCTTCTAATGAAATGTGGCAAAGGAGAAACAGTAACTTCACAGGGAGAAGCCTGGCAAGCAGTAACTTAACAAGATGACCAAGGTAAATATTATAGTTATATAAGATATAACATGTTGATAACATGTACCCCCCCCTCCCCAATAGGTGATAACAAAGGCACTTTACTTTTGTGGCATTCCAAAAATAGGCCTACGCATATATGGACAACCACTTTTCAAGAAATGATACTGGAATTGTGGGATATCCACATGCAAATAAAAAAGTAAACTTTTATCCATACCTTATATCCTATGAAGAAATTATTGCAAAATATATGTATACTGAAAAATTAACTAAGATCAGCAAACTTTAGAAGAAAATGTAGGGTACAGTTTTTATGACCTTGAGTTAGGCATAGATTTTTTAGATGTGACCTTAAAAGCACCTGCGAACGTACATTTTCCAAATGAAGTCACACTGACAGGTACCAGGTCTTATGGCTTCAACTTATCTTGAAAGGATACAGTTCAACCAATAGCAAATGTAATGGTTCCCAATTTGGTATTATTTTCCTGTTTAAGGTAGGCAAATTGAGAATCTCTCTATATGCCTGGTGCTTTTCATGTACTGTACCTTCCATATCCATGCTTATTCTTTTCTAATATATTAGTGTTGTGATTAATAAAACAAATTCCTCTGAAGATATTATGAATATAGTTTTTGGCATTTGTTCAATTTGTAGATTGTTTATCTATAGCTATATTATGTGGATTCTGTTTTTTTTTTTTTTAGCAGAAATAGCGTTTCTTACCCACTTTGTGCCATACCTTGTTAGTTGGGCACCAAAGTATTGTTACCCAGGTCCTTTGTCTTGCAAGATCTGATGCCAAAACAGCTCCTTCAGCTTCTGCTGCTGTCCCTTTCCGTAAAAGTTAGGCATGAGCTGGGGTGGTGGCTCAGTGGTGGAGCGCTTGCCTAGCATGTGTGAGGCACTGGGTTCGATCCTCAGCACCACATATAAATAAATAAAAAATAAAGGTCCATCAACAACTAAAAAAAATATTAAAAAAAAAAAAGTTAGGCATGAGTACATGAGTACATTGAGTGAGGAGATCAGTGTGTATGCTCTTTTCTATTTACTTAGTACCTACACAGACTCTTGCTATTTCTAATCTCTCTCTCATGTGGATTCCTTAGTATAAATGAATTAATTCATCCTAAGGAAAAAAGCAAGAGTGAAGTGTAGGACTTGAGTTACAAGGATATTTTTTACAACATTGTTATGCTGAAAAACTGGACCCAGCCTAAACATCTACAAAAAGGAATTTGTTAAATTAATTAAATAGCCATGTTGTAAGAACTTGCTATCAAAAATTATTTAGAGCTCTGGGCTGGGGATATAGCTCAGTTGGTAGAGTGCTTGCCTCACATGCACAAGGCCTTGGGTTCAATCCCCAGCACCACTCTCCCCCCAAATTTTCATATATATATATATATATATTTTTTTGAGCTGTTTTTCAAATCTTTGTCTTATTTGGAAGTTCAGGATATAAAAATAAAAGCCAACTAGCTCTGATGTATGCTCCCGAAGGGCCCTCTTATGAACCCCTAGGATTTCATGGAGCATATTTAAAATTGATGCTATAGTGAAGTATTTAGTCATGTAAAATATGTTGTTTTATTAAGTTAAAGCTACCAAACAATATATTCATTATGATTTAGTTTTCATAAAAGAACTTCTTTCTATACACTGTATTTTTGTACACTGTATACAGAAATCTATGTATAGAGAAAAGATGTGCTTTATATACATAAAAGTGCTGAATATGAGATTATGGGTGATTTTTGTTTTCTATTTTGTCTTTTTAATTTTTAAAATATTATTCATGTATTCTTTGAGTATAAAGAAAAAGAGACATTTTTCATATTAAAAAGTAGAGAAGCATTGCTTGCCTGCCTGCCTTCTTCCCTCCCTCCCTCTCTCCCTCCCTTCCTTCCTTCCTAGTATTGGGGATAGAACCCAGGACTTCATGCGTGGTGAGCAAGGGTTCGACCACTGCACAACATTCCCAACCCTTTTTATTTTTTTTTAATTTTGAGGCAGGGTCTTGCTAAATTGCCCAGGCTGGCCTTGAACTTGTACTCCTCCTGATTCAGGCTCCAGAATTGTTGGAATTTTAGGTGTGTGCCACCATGCCCACCTGGAAACTTCACATATTAGAAAGATAAATTCCATTTCTCAATCCCTTGGGAAAAAAGATTATCTTGAAAAATGTAATAATGTCAGTAATTTACTTAGAAACTATTAGCATCAGTAGTTCCGTGTGTTAAGTATATGAAGATAAGCCACATCTTTAGCAGCTAAGGGAGAGAAGGGAACTTGAATGTCAAAATTAACTTCTAGAATAGTGGTTCTCAATTCTGGGATGCTATAAGAAGAATGTCGGAATCATTAAGAGTCGGGTGTTGTGGTGGACACTTGAGGTCCCAGCTAGTTGGGAGCCTGAGGCAGGAGGATGGCAGCCTGGGCAACTGACACTCTGTCTCAAAGTTTGAAAAGTGGGGAGAGGTGCTGGGGATGTATCTCAGTGGTAGAACACTTGCCTACCATGTGTAAGACCCTGAGCTCCATCTCCAATATCAAAAAGAAAAACAAAAACAAAAAGAAATCAAGACACTTTGTCCCTCATCCTCCCAAATTCAGTGCTGTGGTAGCCATTGTACTGTTGAACATACACCCTGTTTTAATTCCTTTGAGGTCAAAAAGTTTTTGTAGTAGAAAGTTTGAAATGGAATGTATATAACTAATTCTTTCACTTTTCCCCCATAAAAACCAGGTCCCTCTCCCTCCCTTGTATGAAGGCAGGAAGTGTTCTGTGATAAGTGTATAGAAAGCTAATTCTGATTGAGGAGTTGTTAATATTTGATATCAGAACAAAAGCATTATGAAAAAAAATCTCTGTTGTACAAAACCAATCATTGCTTTTAGTGTATTCTATATATTAACATTATACAACATGTTATATATATTATATCATATACAAGTTTATAGTATATATAACAAATACACAAATATGTTTTATACAAACACATTCTGAATATATCCAGTAAAAATATTTTAATGAATAAAAATTTCCTCAAGACAACAACAAAGTACTTACTTTGGATGTGTCAAGTGTGTTTCATAGAAGATTTTTTTTCTTTATTTTTTTCATTTATTTATATGTGGTGCTGAGAATTGAACCCAGTGTCTCACGCATGCTAGGCAAGCACTCTACCACTGAGGCACAACCCCAGCCCCTCATAGAAGATTTAATTGTAATGATATTGGTTGTGGTCAGTTTTTTAGGTTTATTTTATCTTTACCTATATATTATATTCATACAGCCTCTAAGTTTTATGCATTTATGAAGATACACTTGCCAGTTAAGGGACATGCTGACTTAAATTTAGAGATATGTAACCAAAAGACTTATCCATAATGCATTTCTTATTATAATTTTAAAAATTAAAATAGAAAACATGAAATATGCTCAATCTTTATTCCATTAGAGTTTACTTGAAAAACGTATGAGCTTTTTCTTTCTGTACAATAGATATATATTGGTTTAGTTCTAGGAGAAATTTTGAACATTTTTAGAGCACATGGGAATAAACTAAGTTTATATTTTGCCCAGTGATTCCTTCTCTTGTGAATTTTGGGCAAGTCCTCATCTATCTAGCTTTCTGATATAGGCATGGCTGTGGTCATGCTTCTTGGTACTCATGGATTAAGTGCATACCACATACAACACCTGAAGATAAGCAGAGACTTTGAATACTCTGGGGTTTGGAGGTAGTGTAAATATTTAGGTTGTTTTCCCTTTTTTCCTCAGATTTTAGAAATAAAAGATTCCTATTCCTATAGTTATATTGCCACTTCGTAAGAAATGTTTATGAACTTATAAGATAAACTCATGATTTTTGTGTGTGTGTGGGGCGGCACTGGAGATTGTACTCAGGGGCACGCAACCACTGAGCCACATCCTCAGCCCTATTTTGTATTTTATTAAAGACAGGGTCTCACTGAGTTGCTTTGCACCTAACTGTTGCTGAGACTGGTTCTGAACTTGGAATCCTCCTGTGTCAGCCTCTGGAGCCTCTGGGATTACAGGCATTTGAAAAATCCCTTTTCCTTGCTACAGATTGCTATTCTTATGGATATTTTCGATTTCTTCTTTAATAATTATTGCAACCAAACTACAAATATATACTTAAAATTTCAAGTGAAATGTAAAAATCTAGAGTTACATTATAAAATATGCTATGTTTATTTTAAAAAGTAAAATATTTGACATTTTTATATTTTAATTTTACATTTCAATAAAAAAGCACAGATTGAAAAGTAAATACTGTGTATTGGAGCTTGTCTCATTTGCACTTCAGTGGTGCAGGTAAAAGCTAAGACCATCTACCTTTCTAGAAGCACAGTCGTGTCTTTTAGAAAATTTGCACAGATTGCCTTAAATTTTGCTCAACAATTCTCACATCACTTTGCAAAATTTTAACAGTGTATTTTATATAAAATGTGGGGTCTGGGGTTGTGGGTCAGTGATACAGTGCTTGCCTATCATGTGCAAGGCACTGGGTTCGATCCTTAGCACCATATAAAAATAAATAAATAAAATAAAGGTATTGTGTCCATCTACAACTACAAAAAATATTTTTTAAAAATTTAGGTGGGAAAAATGCCCAATCCTGATTAAGTGAATATTTTTTCTTATTATTTTTTTACTACCATAACTGGAAATAAGGAAATATGAAATGAGATTAAGATTTAAATCCTCCCATTAAATAAAAATTCCTGTTTTTTATAAATCATGAGGTCATTTTGTAGAGTTCAGTTTATTTGTTTAATGATGTTAATACTTCTTCCATAAGCATGAATTTGATGGTTTGAGTGATGTTTAATAGCATGAAGATACCTGTTTAAGTATTTTGAACTAGTTTTCTTGACGGTTCTTTTCATCTAGTTTTTTTAAATGAATGCTGTCTAAAAGAAATTGTGCAAGGTAATACTGATACTCCATATCTCAAAAGAAAGTTATTTAGAAACCTTTTAGGAAATGTTCACAAAGGTAATAATTTTCCAGATTGTCAATAACAGAAGGAAAGCCTTTAATAGCCATTATATTGTTAATTATTTCCCCCACTTTAGAAACAACTGCCAATATCCAATTTATAATAGTTCTGGCAGAGAAAATGAAAGTTATTTTTAAAAAATTTATCATTTGACTTGTCAAAATATGTCCAGGAAATAAGAAAGCCTTACTAAGGATCTGTTGGATGTTTAAATTCTTCAGTAACAATGATGGTATGCTAAACTATATATAGAAGTTAATTTGAGGTTCATTATATTCTAGTGACTCATTTTTGGATTTTACATCAGAAGTGAGCTCGTTGATTCTTGTTATTCTGTGGTTTGTATTGCAAGGTCCAGAGCTTTAAAACTAAAAACACCATGAAAAATTCTCCATGAGTCATCCTATCCGCTGTAGCTTCTGCTTTAGAGTCCATTTGATACAGCTTATGTTTTATTGGCAGCTCTCCTAACCACTTTTCACGCTCTGGATCTATGTGCTAATAATAAAGTATCTCAGTATTATGGACAGTTCCTTTCTTTCTCCTCCTCCTCCTTCTGTCTCCCTCCTCCTTCCTCCTCCTCTTTCTTTCTTCCTCCTTCCTTTCTTCGTTTTGTCAATTCCATAACCTTAGCTCTGTTGATGACCCTAGGCTTGATAGACAAGTTATAAAGTGTAGGTGGTGAAAGTATTAATGACACTTTTTTTTGTTGGTGGGCATAGGTGGTGGTCATTTATGACTATTTTTTCTGTGATCTTACTGTCCCTAGATCTAAAGATTAAATTAACAGTTTAGCTGGAGTTGGCACTATATGCTAAATTACTGTACTTTTTATGTTTAGCAGACAAATGCTCTGTTAGCTGTTCTATTATTTTGTAAAAAATGACATAATACTAGATCAAGCTGGTTTAGATTCTATTTTAGTTCCAAATTTGAAGTATTATACTTTAGGCTATTTAAATTATTTATAAAGATCCAACCCATGTAATGTCTTAATCATTCAGTCTTGCTATTTTAAAGGCAATGAGGATATAGTATACTTCTTGGCAAATAAATGGTGGTGTGGTCAACAGTTTCACTAGTTAGAAAAAAAAAATCATTGCTGCTACCTGCCAGGAAAATTAAGGTTTAGATTTTAACCTGATCCTTTTTTATTTTTTTTAACTCTATGGCAGGTGAGAAGTTTGATAACTTGAGTATTGATGTAAATTTTATGTACTATAACTTGGTGAGTTAAATATATGGTTTTCATCACTGGCTCTGAATTCTGTATTGCTGTACATTTTATAAATTCACTAAAAACCTATTCTGAATATTGTTAGTCTTTAAGTTGAGTTTTCTATTTCATTTGAATTCATGCCACTAATGTTCAGATTTTATTTTTGTTCTTCCTAATAGCTAATAATTAAGTGGCATGTTATTTGGCAGGCAGTTTTTCATTTTCTGATTTAATCCTCAAAATACAATTGTGAGGTAAGTACTAATATTATCTTTGCTTTATAGATGGTGTCTAGAGAGGTTAAGAAACTTATAATTTTAAGCTCCTATTAAATTGTGAAACTAGAATATGAACTCAGTTATGTTATTTTCTGAGTAGTTCCCTGTACCCAAGTTCTTGAAATTACATGGAATTTTGATTTACTAAAATAATCAATAATACTTATTCCAATCCCACCCTGCCCATTTCTGACTTCTGCACTGATATTTATCAACATTTTTATGAGGGTTGAACATTAGAATTAGGTTAATTATCTAATTTGCAGTTTTTCATTAGCTTAATTGTTATTTACTATGCAGTTTCTCTGTCTAGTAATTCTCCTCACTGGAATGGATTCCAGTAAAATGGTGGTGTATTTCGTGGATCTGAAGGTACAGCCCCCTGCCTGCCTACCACCAAACACACACACACACACACACACACACACACACACAGTATAACATTGCTCGAATCAAGATGAATATTACAGTGGAATTCTTTTTTTTTTAATTGTTTTTTAGTTGTAGATGGACACAGTACCTTTATTTATTTATTTTGTGTGGTGCTGAGGATCAAACCCAGTGCCCCACACATGCGAGGCAAGCTCTCTACCACTGAGCCACAGCCCCAGCCCACAGTGGAATTCTTAATAATTCTAAAGTTAGTAGCTAACTTTGGTTGCTAATAATCTTGACCACTATTCAATGTAGATAAAATTTCCTTAACCATATCTCCTTCATTTCAGTCATCTCTTATTAAGAAGACTCTATGTTCCCAAATTTCCTATTAAAGCAAAAAATATGGGGAAAAATTCTAATCCCTTGGAGGAGAAAGAGAAGGGTAAAAATTAGAGTATGATATCTTCATTCTTCTCATGTGGTTTCACAGCACTTTTCACTGGAGTATTGTCAAAAGGCTAATTTGTTCATTAAAAAAAAAATGAATTCTTATGGATGGTTTAGTACAAACAAATGTGACAACACAGAAACTTGGTGGTCCTTTGAAATTACTCTTTAATTCAGAAAAAAATTCTAATAATCTTTAATCTTAAAGGAATATCCCAATTACAAATCAATTGCCCCCCCATTCCATACACATGTAAAAGTACAAATAGTTAAACCTAGCTAAAAGGGAAGCTTTACTTTTCTATTCATTATTAGCTATTTAATTACCAATTACATTTCCTTCTACACTGTAATAACATATTAGGAGGGGTGTGAAAATACAAAATTTGGGAAGGCCTCTAATATATTGCTACCTTGAACTTTAATATTAGAGCTCAGAGCTAACAAGGAAAGGTCATTTTGATTCTAGTGAAGAAATGTATTCTGAACATTTAAGGCCCTTCTTTGGGATTTCTGGGATACAGCTATGCTTTAAATAGGAAATTAAAAGTAAGAGATCTAGTCTCCTTGATTTCAATGACTCAAATTCCTGATAATCCTTTCTGTTTTTTTATCATTATTTTTAATACTGGTATTTTGACTTTGATATCTAGAAAAATGCATACACATATAAATATATATAAGCATATTTATTATTCACTTATGTACTTAGCCTGATATTTTCCTTTTAAAAATTTATTGGTTCCTTTTAGTTATATGAGGCAGTAGAATTCATTTTGATAGAATTATACAAGTATGGAATATATCTTATTCTAATTAGGACTCCATTCTTATGGATGAATACATAGTGAGATTGACTATTGTATATTCATATATATACATAGGAAAATTATTTTGGATTCATTCCACTGTCTTTCCTTTTCCTATTGCTTCTCTCTTCCCTTCATTCCCCTTATCTAATCTACTGAATATCTATTTGAAAGATAGATGCAATTTCACTAGGCAAAGCTGTTCCATGCAAATATATAAACAAAGGAGATTTTATGATTAGACTGCGTGGTGGACAGGGACTTGAGAATATAGAATTTTGATCTCCAAAATTTGTATTATACAACTGATGTTGAACAGGGCCAGTTTTTAGTTTTCAAATGTGCCTCTCTGTGGCATTTGTTAGTATTTATTATCTTCTCTCTCTTGGCCTCTTGTCTTTTCTGATTGAAAATCTTAATCCCTATCATTGGCTTCCACCTCCATTCTTAGTCCTGCAGCTTCTAGTCTTCCCCACCTCCTCCCCACCAGGATTTGCACCTTGGCAATTTTCTTTATGTCTTGCTGTTGCAAATTTCTGTGACCATCAATAGGTTGATGAATCAATCTGCAATTCTGGCCTCAGGATTTTCTTGGGGATTCTGGCTCTCTGATTATATCTCTTAGTGTTCAGAAGCTGGTGGAAATTTTACAAAACTATGGGATTGTCTCATTTTTCTTATCTGAAGTAGAGAGACAATGAAATAGGCTCTTGACAGTGTTACTTATGTATATATGGGTATGTTTGTATATATGTGTAAATATGCACACATATTATGTGTGCATTTTTGTTTTTGCATATACTTTGAAGTGGAATTCAGTGATTAGAGAAAAATATTCTGATTTAAAATTTTTTTATTTGAAAAATTCTCTTATCTGTCTTTTATGAATGAAGTGAGTTCATTATAATAAGTAAGTTGTATTGTGATAGTCCTTGTGCTATATCTTTTTGTTTTCTTGTCTCTTTACGTTCCTTTTTCATTCCACTGTAAGAGAAAATATTTCAGGAAACTGGGTTACTGTCAGTAATCTTGGAACTTCCAGGATTCTTTGCCAATCCCCCTGGATGTTGCAGATCCTGACGCAAGTAGTATTGTTCTAGGGAAGGAGTTTTTATAATGCTATGAGGCAGAGTGGTTAGCTAAGGTTGATAACTACAAGTGTGTTATCCTTTCCAGATCAGTTGGAAATCCTTTTCTGCCAATTTGTGTACACATCTGTAAATTAAAAATATGTTTTCCATTTCTTCCCATACCTTCCCAGCAAGCATATTTAGACTACATAGGAGCTCCTATTTCTGAAGATTTGGTTGTTTTCAGGTCTTTAAGGATGTACCTCCTTGTCTTTGGTTGTCTTCAAGGATGTAGCTCTCTACCACTGAGCTACATCTTTTTAAACCAGCTTTTAAAAAATTTTATTTTGATACAGGGTCTCTAAGTTGCCAGGCTGGCCTTGAACTTGAAATATTGGTATGTTCCCTAAAGTGGTGTCCGCTTGTCCCAGAAACCCCTTTCCTTGTTAAACTGCTAAATTCATTATGTGTTACCATGCTATAACTTATTAGGGAAGTTTTTAAATTCGTTGTCTTTTTCTGCAGACACTTTTGACTTAAATAGGAGTTAAAGGGAATTATAATTAAATTTGTCTTTCAGGGTTTGTTTTTTAAAAAACAAAACTACCTTCATGCCAAATAAAATATAGCCTTCCAAGTATCATTGCTTTATGTTTGTTACTATCTTTACTAATATCCTTTTTTAAAACCCCCACTTTTACTGATGTAAAGCACTGTTCTTACTACTTAAATAATATTTACACAAAATATCATAGGTTGAAGTATTCTGAAAAGGACAAAACTCAACAGAATATTGCAAAGATATTTGACTGTTTATGTGCAGCATCAGATGCTTATCAAGAAGTCCCTAATATTGCTTAAGACAACCAGGAGGAAATGCTTTGGCTCTTGCAGTTGACAGAATCCTCAGAAAAACAAACACAAGAAAGCAAAAAAGTATCCTTTGCATCCCACTTTTGAAACCTCAAAAATTAATTAATCAATCAACCAATTAATTAATGCAGTACTAGGGGTCATACCCAGGGCCTTACACATGCTAGGCAAGCACTCTACCACCAAGCTACATTCCTAGCCCTTCTTGTTTTATTTGGAGATAGTATCTCTCAGAGTTGCCCAGGCTGGCCTTGAACTTGTGATTTTCCTGTCTTAGCCTCCTGAGTAGTTGGGATTACCGACAAGTGCTTCCATGCCTGGCTAGAATGTATTTTTAATAGCTGACAGTACTCCAAGGATAATTTAAAAAAGAAAAATTTGTTAGTAAAGCTAAACATAAATAACAGGATCATGATTTGATGTTTTTTTTTTTTTTGGAGGGGGGCGCTATGCCAGTTATTGAGCCCAGGGCCTTGTACATGCTAGGCAAGCTCTCTACCACTGAACTGCATCTCCAGCTTTTTAAAAATTTTATTTTGATACAGGGTGTATAAGTTGGCAGGCTGTCCTTGAACTGGAAAATCTTCCTGTTTCAGCCTCCCAAATAGCTGGATTATATGTAGGTGTGTGTCACCATGCCCAGATTCTATGATTTGATCTTAATCAAAGGGTAGATACAGGTCCATACTGCAATAGTCAGCACCTAGATATTTTGGGAAGTGGGAAGTTTCCTTGCTAGGGAACTTAATTGTAGTATTTTAATGGTAAAATATTTATTTTGCCTTGGCTGTTTTGTTGAGGATTAAGCAAGATAATACATAGGAAGAATTTAGAATAGTGCTTAGCATCTAGCAAGCCCTCAATAAATTTATCAGTTACTCTTAACTGCTAAACTGGATTTAAAAAAAAAAAATCTCTCTTTTTGGTCCCTGGGATTGAACTCAGGGGCACTCAACCACTGAGCCACATCCCCAGCCCTATTTTGTGTTTTATTTAGAGACAGGATCTCACTGAGTTGCTTAGTGCCTCACTTTTGTTGAGGCTGGCTTTGAACTCACGATCCTCGTGCCTCAGCCTCCCGAGCTGCTGGGGTTACAGGTATGCACCACTGAACCTGGCTAGCCTGGATTTTTAAAAAGAAGCTATTCTCAGGGACATCTGGTGGTTAATGCACCTACAATTTAAGATTTAACAAATTAAAGATGTTTAAAAATGGTGTGTCAAACCTCTTTACCTATTTGTTGAATCTTACTTTAGGAAAGTTAACGTAAGATTTAAAAGCCTTATTCTGGTTTAGTATAATTAATAAATTTAATAACAGAATCTTAGCAGTGAAGTAATTACAGACATCCTTTTTTTTTTCTTCCTCTCTTTTAGGTTTCCCCTCAAAAAACCTATAAGGTAAGTTGTTCACTTGCCCTCCATACTAAAGTTTAGGTTAAGTTTTAATTGAAAGCATTCCTTTGAAATTATAGGGATTTTTATAGCTTTTGAGAATGTATATTTAAGTAATAAAGAATTCATAATGCTTCACAAATTTAAAATGTAACAGGTGTTGTATATTTTTTCTGGAACAGCATTGTTTTGATAATATTCTCAGTGTTTTTAATACAAGCATTTAAAAAGTTTGTTCAAATTGATACTTAAGGTCACTCCCTATGAAGAGATTTAATTTTAAAATCTGCTTGTGACTGTTCTGAATTGTGAGTTGCTTGTAAAAATGGATTGGTAGTTTTGGTATGTTTTATCACTTTAGTACTTTAACAACCTTTAATGAACTTTTGGTCCTGGTTTAGTCTTAATGACTTTAAGACAATAAATAAAAACACCCACAATGTTTAGATTCATGTCTATATCTATATATTTATTCATTTCCTAAGGAAGAGACATCTCTTCTCTCTCTCATCTTAATTATTATCATAAATATTATTTTAATGTAATATGTCATTCCTAATTATTATAGTATGTTTATCATTTTTACTGATAGCATTATTAAGGTTACCAAAGTGAACTTTGGCATTGCAATTAATTAGTAGTATATGTGTCATAGTTATGGTCTTATTTGTTGTCTAGCCATTATCTGATCAGTATAATTGACTAGGCCTTAAAAAGAATAATAATTCTGGTGTAATCTTGGGCCTGAAGATGGTTCATTCAGACTTCTGTGGCTAGAACTATGTAGGCAGGCTTAAAGTGAGGCTTGCCTAAATTTGGTTTGTTTTTATTAACTGTTCTCATGCATACTATATTTATATGGTGACTTTGAACTTGACTGTATGCATGTGTGCACACATATGTATATGTGTAGTTGTATGTATAGGTTTAGGGAATGTGTTTATTCCCTTCAGGCACTGTTTTCTTATCTGTTAAGTGAAAATTACAGTGATTAACCTGTGAAAACCACTAAAAAAATGTAAGCAGTTATTTCTAAGAGTAAAGTAGACTTTAATAATGAATACTATTTTTATTATTTGAAGTACTTTTATAACAAGTAAATAGACTGTGCATTAAACATAGTATAAATTGGATTTTAAAACCTTTTGAAAAATATAATGCTGAATAAGGTAAACTGATTTTCTGAGTTTCCTTTGTAAGATATGCTTTTGGGACTTTTAAGTTTTTATTCTACTGCTGTTCTTGTTCTAAATATTTGGTTGCTTTGATTTAATTTAGGCACGGAAGTATTTTGAACCGAGAGTCACCAACAGATAAGAAGCAGAAAGTTGAACGCAGTGCATCACATGATTTTGACCCCACAGGTAAAAACATTAGTTGTTCTTCCAAGAATATTGAGAATAGTGAATATGAGAATAATACTGTTTAAGCTTCCTGAAACCCTCAGGAGTATTTGTTTGATCTGTTGTACTCTCTGTACACTCCAGTTATATGATATCAAATCTTTGCATTCAATGGGAATGTTTGCATTTTTAACTTTTAACACTATAGATTTCACTGTGGA
>CM053399.1:92619872-92638010 GCA_028644305.1 Xerus rutilus
TAATAATTTTTCTTTTGTCATTTGTAATCAATATATGTTCTTTGATCACATGCTGTTTTTATATAGTTTTATGTCCTATGACAAAGGATAAAGCGAGTAAATGCTATAATCTCAGATAAATATAATGTCTTAAGATATTTTTACTTAGAAATGTAATTTTAAATATTTAATAGAGCAATATGTTTTTGTATTTGATTAAAATGTTCATACTGTTAATATATTCCTCTTTTATTTTGAAAAAATATCATAAATATTATCTAGGAAAACTAGGAAGTGGATAGCTAATAATTTACCTTCATCTTGGATAAGTAGGTAAAAGATAATCTCAGTCATTGATTTAGGAGGTTTGGAAGTGGGAATAATAATGTCGGTTATGGATCTCCATAAAGAGAATTCTCTGACACCTAATTTCGAAGTCATGGGGTTCAGAACCTTTCACTGATATGATTAGTTATAATTATCTTGCTAATCAGTCATAAGTTTCTGCCCTAAATTCACTGAAATATTATAGTCTTGTTAAATTTATTCTATATTATTCCTCTGTAATATACCTATCTCCAAAGACAGATTTAGCAAAGAGGTATGGTACTTGATAATGAGATTATTACAGCTTTTAGTGCTTTTGTCATCTGTACAATTACAGATGATATATTTTGTGGACTACTTG
Organism: Xerus rutilus; assembly: GCA_028644305.1. Classification (NCBI taxonomy): domain Eukaryota; kingdom Metazoa; phylum Chordata; class Mammalia; order Rodentia; family Sciuridae; genus Xerus; species Xerus rutilus. Next base: position 92,620,540 of record CM053399.1, read on the forward strand.
TGTTGTTTTGTTTGACTATTTTTATTGTACTGTCTTTTCTTTGATAAATCTTTAAATATGTCATTACCTGTGCTATTCATGACTATTCTAAGTGCTGTCCATCTGTTATGTTCATACTTTGTTTGCACGATTTAACTTGATCATGAGTCATTCTTTTTTCCCCCATGAATTTTTCCCCTACATTGGTCTCCATATATTCTATATCTCTCCTTTTCTCCCACTCTTGTGCAGATAGTTCCTCCAAGAAGACAAAGTCTAGTTCAGAGGAGAGTAGATCCGAGATATATGGTAAGCTAATGTAGCTAATTCAGCCTTGCACCTTTGGAGCTTGCTTCATGCTGTTTCATTTTGTTTTTTATAACTGCATCCCTTCTTGTGTTTGCTCTGCATGGCATGATCTATTGCAGGGAAAGGGAGCCTGGGGTTCTAATGTGGCTGTGATGTGGAAGCCTAAGATTGCTAGAAACTAACATTGAAGATTAAGAATAGGCCACATTCCCCATCTTGTCTTTCATCTTATGTATGTTAGGAAAATGATTGTCTCTAATATGTTTGGGTCTGGTTCCTCTAATTAATGTGGATGGGCTTTGAATTCTTGTCATCTTCTTCCCATGTCTTGTTTGCTATTTGGATTTTGTAGAATTTAAACACTTAAGTATTTTCCTCTAAGTATATTACTGTATTAGCAGACCTGTGGAATGTTTGTTTATTTTTAATTGCTTTATCACCTGGAAAAATCATTCTTATGGAATGTATCCATAATAGCAAAAATATAGAAGTATTTTATTTTTGTGCTTGAGGAATTTGTGCCTTTCAGAAGTTTCCCTGAAGCGTATTCTGAATGGGAAAATTTTAAAATGATAACTTAAAAATAATTTTCACAAAGAGCAAGGTTAACCTTAATGGTCAGCTTTTGCAACAGATGATAAAAACATTAATATTTTCAAACTGTGTCTATCTTCCAAAGATACCATAAACCATTTGTAGATACTTTATTTTCCTTTTTGCAGTTTTTCCTGCCTACCTTAGCCAGTTTTACCTTAGGTGCCACTTCTTGTGTTTTTTTTTTTTTTTGAGAAAAGTGAATAGGAGAGGCATTACCTGGAAGTAAGAATTTTAAAGTCATCTCTGACTTTAAAAAAACTAACTTACTTATTTTTAGGAAAATTTCAAATTCAGCCTCAAGAAAGACAACAACAACAAAAACCTAAGTCTTTACTAATAGAGCCAAAAGTTGATCAAGTGGAAGTTTACCTAGATGCAAGTGTTTCCTAGCTTGAAATATATGAGAGGAAAACATATACAGAACTGCCCCTCTCTCTTTAAATTGTCTACCTGCAATTGAGCCCATAATATCTTATACTGTTTAATATTATGAAGGCTCAGTGTTTGGTTCTAAGTCATTTAATGCTTCTACATTAGATACATAAGCCATAGTTTTTTACTTGGCCTTTTCTGTGTAGTTCAACAGGAAATGTATAGAAGGCCTTGTGGCATGTCAAATTTATGTGCTTTTTTCCCCTTCAAAATATCATGGTTTCTAACACAAAAGAAATATAGCTTCCCAATTCCTGTAGCCTCTCTTTCTGTTGTATGTCTTCCTGTGGTTTAGTTTCTCCTGGGGAACATCAACGTTATCCTGATAGCTCTAGTCTTTCACAGTAGCCTTTGTAGTATGTTTCATCTCCCTCACCATTTTCCTAGATCTGTGGTTTGTATGCAGAAGCTTGTTGTTTGCTTTGGATGAGGGCAAAAATTTAGGAATCTATGACAAGAAATATTATACTAATATTTTCCTCACCAGTGATAGGAATATTACACTAGTCCAGACATGCTGTTAACTTGTAATAATAGAAACATTTTAAGTGGTAGTTGGGGAAGTAAGGTGTGGCTCCTTAAGAACCCTTGAAATACCTTTTTTGGAAGGAACAGAGCCACTGGTCCTGAAAAAGCATTCTTCAGAGGAACGAATTGATCAGAGTTAGCATGCTAATGTAACTCTTTGACATTACAAATGTTTTATCAGCTGTATAGACTGTGCAATTAGTGTGGGTAGAAAAGATACTTAAGGGTGTCAAGGAAAGACTGGAAATGTGAGAATATGACTGAGAAGAGTCATAGCAACCAGGAACCTTCTGTTTTAGTGTAGTGTCTTATTTCAAGCCTACTTCAAACTTTTGAGGAACAAACAGTACAGCCTAAGTATTCCTTATCTGAAATACTGGAGAGAACAGAAGTGTTTCAGATTTCTGAATTTTTTGGATTTTGGAATATTAAGGTATACATAATGAGTTATCTTGGGATTGGGACCCAAGTCTGAACATGAAATTCACTTATATTTCATATATGTCTTATATACATAGCCTGAAGATGATTTTATACAATATTTTAAATCATTTTGGATGTTTTGGCTGAGACCTAGCACGTGAGGTCAAGTGTGTAGCTTCCCACTTCTGGTATCATGTTGATGCTCAAGAGGTCTCAGATTTAGAAACATTTTGGATTTCAGGTTTTGGGATTAGGGATGATCAACCTGAACCTTAAATATCTTGGTTTGGGTACTTTATAGTATATGTATTTTTAAAAAATTTCATATATTTTTCTTCTTCAGGCTTCTCAAATCTTTCAAGAGAAAAGTTCTTGATTGATTTTTGCTCCCATTAAGCTGTTAATCTCTTTAGCCTCTTGAAGAACATTCTACATGAACCTTCTGTGTCTTTATAATCCATTCACTTCTTAACCTCTTATAAACTGACTTCTGAACTCATGCTATCTAAAAGATAAACCAAGACATCCTACTTGAAAGTCCATTAGTTTTTTCGAAGTTTTACCTTTCTTCTGAGCCATTTGGCAATGCAGTTGCTTTTCCTTGTTTTCTATATTTCATTAATCTGGCTTTTTTTCCCTCTTTGTAATTATCTTTGTTTACATGATTGCTTTTTCCCTCTTGTCTTATACTATAGCTGTGACCCAAGTTTCCATTCTTAATCTTTCTTTCAGCTGCCAGTTTTAACTGTGGCATACTTTTACTCTAAGTGTCTCTCAAATTCAGAGTGACCAGCAGTCAATCTTCCTCTTGATTTACCTAATATTTTTAATGGTACTATAGTTCTTCCATTTACTTCCTCTTATTTCCTTAAAGTCATCTTTTATTTCTCATTCCCTTGTCTCCTGTTTTCAACTATTTGCCAGGCCACATTGTTTATACCATCACAGTATGTTTTATCCCTCACTCTGATTCCATCCTCACTGCCTTGTTCAGTTTTCCATGCCATTAGACTTTTTTTAATAGGTTCATAACTTTATTTCACTTCAGTTTCATATTGATTACTTCCGTGTCTCTATTCTATAATCTGCCTTGACTCGTGAGACTAATATTATTAAAATAAGGATTTGGTCATTCACTTGTTAGTAAAGTACAAATAGTTATGGAGATATGTAATAATTTGTTTCTAAAGTTATCATTTTATCTTAATCTACCAGTATTCACATAAAGGTACCATACTCTTTTCCAAATTTTGCATTTCCCAAATATATCTTGATATTCTTCCTTTACTCAGTTCATATACTGTTGTTGTCTTGAATGGTTGGTTTATGTCCTATTGTTTAAGGCTCAGTTTAAATACTGATACATAATTATAGTTAAGTAGTAGGAATAAGTTTAAGAGGTCTATTGTTCCTCATGATCAAGAACAATATGTTATGTTCTTGAAAAATGCAGAGTGGATGTTAAGTCTTACAAGAAAATGATAACTATGTGAGGTAATATATTTGTTAATTAGCTTGATTTAACCATTCCGCAGTTTGTATATACTTAATAATTTTTGTTATACACTATAAATACATACAATTTTATCTGTCAATTTAAAAATACTGCCTCTTTTACAGGGCTTTTCTGAGGTTGCTCAGCTATTTTTGTTGTTTCTGAATTTGACATCTGCTTTGTGTCTGGTTATTTGCATCATATTTATCTTTGCACCTCCTATAGTGCCTGGCTCTTTGGAGAGGTACTTCTTAAGTACGTTTTAAATGAATGATTGCTGAATTTGAAATCAAGTATTTTAGTGGACAGAATTGATGAATAACATCTTGACCCATCTTAATTGGCTCTTTCTTCCCTTCTCAAAAACTATAAAGTAGAATTTTATCATGTAAGCCTAAATAGAACAAATAAATTAAACATGAAAAAAAAAAGAAAAAGAGACTTATACTTGGGTGTGGTGGTGCATGCCTGTAATCCCAGTGACTCTGGAGGCTGAGACAAGAAGATCACAAGTTTGAGACCAGCTTCACAGTTTAGTGAGACTCTTGTCTCAGGTTAAAAAAGGGCTGGGGATGTAGCTCAGTGGTAGAGTGCACCAAGGTTCAATTCCCAGTAGCGCCCCCCCCCCCCTCCAATAGCAACTTATTTCTGATAGTAGTTTAAAAGAATGAAATCAGTATACTTGGAACTTGAGGCTCCTCTTTCTGGCAGCATTTGCATTTAGAATGCAGGAGCTTCTTAATCAAAGGATTATCTGAGGTCTTACTCATAAAACATGTATGTCTGGCAGCAGTTTAAAAATGAGCTGTTTTTATTAGGTTGCACATGGTTTTTCTCCACACCCTTCCCTGAGGCTAATTCTTAAGAAGTGAGACTTAGAGCTAAGTTTGGTCATGTAATAAAATAAAAGGTAAAGAAGGACTAATGTGTGCTCTCTAAAGTGAGTGTAGTATGGAAGATTTAGTATGTTGCCGTACATGTTTAACACTCCATTTTCATTAATTTACTATCTGGACTATAGCTGTGACTTTTTAAGGAATATATTATAATGAAGTATGATAATACCTTCTCAAATTTTTCAGAATACATATTTATCACTTTTTCTTCCTCATTCCAAAGCATTATAAAGACTTTTTTTTCCACCTTCAAAATATTCTCATTGATAATTATCTTGATGAGTAACAATCTTTTTGTGTTGGTTTCATATGCCACATTATTTATAACAAAAAGTCCTTTTTTATGAAAGAAGATTTTGGAAGGGATAATTTATGTAAATTTGGCAGAATATCTTTATTTCACCAAGAATAGGCATGATATCAGTTAATCAGCTTCCAGGGGAACTGTCAAAACAGGAAATAAAAAAATTAAGTAGAGGGGTTAGTTTGGGGTAGATGGGGGATCAAATTATTTTTGTTGGAATCTTACCAGTTCAGAGGTTAATTACTGTTCTTATAGAACTATTTATTTAGTATGCATGGTCTTTAGGACTCTGATTTTCTTATTTAAAAATAATTGAGTATGATTTATTTCAAGTTTCTTTTATTTAAAATAAAGTCATTTAGTAATTCTTTATTGAACACCTATTATATGCTAGGCACTATGCTAAATAATATGAATACAAATAATAGGAGGCTGGACTTGGCTTTCCACACATTCATAGTCTAGTACAAAAGAAAGATTCATAATACCTTTTGATAAATGCATAAGAGATGCACTTACTCACCAGTGCCCCATATGCACTTAAAAAATAGATATACATGAACCAGTCTTCATGTGGCACCAAGAAACACGACAGTGAAAAAATATTACTCTGATAAGACTTTCAAGGAAGTTGAAGCCTTATTACTGTCTTCTTAAACACACTCTGTCTCTGCCTGTCTCTCTACAAAGTGCTGGGATACAGCTTATATCCAAGTGTTTGTGTGCCCTTGTAAAACTCATTCAGAGATATACATATTTGTATGATAGTTAGATTGATAAACTTTATCATAGTGAGGGATTTAGCACCAAAACAAAACCATGACCTATATGTGTAGTAAAAAACAGAGTAAGTAAAAATGCTAAATGTTTATTTGGGGGTTTTTTAATTAATGAAATTCGAAATGTCTATTTTGGTGTTAGATTCCACTTTGCTCTTATTTATTCTTTGTGTATGATATGTAGGGCCTCTTGTCTGTACCATACTCTGATTCTTAGATATTGTCATTGTTTCCATATTGTCCTTCCCTGATAAAATTTTAAGTTCTTTGAGAGCAAAGACTTCCAGTAGTTTTTTGTTTGTTTGTTTTTGTCTTTACAGCACCTGCAGACTGCAGTGTTAATTATCTAGTAGATGAATACTCAATACAAATTTGCTACAACAAAAAGAAGTAGGTTTTTTGGTCAAAGACCTTTCTGTGATGTAATAATTTAGTCAGTGTTGATGATTTCATTATTACGGAGGGTGAAATTTCTCCTGAAGTGGGTCAAAGTGGCTTCTGTTCTACAAGTAGATCATGTATCTCTAGAACAAAGAAAAACATTTGATTTGATTCTTACTGGCAGGGACCATCATAGAGTTGAGCATTTGAGAGACTGGATTTCTGAGTTATGAATAAACGATAACTTAGTTTTCCCTTCATTATTACCACAAATCTAAATGGAACAGATTAACAGGACAAAATGGTATTATTAATTTGAAATCCACATATTCTGAATTGGTTGTGTGTGTAAAGTGTAAAGTTCTTTCTTTTTGTGGAGGTCTAGTAATTCTTACATGTTGAAGTACACTAGAGTCTCAGATTAGCAGGTACACTAAAAATAACAAAAGTGAATCATATGTTGGGGATGGAGAGAAGAGAAAGATGAATAAATGTGTGCTTAGCTTTTTTCCCTTTTCCTCTTTACCCTTTTGCACCTCATCATCTCCTTGATGCAGAATTAAGAGAGAAGTTTATCAGTCTGAAACTATTATGAATTGGAGAAAGCAGGTTTACAGTATTCTGTAATACAGTATGCAGTAATCTTAATATATTAATCCTTAGCAGCCTCTTAGGACCCTAGAAATATTTGTAAAAATAACTATGGTATTTTTTCTCTTTAATCACTCCCCCCTCTGAGCTTCTACTCATCTCTAGAGTCCTCTACTTTTCTGAATTTCATTAATTCATTAGAACTTTTTAAAGAATTTCTTACATGCCAATTTCTGAGTTAAAATAGTGAAGAAGATGTAGCACCCTGCACTCTTGGAGCTTGAGGGAATAAAAACAAATACAGTCAATGTTGAATGATAATGATGTGATGTGATGGGAGTAAATAGAGGTGCAGGGGGAGTTTATAAGAGGATATTTAGGTAAAGTTTTTTTGTTTTACTTTTTTCCTGGCAGTAGTAGGAATCAAACCCAGGGGCCTGTACATGCTAGATAAACGCCCTGCTACTGAGCCATATCCTCAGCCCTAGGAAAAGCTTTTTTGAGAGGATATGATTTGTTTGTATCTATGTATCTATGTATCTGTGTATCTGTCTATCTATCCATCCATCCATCCATCCATCCATCCATCCATCCATCCATCCGTTCTACTTAGGTATATATGACAGAATATATGACAGAATGCATTTTGATTCATCATACACAAATGCAGCACAACTTTTCATTTCTCTGGTTGTACGTGATGTAGCGTTACACCATATAGTCATACATGTACCTAGGGTAATGATGTCCATTTCATTCCACCATCTTTCCTGCCCCCATACCCCCTCTCCTCTCGCAGTTTGTTTCTTGACTTCTTGCTGTCTTTTATTTTCTAGAGCTGACAATAAAAGAAGCCTTGCTTTTTAAAATTTCCCTTTTCTTTCTTCCTCATCCAAAGGTAATTTCCTTGTCAAAACAAAACTTAGACAAAGACATGAATGGAGATTGATTGATTGTCCTAAGTATCATTTGCATTAATGATTGGAGTATATTAGTTTAAAAGTACTCATATTTGATTTTTAATGATGACATGCATAGATGGGTAATACTTTTTTTTTTTGTTTTGGAAACTGGTAGCTTTCTCACTGAGCTACATTCTCAGACCTTTTTGTTTTTTATTTTGAGACAGGACCTCTCTCAGTTGCTTACAGCCTTACTAAGTTGCTGAGCCTCGCCTCAAATTTGTGACCCTTCTGCCTCAGCCTCCTGCGTCTTTGGGATTATAGGAGTACCCACTGCACCCAGCTAGATGGATAGTATATTTCTGAGCAATAAACTCCAAGGGCAATGTCCCCAATCATAACAAAATAAGAGCCAACATTTCTGAACCCTTTGTATTTGTCAGACATTGAGCTAAGTACTTTATATATGCTATATTCAGGCAAAATATGTAAACATGGCAAACTCCTGAACTCTAACTATCCTATTTGCTAGTCTTTTACAGACAGCCTCTTCTCTAAAGGCACCTAAAAAATGTATTCTTAACAAACCTAGTGGCTTAGTACAGTAACCACCAGTATTAAAAACCTTTCATTTATTGATTTTCAGCTCTTGTAAGGTGGGATAGGAGAATGGGAAAGCATGGATATAATATGAAGATCTACATATTCAGTGTTATAATTGCCTCGATTTTTATTTAAAGTCACAATACCTATTAACTGTTAAGGAGGTCATGAGATATTTGTTTCTAAACTCCAAAAGTTTTGTAAATTATTTTTATTCTATTTTGAGATCCTCTGATGTTGTTTACTTTATTTACTAGAAATTATAAAGAATGCTTTTTTTACTTTATATAGTTTATACCCATCTGATTTATGGTTTTTCTGGTTACTTGAAGGAGGCAACATTGAACAGATGAAAAAGTTTGAATTCTGATAGTTTATTTCTCTTCAGCCCTATTATAATTTACTGTTTTGTGAGAGTGGTGAATTTGTGAAAACAAATACTGCTTAGTATTTAGTAATTTCTAGAATGATGGCTAACATGTTGTTTAATGTTGAAAACCGGTTTTATTGAGGTAAATAAGAATCACTCATTTTAAGTGTGTTTTGAAGAGTATTGACAAATGCCGTACCTTAATTAGGATACAGAGTATTTCATTCACCTCCAAAAGTTCCTTTGTTTTGCCTTATAGTCATTCTCACTTATACCCTAGGCAATCACTATTCTGCTTTTTTGTTTCTGTAGTTGAGTTTTTCCTTTTTTGCATTGAAATCATGTAGTGTGTATCCTCTTTTGTATTTGGCTTGTTTTGATTGGTACGTTTGTGATTCATCCATGTTTGTTGTATATGTGAGTAGTTGTTATTTTTTTTCCTTTTCTTGCTAGGTAATTTTTCATTATGGATAGCCCCACAATATGTTTATCCATTTATCTGTTGATGGACATTTGAGTCTTTATGTGGATATAAATTTTCATTACTTGGAAGTGAAATTGCTGGATTATATGTAAATGTATATTTACCTTTATGCAAAAATTTCAAACTGTTTTCCAAGGGTTTGTACACTCCCACCAAAAATGTTATGAGAGTTCCAGCTGCTCCATGTCCTTATCAACACTTGGTATCATCAGTCTTTTTTTTTTTTTTTAAGCTATTCTGGTTGGTAGATAATAGTTTCATTGTGGTTTTAATTTACATTTTCCTGATGATGGCAGATGTTAAGCACCTTTGCATGTGCTTTTTGGTTATTGATATATTTTTCTCCTATGTTTTCTTCTGAAAAGTTTTAGCTTTTATGTTTAGGTTCATGGTCTCGTTTTATTTTTGTTTTTCACGGTGCTGAGGATCAAATCCAGGGACTTGTGAATGCTAGATAAGGGCTCTGCCACTCAGCCACGTGCCCAGCCCTCATGATCTCTTTTAAATTAGTTTTGTGTGGGGTATAAGTTTGAGGTTCATGTTTTCTATATGGGGATCCTGTTATTCTAGTCTTTTGTATTTAATAGGCTTGCGTACTCCTAGTGCATCATTATCAGCAAGAATATACAATGATAAGAACATATTATTAATATACTATATTAAACCTATCCTTTGTACATCAGATTTATTTAAAGGATTGTGGTTCTTGGTATAAAAATATTTATTTAAGCCGGGCGCGGTGGCTTAAGCCTGTAATCCCAGCACTTAGGGAGGCTGAGACAGGAGAATCGTGAGTTCAAAGCCAGCCTCAGCAATGGCTAAGCAACTCAGTGAGACCCTGTCTCTACATAAAACACAAAATAGGGCTGGGGATGTTGCTCAGTGGTCGAGTGCCCCTGAGTTCAATCCCCAGTACCAAAAAAAAAAAAAAAAATCTTTATTTAGAAGAAATGTTTGTTTTCTATTCATCTTTTTCTTTGTGTTATTTTACATGTATGTATATGTGTGTGTGTGTGCATATATATATATATATATATATATATATATATATATATATATATATATATATCCCCCGTAAAACTGAAAATATAGTCAGTCTTTGTTTGGTGCAGAGTTTAGGAATTTCAAATTGGATCTATTATAAAAACAACTAATCAGGGTTCTAGTCTGAAATGTTCCTCTTTCTTTGGTTGGGTCCCTCTTTCTCTCACCTTGTCTGGACAGTTTTCATTTGCCATTTAAATAGAAGGAAGATTCCTATAGGAATCAGGTGAGTATATGAAAAACATGAAAGAATAGGTCGAGCCCATAGGTTTGTTCTCTTTTCTGTTTTTATTTGTGTGTGTGTGTGTGTGCGTGTGGTGCCGGGGATTGAAACCCAAGGCCTTGTGCATGCTAGGAAAGTGCTGTTTCACTGGGCTGCATCCTTAGCCCTCTTTTCTGCCTTTTTTCCTCCTTTTTTATTTATTTGTTTATCACAGTATGGGGATTTGAACCTAGGGACATTTTGCTACTGAGTTATATCCCCAGCCCTTTTTAAATATTTTAATTTGAGACAGGGTCTTGCTAAGTTGCTGGAGCTGGCCTTGAACTTATGATCCTCCGGCCTCAGTTTCTCAAATAGCTGGGATTACAGGCATGTGTTACTGTGCCCAGCTTTATGTTTATTTTTCCTATGTGCCAGAGTTTTTGTTCCCTTTGAACTCTTCTCTTTCTCTTTCCTTCTTGAGAGAATGGCTCCAGGTATTCTGCAAGCACCTCCTTTCTTTGTATAGTCTTTTTCCTGAGTTTATTTTCTTGAGATTAAGATTAGATTTCTCTGGAATTTTCCATACAATGCTCCTAGCCTCTTGTTCTGTAGTGTTCAATTTTCTTGGGTGAAACACCAATTAGAGTACAGAGCAGTGGGATAGGATTTTATATTACACATAGCTAGCATAGATGTGTAAGATGGACTTTCCTTTTAACTGTCGCAATCTCTAATAACTTTCTTTTCCAGTTTTCCATCACTGTTTTGAATATTGGAGCAATTCTACTTCTCCAATGAGAAACCAATATTTGTGACTCTCGTCATATTATATCTGTTTTATTTATGGGTTAGTGTTTTTTTATATGTGAGTTTCATGAGCTATGTATATTTCTCTAGATAGAAAACAGATCATTACTAATATGTAATCATTGCCTTTTATCTCCCTGTTTTCTCTTTGTCTCTTTACCCTGTGGATCTTGTACAGGTCTTGTTCAGCGTTGTGTAATCATCCAGAAAGATGACAATGGATTTGGGCTGACAGTCAGTGGAGACAATCCAGTCTTCGTACAGTCTGTGAAAGAAGGCAAGGCATTTTTAAAAACAGTTCTGTTATTTGGGAGCAAACAGAATAGAAAAGCTTAAATAGTGTCTATTGCCCAGAATAGAATAATTATAGGGATTGAAGGTCATGTGGACTCTTGTACTAGATTTATCTGTAGTGTTAAGGAATGAATTAACCATAGTTGAATTTCTATATACTTTATAGAAAGAAAACAGTTTTTAGTTTTAGAAATCATGTGACTTGTTGGTCATGACACTTTTTGTGTCATCACTTACAGAAGCTTCTAGAATTCATTTCTTCATAATGTCAGTGATATTTTGGTAAAGATAAAGAGATAGTAATGGGCTCAATAGTACCAATTTTTTCCCAAAATGATGATAATCACACCTTTTGCTATTAGCATATATTGAGTACTATAATTTATATGTCAAGTGCTATAATTTGAGGTGGGTATTTTTCATCCCCATTTTTTAGGTAATACTGAGGCTTAGACTAAAAAACAAAATAAGTCTGAGTCATACAACTAATGAGTGGCAGCAGCAGGATTCAAACAAATTTGTCTGACTTTAAGCCTGTGTTTTTAACTGCTTTGTTACACTACCTCTTACCAATGAATATAAATGAATCACATATTAAGTAATTAATTTTTTATACAGATGGAGCAGCCATGCGGGCTGGAGTACAGACAGGTGATCGAATCATCAAGGTAAGGAAAAGACTATTACAGAACACATGCAAGGATTAAAAAACAGCATGTATTAGCTATATATTTTTTTCCACTAGGATTTTTATAAAAAGTAACACATTATGTATAGATTCTTTAACTATAAAAACCTATTTCATTTGTTTTTAAATTGATATTACCCTTTACTGAAAGGCATAATGAAAGACTTGAATAAATAGGCATGTATGTTCTTAAGTAGGAGAATAACTCACTGTATTGTATAGATCATTTCTGTCCAAATTGTTAGCAAGAAAGTCTCATCAAATATTTAGAAGGCTGAGGATTTAACTCAGTGCTGGAGTGCTTGCCTACCGTGCACAAGACCCTGGGTTCAATCCTCAGCACCACACAAATAATAATAATAATAATAAATAAATTATACACACACATGTGTATATATATATAACTTATATGTGTGTGTATAAATATGTATAAATAGCTTATATGTATAAAATTGTGGTGGTGCATTACTTATCAAACTGATTGTTCTTACAGATGAACTTTACAAAGGTTTAAAGTTTAGATTAGCTAAAGAGGAGTGGAACTTATAGCTTAGTGGTAGAGTGCTAGCCTGGCATGCACAAGGCCCTGAGTTTATCCCTAGCACTATCTTTAAAAAAAAAAAAAAAAAAAAAGCTAAAGAAAAAGGTGTGTTATGTATATGGATGTATAAGAGAGAAGAAAGTATAGATTAATTCTGAGTATGTCATTCTGTTCTAAAAGTAAACCTGGTATAGATGTATATCAGTAGAACACAATGGAGAGTCCAAAAACAGGTCTTGAATTCTGACCAGAACTAGAATGGATTTGTGAGTAATTACTCTTGAAACAATTGACTAATTTACCTAAAATCAAATTATTTTACAAGACTCCGTGAACATATTTTACAAAAATAATTTGGAAAAAAAATTGAATGTGTAAAGAACACTTTTAAATTACTAAGAAAATAATAATTCTAACAGAAAAATGGCATAGAATTTTATCAGGCAATTCCATAAAGTAATTGAAATAAATAGCATATTAATGAGGATATTTTCAACTTAAGTGATATTAAAGAAGTTGAAATTAAAGTGATAAGTAAAAAATATATTTGGTTGTCAGGAAATTTAAAAGATTGCTAATCCACACTTGGCATAGTTTGGGCATGATAAAATGGCTGCTCTCCTAAGTTTGAGTATAAATTAGGTAAATTCTGTTTGGAAAGAAATTTTGTTGAGTACATATAAAAAAAAAAACCTTTAAGAAAGTATATAAGTGCTGACTAACAATTTTGTTTTTAGGAACTTACCTAAAGAAGTTTGCAAACATGAAGTGATATGTGACCAGGAAAATTGGTTTTGCCTTTATCACACCAAAAACTTAATCTAAATTGTGCATAAACTGAGGGTAGGAGAAATTACATTTTTAGTTGCAGACTTTAGAAAGAATGGATTAGGTCTACCTGTACCTTTATTGAAAGATATATGTAATGCAATGAACAAAAGGCAGTTATAATGTGTATATATGTGTGCTGTCCATACAGTGTTTGTATGCTAGAAGAGGGTCTCGAAGATTAAACATTATAGTTAAATGTGACATCTAGGGTGCATGATGAGTACACTTTTACTTCTATTTTATACACTGTATTTAAACTTTACCATTACATCAGAGAAAAAAATTAATGTTAAATCTATGTTTGATAGTTTTATGTGTTTGGCTTAGTGGAGGCTTTGAATAACTTTTATTTTTACATTTAACCTGTCTGAAAATTAATTTTTATGGTAAAGGTCAGGTCATATTTGGGGAAAATTGGAAGTAAATTGTATAACATGGAAATATGACATTTTAATCATGTTTTGATTTATTATAACTTTGAAATACCAGTGAACTGGTAATTAAAAGCAGAGTTTTTTTTTTTTTTTTCTTAATTATAGTAGCTCTTCACTGTGAAGGATTTGTAAATCTGTTTCATTGCATATTTTGTCATTTGTCGTGGTGAGTAAGTTGTAATTTCTTTTAAATCAAGGACTAGTTTTGTGTTCAAGTTCATTTTGTTGCTGAATATATTTTATAGACTAGTGATAAAAGTGCATTTTGAACCAAATATGTACATATTTTGATGTAACTTTTTATAATTAGAGTATATACCCATTGTCTCAATTGGATGTATCTTTCATACACAATTTTCATTTTCTTATAGGTGAATGGAACTCTGGTGACTCATTCAAACCATTTGGAGGTGGTGAAGCTAATCAAATGTAAATGAATGTTATTTTCAATTTTAATTGTTTTTTCAAACACTTAAAACGAGGATCAATAAACATATTCTGTAATAGGCCAAATAGCAAATACTTTAGGCTTTTCGGGCCGTGTAGTTTACTGGCTAGACTCTGTCCTTGTAGCACAAAAGCAGCCATAGACCATATTTAAATGAATGGGTGTGGCTGCTTCAGTTAACTTTTATTTTTCAAAACAGTTTTCAGGCCAGATTTAGCCCCTTGGCTATAATTTGCCAACCCCTGCATTGAAGGAAGGTCTAATATAAAAACTTGTAACTTAGTAATAATTATCTTCTGTCAATTCCATGTATGTGATTATGTCCTTGTAGTTCTTAGTTTGGTCTGGCAGGGGGCTTCCAGGAATTGAACACAGGGGTGCTTAATCACTGAGCCACATCCCCAGCCCTGTTTTGTATTTTATTTAGAGAGAGGGTCTCACCGAGTTGCTTAGCGCCTTGCTAGGTTGCTGAGGCTGGCTTTGAACTTGGAATCCTCCTGCCTCAGCCTTCTAAGCGTCAGGGATTACAGGCGTGCACCACTGCACCCAGCTCCTTGTAGTTATTGATAACATTGAATACATATGAAAGACATATTGTTATTATGCATGTATCCTCTGAGAGGAGGTTGAGAAATTAGGCACAATGGCCTGATGAACTGAAATGGACCTTTAGAAATCATGTAGCACATTCACTTTCCTTCAGAAGTAAATGATTACATAATCCAGGATAGTGACTCAAAACTTCAGGGTTAAGAATTTGTGATCTTTGGATTGAGGTGTGTATTCCCCTGAGTTTAGTTCTCCATGGTGAAATTGGGGTTCAAGTCAATAAGAGTTTGCAACTAACTAGCTTTAGTTACTTCAGGGTCAAAGGGATGGTGCTTCTCTACCTGGTAATGAGATATAGGTAGGCCAGGCCTCAGAGCTTGCAGGGCCCATTTTCCTATCTGCAAAGAGAGAAGAGAGAATTCAGTTACCCCTCTGAGCTTTGCTTGTTAGTGGTAGCAGTGTGTATTTGAAATCTCAGAATTGATTGAAGTCTGGGCTTCATACTTTACACTTCCCCAGCGTCTGTTTGACTTTGTTGTTTCCATTTAACTCCACCTGCTTTGTAAAGAAGATTTTTATATTTTCTAATTGCTTCATTTATTGCACAAATAATAGCATGAGCATTATAGCAAAAGCAGAGGAAAAAAGGCCCATAAGAGACCCACTGCCTAAAACAACTTCCTTTTTCTTAGTTCTGGCCTGGTTTGGGCTTTATGTATTTGTTATTCTATCTCTTAAAGCAGGTGGTGGGGGGAGATAGCTTAAAATAAAACTGAATTCAGTAAAAGAATTTATGATCTTCTGGATCAAATTATTTCATAGCAGACAACAAATAAGAGATAGTTGTTTGTGGCCAAGCAGAATGACTAGCGTTTTACTTAAATCTGTTTCTTTTTGCTTAGTAGACTGACATCTTTAAATAGATTTTGAAAACCGAATTCTTTCTTGGGCTTCTTATTGCTTAAATTAAGCAACCCTGAATTCATTTGCCTTTTCATCACAGTACTAGTTCTCTAAATGGTCACTGTCATCATAGTTCTTAACTTTAGTGTATTTTAAAACAAATGCAGTAATCAAACTTAGTTCTCATAATTGAATAAATTTGATTACTTATTTAACAAGGAGATTATGATTCATGAATTTTAAAATGTTATATAAATATGATGGTTTATTCATAAGTATATGCTTGTTGTCTGTTGTAGAGTGTAAAAAGTAAGATTAGTTCTTTAACTTTCTAGGTTATTTTTTGTTGTCATTCATTCCAGTATAAATTTTATCTAAAAAATTAAATCCAATGGGTATAGTGGTGCACATGTGTAGTCCCAGCTACTTAGGAGACTGAAGCAGGATGTTTACAAGTTTGAAGACCTTATCTCAAAATAAAAAAAGGGTTTGGGATGTAGTTCAGTGATAGAGTGCTTGTCTTGCATGCACAAGGCCCTAGATTCAATTCCCACTTCCACAATAAATAAATAAATAAATAAATAAATAAATAAATAAATAGATAGATAGATAACCTAGAATTAGAGCAATACCTATTCAGTAGTTTACTTATCAATAATGAGGGCACAGCAAAAATGTAAAGTTAAGCATAAAACACTAAGTGTCCAAAACAGATATAAATTTAGCATGCCGGGGCTGGGGTTATGGCTCAGCAGTTGAGTGCTTGCCTCGCATACGTGAGGCACTGGGTTTGATCCTCAGCACCACATAAAATAAATAAAGATATTGTATTCATCTACAACTAAACAGAATATTAAAAAAAAAAAATTTAGCATGCCTAAAACCTGTTGGTTACACTTATAATCAGTCAGCTTCCTCATGTCCTACTTCGTAACACCTATTCTGGGCATAATGAAAGTGATTTCAAATTGAAGTACTTTACAAACATCCAAAGAAGGGAAGGCAAGACCTAAGAAGCTACTAGAGGCAAGCACATGAGCAAGTAAGGTGATAGATGACTTTCTTCACAGAGCAATAAGACCCAAAACCCTTAAGTATTTATACTTTCCTCACCTGCAACACAGCACTTGTGACTAGTTAACAAATAGTTTTTAGAACCTTATACACTGTGAAATAATTGATGAGTTGAACGGGTAGGTTAAATTGGGAAACAAGTGTGAAATACATTTAAAAGTTCTATTGAAGAGTTTGAGTAAAAGTTTTATCATTTAAAAACCAGTTTATCTAGAGAACAAATTTATTTGGAACATTTCATTTCTTTTTGATTCTAGATAAATAATGTTGAGTCTTTATGTTATGATGGATTTTTCTGTCTAGATTTTTTCCCCCTCTCATATGTGTAGTGAAGTTTTCTGTCCACTCTTCCAACTTTTTTTTAGTTAAAACTCTCTTGTGAGCCGGGCGCGGTGGCTCAAGCCTGTAATCCCAGCACTTAGGGAGGCTGAGACAGGAGAATCGCGAGTTCAAAGCCAGCCTCAGCAACGGCGAGGCGCTAAGCAACTCAGTGAGACCCTGTCTCTACATAAAACACAAAATAGGGCTGGGGATGTGGCTCAGTGGTTGAGTGCCCCTGAGTTCAATCTCCAGTACCAAA
>CM053399.1:92638510-92724803 GCA_028644305.1 Xerus rutilus
GCTCAAGCCTGTAATCCCAGCACTTAGGGAGGCTGAGACAGGAGAATCGCGAGTTCAAAGCCAGCCTCAGCAACGGCGAGGCGCTAAGCAACTCAGTGAGACCCTGTCTCTACATAAAACACAAAATAGGGCTGGGGATGTGGCTCAGTGGTTGAGTGCCCCTGAGTTCAATCTCCAGTACCAAAAAAAAAAAAAAAAACTCTCGTGTTTTTTTTTCCTGTTTTCGTGGGATATTATTTGGTCATATTCAAATATGATGATTTTAATATTTACATTTAAGAAATTAGTTGAACTTATCTCTTAGTAGATAGTTGATATTCATTGTCTCCAAGTTGGGAAAGTATTCTTGGGGTTATAAATTTAATTTTCTTTTAATTATATTTTGAGTAATTTGCTATCTAAAAGTGTATTTTTTTTTTCAATTTTTAGGGCAGTCATGAAAGAGATTGTATTATTTTTCTGTGGAGACATGATTAGTGGATGGTGGACTTTCTCACATAACTGGAGTTTTAGAACTGTCAAAATTAAGTAGTGAAATGCTATATAAAATTTCTTGACATGTTATTTTCCCTCCCCTTTCCTTTCTCCCATCTCCACACCCCAAGCTGGTTCCTATGTAGCTCTCACTGTTCAGGGACGCCCTCCTGGGTCGCCCCAGATTCCACTTGCTGATTCTGAAGTAGAACCATCAGTCATTGGACATATGTCTCCCATCATGACATCTCCCCACTCGCCTGGAGCATCTGGGAATATGGAGCGAATCACTAGTCCTGTGCTCATGGGGGTAAGACTAAGAAAATTTCTTAATAAATGTTCAATTATATAAGTATTTCCTTATTTGATATTAAGAGTTTTGAAGTATTGAACTGATTGACAGATTTAAGTTCAAGATCCTAGAAAATAATTTCCTAATATGATATTGTGTAATAATGTGGAAGATTGCAGAGTATTGTCATGGAAAATTGAATTCAAATAGTAAACACCACTGTATAATATGTGTCACTCAAAAAGATATAATTAAGATATTCTAGCCGGGCACGGTGGCGCATGCCTGTAATCCCAGCAGTTTGGGAGGCTGAAACGGAAGAATTGCGAATTCAAAGCCAGCCTCAGCAGCGGCGAGGTACTAAACAACTAAATAACTCAGTGAAACCCTGTCTCTAAATAAAATACAAAATAGGGCTGGGGATGTGGCTCAGTGGTCGAGTACCCCTGAGTTCAATCCCCGGTACCCCATCCCCTCAAAAAATAAATAATAATAATAATAATTAAGATATTCTATGTTCCACATCTTTAGTCATCTTCTAATGTAGACTTTAAGAGAATAGAAGTTTTTTGTTTACTTACTGGTGTCTCCCTAGTACCTGAAATATTGACATATAATATAATTGGGGGATTATCTTTATATTTCATTGATTGAGGTTGAATCAGGAATATGCAAGTAAATTATAATACAAAAGCAGAATGCAGATAGTATGAGGGTAAAATATCAAGTTCTATGAGGACTCAAAGGAGGAAGAAAGCACATCCAGTTGTGATCAGGAAAGCTTTTATAGAAGAGTTTTATTTGAATTTAACCTTGTAAAACAGGTAACATTTAAGTGGTGTTAATAGGAAAGTAACCCATGTAGAAAGAGTAGAATAAACAGATATAAAGAGCCAAGGAAGCACCAAATATTTCAGGAAGCACCCAGGACTTTTGTTTGGTGGATACATGTTAAAAGAGAGGTACATGGTAGAAGATTAGCTTGAAAAAAGTAAATTGCCTATGTATGTTTCACAATTACCAGACTAACTTACATGTGTAATTAGATAAACAGTGAGATTCCATTCAACATTCTTTTGAGCAAGAGAGTGACATGATTGTAACAGGATTATAGGAAGATTAAATTGGTAAAATTTTAAAGAGTTGTGAAACAGAGAGAGAAGAATTGGGTGATTGTCTTCATATTTCAGGCAGGAGAGACTGGGAGTTTGAGCCATGCAATGATAGTAATGATCCAAAGGAAGGAAGTATACGATACTATTCTTGTACTTAAGAATTTACTTGTACTTTTCAATTTTCCAACTAATATCAGTAATGTTCTCTTAAATTCTCTTTAGTAAAAGTGAAATGGTAGGGCAGAAACTTCCCTGTAATTTTTAATCTGTAAGTATTGATTTAAAAGCCCATCTTCATAACTGCAGGAATGAAGAAAATCCTAACAGTACTGATAGTTAGAACTGCAGAAGAACATTGTCTATCTTGTTTTCTCTGTTTTTTAGCTTCACTCTCCACATGTTGGTTTCATTGTTTTTGTTCTTTTTTTTCTCTTCTTCCAGGAGGAAAATAATGTGGTTCATAACCAGAAAGTAGAAATTCTGAGAAAAATGTTACAGAAAGAACAGGAACGACTACAGGTAACTAAAGTAAAAATGGGGCTGTTTCCAGGCCAGTAAAAATGTGAGTGGGCATAGTTGAGTTGGTGTTTATCATAATCACAGTCACATAGAATTGTAAGCGGTTCCATCAACTATTTTATTGATTAATAATGAACTTTTTCTATATTTTCATGACATGATTAATCCTCAAAATATTTTTATAACTTTTCAGTTATTGCAGGAAGATTACAACCGAACACCTGCCCAAAGATTGCTAAAAGAGATCCAAGAAGCCAAGAAACACATTCCTCAGCTGCAAGAGCAGTTATCCAAAGCCACAGGCTCTGCTCAGGTAGCATCACTATGAAAAATGCTACCCAACTTTTTTTAGGAAAAGTTTCTTCTGGGAATGTGTCAGAAAATGTTACAGTTGCCTTTTTAAAGTGGTTTTTGAAACACAGGACAAGATGTCCTATGTAGAGTTTTACAAAAGTAATGATTAGCAAAAATAAATAAGGGCTTCTGATTGTTTGCTTGCTCATATCATGTTTCTTTGTTCCATAATTTTAAAACAACCAAGTGCTTTTGCTTTGATGTAATAAACTACAAAAATGTATTTAGATAAGTATATTTACATTTTTGTGGTTCATTTTGCCATTAAAACAGAGTGACAGTAGATATGTTTTTAAATAGGGACATAAGATTTTGAAAAATGACAGGCATTGTACTAAATATACAGGCACGCATTCTCTAATTTGCACAATATCTCTTTGAGGTACTATTGTTTTCTTCCATTTTACATGTATAGTCCAAAAAATTTAGATTAAGCAACTTTCTGAAGTAATATAGTTCAAAAGTGATAGAACTGGAATTCAGACCCAGTCTGAGGATTTCAAAGCACATTTATACTCTTAGTGACTATATTTTATTTTAATTTAAAAATAGATTTACATAGAATTTGCCATATAGGTTATGTTATACAGATAATGGTCTCATTAGAAAAAACAAGTCAGCATTTGTATGTCAACCAGATGTATTTTGTAATGTTCATATGAAAGGTTTATAAAGCTGCTTATACTTTATCTGAAAGAAAATTGGACAAATTGGTTTATACATTTAAAATAGGTAAAAGCTGATATCTATCACTTTTTGAAGTAGGTCTGAAGTGAAAGCCACATAGTAATAGAACTAAAAGGATTTTATGAGATCATCTAGGCTAATCTGCTCATTTTCAAGTGAAAAATCATATTGGGGAAACTAGGGCTAAAACTGTTTAAATGGACATATTTAAAATCACAAAATATGTAAGGTCTCCTTCCTGAATTAATGTACTTTTCATTACACATTTTTATTTCATTACTTTTAATCCTGCGATGTCACATTTTGAGTATTATGCTGGAGTAATGTTGACAGTTTTATATTATTATTATTGAGCAAAGGCCACATTCTTACCCTGATTGAACTGTAAAATGTAGTTCCTGATTTAAAAGCTTAACATTAATTTATGTGATAGCATTGTGTCCCAGAATTTGCAATTCATTGAAACTTGGAAGCATTGAAAGGCAGTTAACCAGAAGTTATAGTGTAAATAATTCTTTACTTATAGATGTATAATATAAATTATATAAATTAACAATTATGTTTCTTGGCTACATTTGGGAGTTGAAACTTTTATTCTCTTCACTAAAATGTCACTTTTACTGTCTTTATGGTCATTCCATTTTAAGATCATAGGGTTGGTAGTTATAATGTTTTTTTACTGTAGAACATTAAGTATTCTTGATTACATCAGTATTCACCTTTAGCAGTCTCCATGTTGACCACAGCGCCATTCTATTTCTTTGTTTAGACAGTAGTGAATGTTCTCTTTTACATGTTTGTGTATGTGTCCTCCTTTCTTCTCTTTTAGGATGGAGCTATACTTACACTCTCCAAGCCTTTAGGTGATGCCTTAACAGGCAATGAGGCAGAAATGGAGCCTGGAGATGGACTGGGTAGAACTGACTGGAACAGTGGAGATGCACCTCGGCCTAATAGTGACAATGCAGATGTAAGCATTAAGTGTTCTAAATCTTTACTTTTTTGTTCTCTTCCTTACAGCTTCTTTCTTGATTTAATTTTAAGTTACATGAATTACAAGTGTTATCTTTTTACTTAGTTACTACCATTGCCGTCTTTAATATAGCAATTTTATGAACAGAAATTCTGTATACTGTTGGATATGAGCTTTTAATTTCAGAATTCATTTTTTCCTTCAGATGCCAATTGCTAAGTTTTTCTTTTGTGGGAATGGAATTTCCCAGTAGGTATCTTGTTTGTGGGTAGAGAAGTTAATAATGCCAGTGTTTTTTAACTGAACCAACTGTTGATATCTTTAAGAGCATGTTAATATTCCATTTGTGGTCACAGTGACTCAGTCTTGAATCACAGGGCATTTTGTCATTACAAAGAGGAAAAACCTTAGCTCTGTTGGATAGACTTCAGTTAATAGTACAGGTTTAATAACAGCACTTTCTTGATTAACCCAGAGACTATCAGATGAATGTGGGTATTTGTTTAGAAGATGGTAATAAAATATATTAAGTTGAATATGCTCTAGCACCATGACCACGTTGATGTTAAAAGCCAATTTCAGCATTATTTACTCATCAGTACTCTATAAGTAGTATGAAGCAACAGGAAAAAGACTTAAAAATAGATCAGTTTCTTTAAATGTGGTAAGGGAGGTAGTCTGAGCCAGTGTCATAAAAAAATCAAGTTAGTGAATTGTGACAAACAGATACATACTTTTTAAAGATTAGAAATGCAAATAAAGGTGCTTTGTATGTAGAAGGTATTATTTCTTGTGACTTTGTTGTATATATACATATACACGTAAGTGATGGTAAACAATGTAAGGTTTCTATCTTAATGAAAGTTGTGATTAAAAAGATTTTTGAAAGCCACTGTACCCAGGTTAGCTTTTTTTTAGTACTAGGGATTGACCCCAGGGTGCTTAACCACTGAGCCACATCTCCAGCCCTTTTGTATTTTTTATTTTGAGACAGGGTTTCACTAAGTTGCTGAGGCTGGCCTGGAGCTTTCAGTCCTCCTTCCTCAGGGATATTAGGGGCAAACAATCTCTCTTGGGTTGCTGGGATTACAGGTGGGCATGGTGGGTTCAGGTTGTTACCTTTTGAGGGTTAGGCCCAATGACTCAGTTCTTCGTGCAAGGTAAATTTGAGAACTTTTTTAGAAAGATGATGATAGGGGTCTTGTGATTGGGTTAAAGGTTTTAATGGAAACTTTCAATTTTGGGGGAGTACAGGGAATTGAACTCAGGGCCACTTGACCACTGAGCCACACATCCCCAGCCCTGTTTTGTATTTTATTTAGAGACAAGGTCTCACTAAGTTGCTTAGCACTTCACTTTTGCTGAGGCTGGCTTTGAACTCCTGATCCTCCTGCCTCAGCCTCCCGAGCCACTGGGATTACAGGAGTGCACCACTGTGCCTGCAACGGAAACTTGCAATTTTGACTCAAGAAAAGCTAACGTTTATTAACCGTATATACCATACATTAGTGTTTTATATTCCTTATCTTAGTTAATTCTCAAAACAGCCTTATGAAGTAGTACTATTGTTATTATAACTTTATGAAAGAAAAACTGAGACCACAGGGAATTAATTGATTTGCCAAACTTACCCAGTTAATAAATGATCTGCCTTTATCTAGTTCCAAAGTATCAGCACTCTCAATATAAACAGCAGTACTAAAGTATGAAAACACATACCATTTTAAGAGAGCAATGAAAATTTTAGGGTAACCTGGCACGTTAGGGTTATGGATGAAGTGGCTAGAGATTATTTTGTACTGGGAATATCTCTTGTACTCTTTTTTTAGTGCTTCTTTTTTTTTTCTTTGTACTCATTTTTTTGGTGCTTCTTGTCCTCTGTTTTTATGTTTTGTCTACCATTAAGTTCCTTGAGAGCACAGATACTCTTATCTGACTTCATGTTTCCAAAGCATAGGCATTTAGAGCAATTGATACCTATGAGAAATTTACATTTTATCTTTTATTTAGAGGAATGTTACAATAAAATCTGTGGCTTAGAAATACAACTTTATGAAGCAATGAGTTAGTTGGTAAGTATAGATACAGGTATTCCAATGATTTAAGACTGGCATGTAATTGATATTTTATATTTGAATGAACAACAAAATGAATGAGTCAGGTGTTTAAGCTTTATCTTGCATGTAGAGGAGAGGTACCATCAGAAACATGTCAGTGTAAAGAAATAAATTTCAGTAAATAAACAGGGAGATCTGTAGAAAAGAAGACTGCCTGACTTCATAAGAACTTAACAAATGTCCCAGCTGCTCGGAAGGCTAAGACAGGAGAATCGCCAGTTCAAAGTCAGCCTCATCAATGGTGAGGCGCTAAGCAACTCAGTGAGACCTTGTCTCTAAATAAAATAAAAAACAGGGATGGGGAAGAAAGAACTTAACAAATGTGTGTAGAATGACTGACAGTTAACATTTATTGAATACCTACTATGTGCCAGAAGTTGTACCTAATGGTATACAGATATTTTTAACTCTCACTAAAGATAAGGCTATTAGGGCCAAACAAATACCTGAACATTGTGGAAATTCAGATGAGAAGTGATGAAATCCAAACTAAAATTATCTACTGAACACAACAAACTCATGTGATTCTTACAAGTGTCAATTTGAGGTTAAAGATGTTCTACTTTAGCTTATGGATTTCCATGTTTGTTTCAATTGTACTGTAATAAGTTTGGAGGAACCGGTTTGTCGTCTTAACTTTTTTTTCTTTTTTGGTACCGGAGATTGAACTCAGGGGCACTTGACCACTGAGCCACATCACCAGCCCTATTTTGTGTTTTATGTAGAGACAGGGTCTCACTGAGTTGCTTAGCACCTCACCATTGCTGAGGCTGGCTTTGAACTCGCGATTCTCCTGTCTCAGCCTCTCTAAGTGCTGGGATTACAGGCTTGCGCCACTGCGCCCAGCTTCTTCTTAACTTTTGAATCACTGACTTTAATCTTTTAAGATTTTTTTCCTTTCTTTTAAATAGTATCCACTGGTATTTGTGATACTACCATTATTAAAAATTTCTGCTTTTGCTCACTTTACTGGAGGTTTTAAAGAATGCTTACATACCACTTCTCTCAAGATAAGGAACTGGGTCCCACATCATTATCCAAAATTCAGGGCATCTGCTTCTGGGTTTCAAGTTGTGAATTTTTTTTTTGAAAAGTTATTTACTTTGTAAAATTACCATACATATTTAAAAATAGATAAGGATAACTATCCCTGTCATGTTCCTGATAATCCAGCCTCAGCAGTCAGTCATCAACATTTGCTCAAACTTGTTTTATATGTAACTTCTATTCTCCACACCCTTCAAACACTGAGTTATTTTAAGGTAAATCAAGACTTTATTTCATTAATGTGTCTTTAAGATACTTGATGTTTAAAAAATATAACTATGATATCATTATCAAATATGAATTAATATTTTCTTAATATATGTTTACTTGTCTTTTTTTTTTTTTTAAATTTTTTCTTAGTTGTAGATGGACACAATGTCTTTATTTTATTGCTCTGTATGTGGTGCTGAGGTGAACCCAGGGCCTCACGCATGCGAGGCAAGTGCTCTACCGCTGAGCCACAATCCCAGCCCCTTATTTATTGTCTTTTAACAAGATTGTTAAAAGACAAGTAAACATTTTTTGAAAAGTTATTTAATTTGTAAAATTACCATACATATTCAAAAATAGATAAGGATAACTATCCCTGTCATGTTCCTGATAATCCAGCCTCAGCAGTCAGTCATCAACATTTGCTATATGTTTACTTGTCTTTTAACAATCTTTTTATAGTTTATTTGAATTAGGATCCAGTCAAGGTTTTCAGGTTGTCTTTGGTTGATAAGTCATTGCAGGTCTCTGCCATTTATAGTGGTTTCCCTGTCTTCTTTTTTCTTGATATTTTTGTAAAAGAAATTGGGTCATATATCCAGTAAAACAACTCACTTTCTAATTGTATTTTCATAGTGTTGTGTAACCTGTTCCTCTGTCTTTATTTCCTGAAAACTGATAATTTGATCTAGAGTCTTGATCAGATTAAGGTGTAATGATTATTGTTTGGCAAGAACAATTTGTTGGCGGTTCTGTGTACATCTCTTTATGTCACACTAGGAAGTGAATGTCTAGTTGTTTTTCCCAGATTGTTTTCAGAAGAGTTGATTCTCTAACATATTCCAAAGGTGACCAGTGAGGAGAGAGAGAGAGGAAAAGAGGGAGAGAGAGAGAGTGAGAGAGAGAGAGAGAAAGAGAAAGTGAAAGTGTGTGTATGTAATATTTTGAACTCATACATTCTAACAAGAGTTACCCTATTATTGGAATGTGAGAGTGCCTTCAGGTTGTTTCTTATGTTACTTTGACATGATTCTCCAGTATCTTTGGTAGTTTTCTTGCTTTTTATGTTGGAATTATTCTAATCTTACCTTTATTATCTTCTCTAAAGCCCCACAGTTATCTATTTCTCCAAGGTGGGCCATACATATGATGTATTGACATGTATATATATGTTGATATATATATATGTATATACATATACATACATACAGACACACACGGAGATAGATAACATCTGTCTTCCCAGTGGCATTCATACACAAGTTCTTGTTCCTCCTTTTCAATTGCTCTGAGAAATGGTTCTATTGCTTTGGGGTTCCATGTCCCCCCAGAAGTGACTTTCTACATGTCATATAGTTTGTATTTTATATTATCATCTCAAACATACCATTGTAAATTTTATGGAAATTGATGTAGCAACTTCACATGAGGCAGTGATAGAAAAATAGAAGCTTGATTTTATTTATATAAATAGGGCAAAGGGTTTTGTGTTTGTTTGTTTTTGGAGCCACTAGATCTTGAACCCAGGCTCATGCTAGGCAAATACTCCACCACTGAGTTGTAGCTCCAGGCCCAGGCAAAATGCTTTTAATTTGGAAAGTAAGGATAGTTGGGGAAAGCAGAAGTGAGAGAAGGTGGATAGAGTTTGATTTTGACATAATGCATTTGAGGTATATAATGTATTTAGGTAGAGTTATTTGGTAGAAATTAGGTAAAACTCTTTTGTGGGTTCTATATTTTTTATCAACATAAAACTGAAAAGCTGAGAGAATAAGTCAGGAAAAACATAGCAGAGGCAGGTATTATATGAGTTATTTAATAGTTTTAAATAAAAATATGAAATCCAGAATGCTACCTACTGTTTTTCCTTATCTACTTTTGGTGAGCCTGCTGAAATGAACTGAGTGCCATCCCTCTCTCCCTGCCCCTTAGAGTCCCAAGAGTGGCATGAAAGAGAGGATTTATCTAGAGGAAAGCCCAGAGAAAAGTGAAGCAATTCAGGACACTGTAAGTATGAAATCCATACAGTGAATGTTTTCTTTACCTTTACTTCTTTTTTTTTAATCTTCTTTTATCTCTCCTCTCTCTCTCCTTTTCTTTTCCCTCCCCCTCACTTTCTCTTTGCCTTTTTCTTTGATGCTGGGAATCAGTCATAGGGCCTTGCGCATGATAGGCAAGCCTTCTACCAGTGAACCACATCCCCAGCCCCTTTTTTTCCTTATATTTAAGGTATGGTAGAGAGGTCTTTTGTGTTTTCAGGGGACTTAAATCTATTAAAGGAATTTAATAAAGATTTGAACAAATGGAAAGGTAGTCCATAGTTAGTGGACTTTTTGGTTCTTGTGGTAAAATATACATAACATAAAATTTATTATTTTAGCCACTTTTAAGCGTATAGTAGTGGTAAATATATTCATATTGTTGTCGTTGCTGCCATCCATTTCCAGAGCTTTTTCATCTTCCTTGAATGAAATTTGCTACCCATTAAACATTTAACTTCTTATCCTCCCCTGTCCCCATCCCCTGGCAACCACTGTTTTATGTTCTGTGTCTATGAATTTGACTAATTTAGCTATTCATATAAATAAAATTGTACAATATTTGTCTTTCTGTGACTGGCTTACTTCAGTTAGCATAATATCTTCATGTTGTAGCATGTGGGAGAATTTCCTTCCTCTTTAAGAATGAATAATATTCCCCAAAATGTATGTGCCACTTTTTGTTTATTCATTTACCTGGCAACGAATACTTGGGTTTCTTCTACTTTTTGGCTGCTGTGAATAATGTTGCTCTGCTTTCAGTTCTTTCGGGTATATACCTGGAAGTGTGATTGTTAGATCTTACATATTTTAATTGAATGCTTTTAGCATTCTGATTTTATTTTTAAATTAGATTTGTTTGAAGTTTTTTGTTTGTTTGGTTTTGGTACTAGAGAGAAAACGCAGGGGTGCTTAACCTCTGAGTCACATCCACAGTCTTTTTTATTTTTTATTTTGAGACTGGAGCTCACTAAGTTGCTGAAGGCCTCATTAAATTGCTGAGTCTTGCTTTGAACTTATAATCCTCCTGCCTCAGTCTCCTGACACTCTGGGATTACAGGCATGTACCATCATGTCCAGCTTCGTTAAAGTTTTATAGTAAAATATTTAACAGACTTTTGTGACATATTGATTTTTAGCAACATAAGGACTATTGAAAAGCATACATCAAATTGCTTATAAAATTAAAATTTGTCTGACTACTATCCTAAACAAATTCTGTTGTTTTACCTGAATTTTTAAAAATAGAAATCTTGAAGTTAGAGGAATAAAAAAGTAATTTTTTAAAAAAAGAGTCAGAATAAAGTTAGGATACGCAGGGTTGTAACAGACTTAAGGAAGAAAAACTATGGATACATATTTATCCACTCAATTTATAATTTGTGGATTCATTTACATAGAGACAACTGTAATTTCTTGTGCAGACAACTCCTAAACCAGAATGGCCCTTCCCTTCTTTGCCAAGGTCCAGATCTTGCATGTTAATGTGCTGTCAGTTTTCCAAAATTTTGAAAATATGGTCTTTGATTTTACTGTTTATGGTCTTCAGAATATCCCATTTTGCTTTAATGCCTCTGTACTGCCTCTTTAATGCTAAATCCAACTTTGTGAGTAGACAAACAAATGCACTATTGCATGAGGTGATACCTGCCAGCCTACAGCTTCTTTATATAATTTTGTTACTGTAGCAGTGTTTGTGATATTACTTTTAAATGTTATTGTATTATGCCAGTGATTTTTAACCATTTTGCCCCATAGGAGACATTTGACAGTGTCTGTCTGGAAATATTTTGATTATCACACCTGGAAGGTGGGGTGGGTATAGATTAGGGGTGCTACTAACCATCCATCCTACAATGCATAGGACAACAAAGAATTATCTGGCCCAGAATGTCAATAATGGCAAAGTTGAGAAACTCTGCATTATACATTTATAAAAATGAATTCAAAATGAAAAAAATAGGGCTCAGTGAGAGATTTCAATTATGTATCGTTAATGAAAATTTTTGACTAGTACTTCTCACGTCTGTTAACCTTTGCTAAATTTGTCTTTCTGCTCTCATATTTTTCTTTGTCCTATTATCTTTGTCTTCATGCACTTTTTTTTTTTAATACTAGAAATGGAACCCAGGGCTCTCTACCACTGAACTATACTCCTAGCCTCTGCCTCTCTTTTTTTTGAGACAGGGTCTCACTAAGTTGCTGAGGCTGGCCTCAAACTTGTGATCCTCCTGCCTCAGCCTTCTGAGTTTCTGGGATTACAGGTGTGCACCACCATGCTGGACTGTCTTCATTCACTTTTGTTTTTAAGTTTTTTGTAACTTTATAAGCCAATTTTATGTCTTTTTGTAAAAGGTATAGGAATGTATAATTTAATAAATGAAGTATACAGAAATTGATTAGAACCAGATAACCAAAGGTATAGTGAACAAAAAGTATTTACTATTTTCAGGGTCAATGCTGGTTTTCCCTCTTTCCCCAAGAAATTATCAGTAGTATTGTGGTCATTTTCTTTACTGGAGTGGGGTTATGGCCTTAAAAATTTGAGAAGCATTGGTTTAAAAAACTAAGTACCTTGGGGCTGGGGTTGTAGCTCAGTGGTAGAGTGCTTGCCTAGCATGCGTGAGGCACTGGGTTTGATCCTCAGCACCACATACAAACAAATAAAATAAAGGTCTATCAACAACTAAAAAAATTTAAAAAAAAAACTAAGTACCTTAAAGAAAATAAACAAAGAACTCCCACTTATAAGTGAGCCATGTATTTTTGATGATTTGGCTTTGTTCTTTTTCTGAATTTGACTGCCAGATAATTTTTCTGTTTCTCTTTTCTGTTAGCAGGACACTCAGACACTTGTTGGGAGTCCCTCAACCCGTGTAGCACCTCATATAATTGGAGCAGAGGATGATGATTTTGGTACTGAACATGAACAGGTCATAATTTTTGACTTTCTGAGATGTCTGCTTTATTGCAAAAATAAACATTTTTCTGGAGATTAAAATAACATTTTAAGAATTTGAAACTAAATCTTAGATTCAGTAACTTTGCTTATTTTAGCTTTGGCCAGTGGAAACAGTGGAAATGATTTTTTTTTTAAGGCAGTAAGGATTAGGTCATTGATTTATACCTAAGTTTTTAATTTTGGGGGTGGGATGTTATTGAATATTTAATATTTTAAAAAACTTTTAAAGGGGCTGGGATTGTGGCTCAGTGGTAGAGCGCTCGCCTCGCATGCGTGAGGCACTGGGTTTGATCCTCAGCACCACATAAAATAAATAAAAATAAAGATATTGTGTCCATCTACACCTATATATATATATATATATATATATATATATAAACTTTTAAAATTCCAGTTATTCATTGATGATATATAGAAATACTTGTCTTAATTCTTGTCCTTGTATTCTAGGAGCTTCTTAAAATAGTTTTTGGAATTTTTCTACATAAATAACCACACTGTCTTTGAAGAGAGACAATTTTTTCCCTGCTTCCAATCTTTTCATTTGAAAAATTTTTTTATTGGTACTAGTAATTGAACCCCAGGGTAATTACTACTGCGCTACATCCCCAGTCCTTTGTTAATTTTCTATTTTGAGACAGGGCCTTGCTAAATTGCTTAGGGTCTTGCTAAAT
This sequence comes from Xerus rutilus, assembly GCA_028644305.1. Lineage (NCBI taxonomy): Eukaryota > Metazoa > Chordata > Mammalia > Rodentia > Sciuridae > Xerus > Xerus rutilus. The sequence goes on from CM053399.1 coordinate 92,651,974, forward strand.
TAGTGAGATTGGCCTTGAACTTGCAGCTTGCTGTCCTCCTGCCTTGGCCTCTGGGATTACAGGTGTGTGCCATCATGCCCAGCTATTTCTTTTTTTTTTTTTTTTATCGTGGAAATAGGAGTCACACCCATGGCTTTGCACATACTACATGAGTGTTGTACCACTGAGATGCATCTCCAACCCTTTTTATTTTTATTTTGAGACAGTCTCACCAGGTTGCCCGGGTTGGCTTCAATCTTGTAATCTTCCTGAGATTATAGGTGTGCACCACCATGCTGGTCAATCTGTGTATCTTTTTTTTCCCCCCTTTGTTCTTGCCTTTATTGCACTGGTTAGGACTGCAGTATGAGGTTGAATTGAAATGGTGAGATATCCTTGCCTTTTCCTGCTCTTAGGTAGAAGCATTCAATCCCTCACCATTAAATATGTTAGCTATAGGTGTTTTTATAGATGCTTTTTGTTAGGTTAAGGATTATTAAGTTAAAGAATATTCCAAGTTTGCAGTGAGTTTTCATGATGACTAGATGTTGAATTTTGTTGAAAGCCCAAGATAATCATATGGTTTTTATGATTTAATCTGTTAGTGTAGCAGATTACATTAATAAATATTAGAGTGTTTTGAGCCAGGCGCGGTGGTACATGCTTGTAATCCCAGCACATTGGGAGGCTGAGACAGGAGAATCATTAGTTCAAAGGCAGCCTTAGCAACAGCGAGGTGCTAAGCAACTCAGTGAGACCCTGTCTCTAAATAACACAAAATAGGGCTGGGCATGTGTCTCAGTGGTCGAGTGCCCCTGAATTCAATCCCCAGTACCAAAAAAAAAAATATTAGAGTGTTGAACCAGCTTTGTATTTCTAGAAGGAAATCCAGTCAATCATGTGCTATCCCTTTTTTATATTGTATGTAATTCATTTTTATATTTGCCAACAATTTTGGACTCTGTATTCCTGAGGGAGATTGGTCTGGAGTTTTCCTTTTTTATAATATCTTGTCTGGTTTGATAGTCAGATAGTGCTGGCCTTAAGAATGATTTGGGAAGTGATCTCCTATTTTTTGGTAGATACTATGCAGAATTGGTATTATATGGTTTTTTTAAAAATATTTTTATTTTATTTATTTATTTGTATGTGGTGCTGAGGATCGAACCCAGTGACTCACGCATGCGAGGCAAGCGCTCTACCACTGAGCCACAGCCCCAGCCCCTTATATGTTTTTTTACATTATATTTTAAATTTGTTACTATTTGTTTATATTAACTTTCTTCTCTATATAAATGTAAAAAGTCATGTGAAAATTGTGATGCTAGTTTGTCTTAGGTTTAACTATTACCATTTTCTATGTGCAGAGTATTTAGGGATTATATAAATGTTCTAGAAGATATCTTAACTTAAAATCATACAGCTCCATTTTCCACTGTTCTTTCTGTGATTAGGCCAAAAGCAAAGAAAAAACAGCTCTTCATTGTTGAGCAAAATCCTTTTCCACATTTTCAGGAATGTTATTGTTTATTTTTCACATACTGATTTCAAGACAGTATGTGCTCCTTGATGACTATTTCCTGAACTTCCATTCTCCTGAAATGGTCTGTCTTCTGATCCTAGGAAATGATTAATTTTTAGATGAAGAGATTCAGATTCCATGGCCTATGTTGCTAATAAATTTTAGTGAAATTTTTAAAATATTGAGTTTTTAAAACAAGGAGATTAAAGTGGAACTTGGATAGCTATGATCAGTTGAACTTATATTGCATTTCATATTTGTATATCAGTTATTGATGTATAGTTTTTTCTTCCTCTAGATCAATGGGCAGTGCAGCTGTTTCCAGAGCATTGAGTTGCTAAAATCTCGCCCTGCTCACTTGGCTGTTTTCTTACACCATGTAGTTTCACAGTTTGACCCTGCAACACTGGTAATTTATTTTGCAATTTAACTAATTCAGTCTTTATATTGAAGTTTTTTAATAGAACTTTTCATATCTACAAGATTTCATATATACAGCCTTCTTTTAGTTTTCCAAACACATGAGGGCAGATATGAAAGATACTTAAAATGTTATTCATTTTTTAAAGACTTGATCACATGGTAAAAACTACATTGTTGATGGTGACATGCCTTTTCCAATATTCCTATTCAGTAAGGATCTAGCAAGTTACCTTTTTTGATGATTTTTCACTTTATCTTTTCCTTTTCTTTCTCCGTGACAGCTCTGTTATCTCTATTCAGACCTGTATAAACAGACCAATTCCAAAGAAACTCGTCGCATCTTTCTTGAATTTCATCAGTTCTTCCTGGATCGAACTGCAGTAAGTTTACATGTTAATATTTTCTTTGCTTTAGTACATTGATTTATTGTCCTGCTGTTTCCAACATTCCCTCCCATGTTTTTGGACTTTTTTTTGTGCTTTCATATATCTGTATTATATCTCAATTATTGATTACTCTACTTTTTAAAATAATTTATAAATTAGTTTAGTTTTAGTTTTTGGAATAATTTCTAAATTAGTTTCTAAAGTAGATTTTAGGGATCATATATGTATGTATACTTGTGTTTTTACATGCGCATAATTTGAAGGAATAAAAAAACCCACAATATATATTATATAGTATAAAATGTACTAGTCCTAATATATATTTTTATCCTAATATATATATTTATATATGTAATATATAGGATACACACACACACACACATGTATACACACACACACACATTTATTTGTTAGTATTCCAAGGGATAATAATTGTATAATTGAACTCTGGGTAGCCTCTTGGAAGGTTAGAGGCACAAATTTAACTAAAAAGTGTGTGTAGGGGGGAATCTCACATACTGAGATTAATGATAATAGAGCTTTACTTTTACTAATAGAAATGTAAGGGTTTTAAACTAGTAAGTTTTATTCTTGGCCTTGCTACAAGCAAATAGCAGTTAGCCTTTAATGCTTCCATGGGTGATCATGCTGCCTGGATCACACCCTTTCACATTTCAGTTCTTTTAGATGATTGTTTCATACCTTTTCTTTCCTAAAGCTTCTGTCACTTCCTGTTCTAGCTTTTTCTCAGCTGATAACCTTGCTGTTTCTCTGCAAAAGTTAAGAACTTCTACCAGTTATATCACACACTTCCATCATACCATGTACTCTGCCCTTTTTCTGTATACTGTTAAGGAATTATCCAAACTCTATCCATGGCCAGTTCTCCCCTTTTTACCCAGTGTATTTCCTTATAACTCCTCAAAGACCTTGCTCTAGCTATAATTCCCCTGCTGTTTTGCATTGTAGATTTTTTTCCTATTGAAGCATTGCATTAACATGTAAAACATTATTTCTTTTATCTTAGAATAAACATGCACATGTTGACCCCACTTCTTCCTCCAGCTCCTGCCTAATTTTCTCTGTATTCCTTTACAAAGTTGCCTACATGCTTTTGTATTGCTAAATAAAATTCCCTTTTCCACAAGGCCTGCCCTGACCAGCTTACTAAATCTTATTTCTTTCACTGTAACTTCTTCTGTGTTGTTTTTGTCCATAGGATTTATATTTTATTTATTAATTTTATTTGTTTATATTCCTGCTCTCCTGACCTGAATATAAGCTTCATTAGGACTGTTTGTATGATGTAGTGTCTCCAACACTGAAGTTTGTTACATATCTATTCAGAGAATTTCATTGCTATTGTTTAAAATATACATCATTTTTACTAAAATAGCTTATTGTCCCGAAGAAATGACAGTACGTTTAAGTATGTTTGAATTTCTCATTTTGTAAGAGAGCTCTAAGCTAAGTCAAAACTATTTTGCTGCTCATGATCTTTGAGTATATAAACATTAAAGTGCAAGAAGGATTGGTTAATTTACTAATTATTCTTTAATGCTGCAGGTCATATTTATTTCATATAAATATCCACATACACAAATTTTATATGCTTTTTTTGTACTTGTATTAGAAAGACTTTTAAGAAAACTGATTTGAGTTACTGCTTGGCAACTTAAAGAGAAAGTTTTTCAGTCCATTTCATTATTCTTCAAATGAATACAAGAGATTTCATAATTTTTTAGCAGTGACTTATTTTCAAATTTAAAACTTGATAACTTTTATGGAAATTGTTTAATTTCTGGATGTATATGGATGACTGAAATAGGTATTCGGTACCTTATGAGCATGAAGAGGCTAAGGTATTTCTTCTAAATATAGAGTAGTAAAGTTTTCTTTCAGATTGTTGGAGGGGAAACACAGCAATCTGCTTATGAGACCAACAATTGTAGTTATTATGTGGAAAATCCTAGCTAAGAAGAAATAAATTCTGAGACCTTCAATTTAGTTAGTTCAATAGCAAGAACTATAGATGATTACTGATTTAAAACTCTAGAAACTCAGCATTGACATCCAATACTTTCTTACTGGAAGTGTGACTAAATAAAAACCATACGGGTTTTTAACTTTACATTGCAAAATGATTGGGAGTATTGTGGTCTGTAGGGTGAGCATCTCAAATCCAGGAAATAAACCTCATAGTTGTGTGAGTCAGCTTTTTCTATTACAATGTATACATAGTTTAGGTTTTATCTTTATTAATTTAAATGATATATAACTTGTGGTTTTAACTAATGATTTTAGGAAACCAAAGCCAAGCCTGGTACAGTGATGCGTGTCTATAATCCCAGAGATTGGGAGGCCTCAGCCTCCCAATTGAAAGGATTAAAAAATGAAAGGATTGAAAGTTCAAGGCCAACCCCTGAAACTTAGCAAGACCCTGTCTTGAAATAAAAAATAGAGTGGGCTGGGGATATAATGGTGGTAGAGCACCCCTGAGTTCAATCACCAGTACCAAAAAGAAAGAAAGAAAGAAAGAAAGAAAAAAGAAAAGGAAATCTGAGCCCATCTATTCATTAGGAACAAGTATGACACTGAAACATTCAGTCATCTAGTGAAAGTACTGTAGATATTTCCTTCATACCATAATACTGGGAAAAGAGCCTGTTTTTAAGTTTGAACAATAGAATATTCTGGGACAATGAGATTTGGATGAGTAAATGAGCTCATTTGTGAATGTGCCTGTCAGAGTAGGTATCCTTGTTTTATATGTTTATACAAGTACTTGTAAACATTATGAAAGGAAAATCTTTAGTGCTGTTTCACCTTTGTTTGATTTTGTTTTAGCACCTGAAGGTTTCTGTTCCTGATGAAATATCTGCAGATCTAGGTAAGTTTGGAGCACCAACATCCTGCAGAACTATGCCTCTTTATATATGTAGCTCAGCTCAGTTCTAATGGTTTTATCTAAGGCTTGGTAACTGGTTAAGCACCTGAATTACAACAGAAGGAGAGCCTATAATACATTTTAGAGGAAATGAAATCTGAATTCTGAGATTAAAGGATGAACTCCACTAAAAACTTCTCTGTTGTTCTCCATGACAAATTGGTACAAAGTAACATTGCTATGTTGCCAATGATCGTATGTTGCAAAGAACATACTAATAGATATGGGAATTAGAAAAATGATGTAGTCTGAGGAAAAGAAGAATGGCCAAGCATTACCTTCATTTCCCCCAACAGTATTTTCCTGATGTTGGTCATGCTGGCAGCTCCCACCTTCCCCTGCACTGTCTTTTTATTGTTAATCATGAGGCAGCCCTACCTTTCCCAGCTCTGTCTCTTTGATGTTAATAAAGCCAGCAGTTAATATCTCCCCTGAATAGATGCCTTCCTGAGGCAAAACCAGGAAGGAAGGGGCTTATCACCACAACGGAGTGATAAACTAATTGATGAGACAACCCAAAATTCCTAAATGCCCGTGAAAACTAAGAACATATATAAACCCAGTCCCTTCCTTTGTTCAGGGTCTCATTTTCCACCAGGAATATGGGTCTACCACCTCCACAGATGAATCCTCCCGAATAAAGCCTCCAATGACTTATATAGTTTGCTGCCGCCGTGGTCTTTTTGCCCTTACACATACCTTTAGATCAAATAATTTCTTTCCTTCTTTATGCAGAAAAGAGGAGACCTGAACTTATTCCTGAGGATCTACATCGCCACTATATCCAAACTATGCAGGAAAGAGTTCACCCAGAAGTTCAGAGACACTTGGAAGATTTTCGGTAAGCTTGGTATAGATAAAACCTGATGTGGTCATTCTGAATTAATTTTTCTTAAATAGGAGAAGTTGCACATTAAAAATTTTACATCAGTTAAGTAAACTATATGGTCTTATCCCTGTTACTAAATAGGAAAAAAGTATGGAAATTTCTCAGAAGATTAGGAATGGAACCACCATATGACCCAGCCACCCCACTCCTTGGTATTTTTCCAGAAGATCTAAAATCAGTATACTATAGTGATACATGCATACCAGTATTTGTAGCAGCACAGTCCACAATAGTCAAGTTATGGAACAAGCATAGATGCCCATCACTTGAAGAAGGGATAAAGAAAATGTGTATGTATACACAGTGGAGTTCTCAGACATAAATAAGAATGAAATTATGTCATTTACTGGTAAATGGATGAAACTGGTGAACATCATGCTAAGTGAAATAAGACAGAATCAAAAAGTCAAAGGTTGAATGTTTTGTCATGTGGAAGCTAGAGAGAAATAAGGAATAAAAAAGAGGATCTCATGGAAATAGAAGGGAGAGCAGTAGAGTTAGAAGTGGAGAACAAAGGGTGAGGGAGAAGGGGAGGCAAAGGAGAAAAACTGAGGAGTAGCATTGACCAAATTATGCCATGTGCTTGTATGAATATGTCACAGTGCATTCCAATTTTATATATAACACACAAATTAAATAGGAGGAAGATCAATGAAGTAGAGAAATGGGATCTTGGTGGGGAGGAAGGTAGGGAAGGACCGTGGTATTAGGGATTGAAATGGAGAAAACTATGTTCTATGTCAGTGAACCCCACAATTATATATAACTACAGTGCACTAAAAATTAAAGTAATAATAAAAAATCATAATGAACATTTGGAGTCAAAGAGTTAGAGTGGAACTGAGAACCTGCAGTCTTCATTCCTTGTGCTTTCAAGGTTTGAGCTCAGTATTGTGTCTATGCTAAGTGTGTTCTTTCGGGATATGTATCTTTGAGTGATTGCCTCTAGAATTTTGTCCCCTCTGGCATTCTAGGTGATGTGACATTTTGCCTGTTCCTAGAAACACATAGCTATTGAGACTTTGATGAAACATCTGCAGAGGGAGATGGCTTTTCCCTAGGCTATCTTAGGAGATTTCTCCTATTGCCTTTAGGCAGAAACGTAGTATGGGACTGACCTTGGCTGAAAGTGAGCTGACTAAACTTGATGCAGAGCGAGACAAGGACCGGGTAATTTTGGAGAAGGAGCGGGCATGTGCAGAACAGATCGTTGCCAAAATTGAAGAAGTTTTGTAAGTAATAGAAGTGTATGTGGAAATGTTAATATTGCTTGAAGTACTCCAAACAAATTTAAAATGGCAGTCAGCGTATATGTGGAGCTGTTTATTTTGTCATAATACTTAAGAAACTGCAATTTTTTCCCTGATATTTCATTTTAGATAAAGTTCTTAGACTAAATGTAGCTCAGTGGTAGAGGATTTGCCTGGGATGTGCAAGGTCTTGATTCGATCCCCAACACCATGCACACACACACATACACACACAGTTCTTACACTTCTTTTTCTGGGTGTTGGTAAATGAGTGACAGCGAAATTTGAGTGATCTATATACCAGCTGAATGCTTTCATTGATTTTAATTCGTAGACTTTGGAAATATTTCTTATGGTAAAACATATATAGTTAATGACAAGTGTGAGTTCCTTTTGAGATTAGGGTTCTCTTGATATTTTACTCTAAATGATACATGTAAGGTGAGGTACAAAGTGTTTGGTTTTGTTCTGTTGTTTCAAGTGTCTTGAGTTTAATAGCAAAATTTTAAATAAACTTATATGTTTCATTTTTAAACATTTGTATTTTTAGGATGACTGCTCAGGCTGTAGAAGAAGAAAAGAGGTAACATAACTGTCCCAGCTCCCCATCCCCAGAATTTTAAGAATAAAGGAAGCTTTTTTTTTTTTATCCGAGCCCTAAATTAGTTGATTTCTTTTAACTTACACATGAACTATGGTCTCCCCCTGGTGGCCTTATGTTATATTTGATTAATATTCTAGTGATATATGAGTAGACTTTTTTTTGTGTACAGTGAATAGATCCTAATTTATTTTTCTTAATTAATTTTAAGAATTCCATTGTTGGGTTGGGGTGTTGGATGTCATTTGATGTCTTTATTCTTACTGACCCTCTGTTCTCAAAAGTCTTATTTTTATTCCATTCTCTAGTTCCACAATGCAGTATGTTATTCTCATGTATATGAAGCATTTGGGAGTAAAAGTGAAAGAACCTCGAAATTTGGAGCACAAGCGGGGTCGGATTGGATTCCTTCCAAAAATCAAGGTGAGACTTGGGAGGCTGAGGCAGGAGGATAACAAGTTTAAGGCCAGCTTCAGCAACATAGCAAGGACCTAACTAAGCAACTTAGCCCTGTCTCAAAATAAAAAATAAAAAGGGCTCAGTGGTTATGCACCCCTAGGTTTAATCTCTACTAGAAAAAAAAAATTAAGGTGAGACTGGAATGATAAAAAAGTGATCAAGGCTTAGTGCTTCTTTACAGTTGGTGCACTGTTTTCCTGCTTCTTAATATTTGCTGAAGCAGCACATTAGCACTTAGGCATAACAATAGGTAGATATTGTCCTTGTTTTCAAGAAACTAGTGATAAAGACATGTAAGCTTATTATTAGATAGTGTGAAATATGAAAATAGCAATTTATATGGAGTGCCTTCCCCAACTGTTATTGCCTTATGCTTTTAGGGTACCTGTAATAGTTTGTAATCATTTGTGTTTTGTTTTACTTTGCCAGATTTTAGAACTCTATGAGGTCTAAATTATTATATCCTCAACTTTTTTCATAGTGCTTTCACGTTATGAACTTGTTGGATGGATGAATGAATTGTTTAGAACAAGCTCCTGCTAAATGTGTAAATTCACCCAGTTAATAAGTTCTTGGTAAAACTACCCTTTTATTTCCCAAAATTAGCATCTCTAAAGGGCTTGAAAAGACATCTTGAAGTTGAAGTATCTATAATACTATGTGCCACCTTTTGACGAGCGTTTTGTGTATGTTTGTACTAACCATTAGAATTGCATTTATATGTTTGAAAGCAGCAAAATAAATCTTCTATAAGGTTTCTCTTATCTCTTTGATTGTATTTTAACTCTAGCAAAGTATGAAGAAAGATAGAGAAGGCGAAGAAAAAGGGAAGCGAAGAGGATTCCCCAGCATTCTAGGACCCCCAAGGAGACCAAGTCGTCATGACAATAGTGCAAGTAAGTATGTTGAAGTTTGAAATGCTGTGTTCCCTCCATTCCATGTAGTGTTTACATCACAGACTCATGGGCTAGAGTGGGTTGCTGGAGGAAGGTGTTCTCGGGATGATGTCACTGAACTTTCAACATGCCTTATTTCCCTTCAATGCTATTTCTGATCTTAATACCCTTATGTTGTTGTGTAACTGTCATAAGCATCTTTAGTGGCAGTATGCTGTTAGATGATATGATATGATATGATATGGTCTCTCCCACCAGGGGGAGACCATAGTTCATGTGTAAGTTAAAAGAAATCAACTAATTTAGGGCTCAGATAAAAAAAAAAAAGCTTCCTTTATTCTTAAAATTCTGGGGGTGGGGAGCTGGGACAGTTATGTTACTTCTGATTTTGTTTTCATTCAAGTTGTATTTGTTAAATTTAAAAAGCAATATGTGCATAGGTCTCTCCACCATACTTTGTTTAATCTCATTTACTATTCCCTCCGTAGTTCTGTTTCTTCACCTTTTCATTGTGCTGTATTTTCTAATCTCCCTCTACTTCAGTCCCTGACCTAGTCGAGAGAGATCATACCACTAAAGAGGGCTGCAGGAGAATTAGGGATAGTGGTACTCTGGGAAGAGCAACTAGATCACGTAGTGTTTCTCATCTTAGTATCACCTTTGAAATTACTGGCATGCTGGAGGTAGAAGTGGAATTGTGGAACAGTGATACTGAATGTCCCCCATGATGTAGAATTCTTATTCAAATGCCAGTAGTACCCTGATTGAGAAACACTGACAGGAGGTTGAGGAGCTGGAGGATTCCACAGATGCTGTCATGATCTCCAAGGGATAGAGAAAGTTTTTGGAATTTGGAAAGATGTGAGGATATACAATGTTGTGGATGATAACCCTAGTGTCTACAACTTCTCATGGTGATGCATATGGATAAGGATAATGAACAGAATAGATAAGTTTGGATGGTCTGAGGCATATTGTGATAATAAAGTTGTGAGTATTAGGAAAAAAGTGGAGTGTGGCTTGTTAAGCATGCACAGAGATTAAGGGCTTCTTTTTCATTCTTACAAACGATACAACTCCATACTACGTATCTCTGTCATTCAGCATCCCCCCCATTGCTCTCCTTATCTCCTTTATTTATGATCGTTCTTCTGCTTCATCCTCTTATCCTCAACTTTCACCTTCTCACTCCCTTTTCTGTTCATCCTCCATCTCATCTCCCTTCTTCACTTTCCTCTCCCTTTCTCTCTTTGCCCACCTCTCCTTTTTTTTCCTCCCACTCCCTTCTTTCTTTGTCTCTGTTCCTCACTCTGCACAATAATTCATTTTATATTTTTCTAGGGCCTATATTCCAGGCATTATTTTTCCAGATATTTTAATGTTTCCCCTTTTTTAGAGCTGTTTAGCTACACAGATGATTAACCATCATTTTCTGTTCAGTTGGCAGGGCCATGGAACTACAGAAGCCACGCCACCCTAAGCATTTATCCACACCTTCATCTGTGAGTCCAGAACCCCAAGACTCTGCTAAGGTGCGGCCATGTGGCTTAGCAAATGAAGGAACAGACATTGGATACGTTCCTGCCAATTCCGTGTCCTCTGTGGCTTCAGGATCCACTCTTTCCCAGGAAGGAGGGAAAGAGAATGATATGGGTGAGCCAGTGCTGTAGTTCAGCTTAACTTGGTGTCAAGATTTTTAAACAAATACACTAATTGTACAGTGGAGAGGCAGATTATTTTAATCAGTACTAAATCACAGTTTAATTTGATTTTAACATTTTAATATTTTCCAACCCATGAGAAATTTATGCTGAATGATAATTTATAGTTCCCATCCATCCAAAAAAATGAGTTCTCTGTCAGACATTAGCTTTGTACCAAATGTCAGCGTACAATAATTATACACAGATGCTTGCCCAATGCAGCTTTAGTTATATGGGGGGATAGTCATGCAAGTGAAAAATTCAGATTGTGCTAAGTCCAAGAAAGAAAGGTAAGAGAAGAATAGAGGGACCTGGGCAGTAGTTAGAAGTAGATATGGGAGATGGAGGATTCTAAGGAAGACTTTAAAAATCTGATATTTTTAAAAATGTTTAATGAAAAATGTGGAGATTTTTTAAAATGTTTAATGAGAAGCCAGCTGAGAAAAGAGAGTGACTATGTGGGAGAGAGTATAAGCAATAGAACAAAGTTTCAAGTCAGCAAGAAGAGATAAGGTGTTGAATGTATATGAAGGGCAAAGCTTTTAGCTGAAAGCGAGGTTTTAGTTAGATGGGCAAGGGTAAGAGTAAAGGAGGAAAAGAAGTAATTGCAGTAGAGAATTAGGAAAGGAACTTATTACCATATTTTTTCATACTTATTATAATGAAGGGTTTCTTAAGCAAGTGAGCTGGGAGAACAGCTGGTTTTGTTTGGAGAAGGGAATGCCCATCTATACTAGTGGTTTTTTTTTTAATATTTTTTTAGTTGTAGATGGACACATATCTTTATTTATTTTTATGTGGTGCTGAGGATCGAACCCAGTGCCTCATGCATGCAAGGCAAGCGCTCTACCACTGAGCCACAGTCCCAGTCCTATACTAGTGTTTCTTAAGGCTGTTCAATTTCTGGTGATGACATGATCAAGAATAAAGCTTTGGGAGTGGTTAGTAGGATAGTGTAGAGGAGATTACTAAGGATGAAGAAGGCAAAGAACCAAGAAGCCCGGAGTTTGAATAGCTTGATATACATAGATTTGGAGGTCACCTAGTATGATTTGAGCATGCAAAGGAGAAGTATGAGCTAGCAGCCAAATGTTTAGGGCTGCTAGATGATTGTTGTGAGGAAGGAGAACATCTGATAATATCCAGGGAGTGAGTACTTCAGTGGAGCAAATAATTTTACAAGAAGACAGCAAGATAATGATCTAAAAGTCATGTAAGGAAGAGGAAGGCTATTTGTCATATCTCCACCCTGAAGTACACAGTGTAAGACAGAAACATTAGTTTCTATTTGAGAGGATTGTGGCAGTATCTAACCCTTGTGGGGTAAGCAGTTTTCTATTTAAGTCAAGTAGGGGTGACATTTAGAGAACTGTTGGGATTTTGTCAGGTATGGAATTCTAAAGGTGTCAGATTGAGTATATGCATTCATATTTCATGGCTCCCATGACTCATTCAAATCAAAACATAGTAGGTAAGGTATTAAAAATCATAAAGAGATAGTAGAGGAAGGGATTATGTTCTTAACAGATATTTGGGAGATTGAAAGTGGACAAGACTGATTTAATGTATAAAACAATGTAAAGGAAGTCAGAACTCATAATTTGTTTAAGGAGTCCAATGTGGAAACCAGTCTAACCGTTGAAACCATGGAGAGACTTTGGGCTCAGAGTTAGCTAAGTAATGGAGTACATAAATAAGAAATAGAGCTACAGTGATGAATGTCTGTAATCAAAACAGCTATGTCAGCACCTTCTGACCCTTGCTTTATAGTAGTCTGTCATTTATGGACAAGAAGAAACCCAGTATGCTCTTTTTTAAAGAAATTGGATGAATCATGTAGGGAGTTACATTTTTCATGGAGTTGACGCCCTGGAATTCCAACATTTGGTCATCCTGTAGAGCCAGACCATAGGCATGCCATGGATTCACCCTGCTTAGGGTTCTCAACTAGAACAGAACTATTTCCATACAGCAGCAAAAGAAAGCCAGATCAGCTGCCAGTCTTTCATTCTTAAATGTGAACATCACTATTTATTCTTGAACAAATTTTCATATTAGAGTTAAGATCTAGTAAAATACATAATATCAGATAAATTAAATAGCAGCACAAAGAGAGAATACAAACCAAACAGGAAAACTATTCTTAGAAGGAAAAGATACTTTTGGTAATAGACAAGAACTTTTAAAAAATACCTCTAAATTAGATACTATATTTCGAGACATTAAAGAAGTTATTAAATCTATAATGCAATAATTGGATTTTGTGAAAAGGGAGAGCTAAGCTGGGCCTGGATCAGGCCCAATCTCAGTGATTCAGAACACTGAGGCAAGAGGGTCACAAATTCATGGCCAGCTTTAACAACTTAGTGAGATTTTATCTCAGAATAAAAAGTTAAAAGGATTGGGGATGTAGTTCAGTGGTAAAGTGCCCCTGGGTTTGATCCCCAGCACCCCCCCCGCAATTTAATATAACTATTAAATGCAGTACAGTGAGTATTGTATAGTTATTAATTGCTGTGTGATAAATTACTCCAAAACTTAATGGCTTAACACAAAATTCTTTATTACCTTACCTTTTTGGTGAGTGAAGAATGTTACAGCAGTTTAGCTGGGTACTTCTGGCATAAGGTCTCTTTAAAGGGTGGGAGACCCCCTTCTTAATGTCTCAGCTTCTCACCACATAGATTTCTCCAAAGAGCTGCTTTAGTGTTCCATGACATAGAAGCTGACTTTCCACAGAATGATCTGAGAGAGAGGACAAGAAGAAAGCCCAGTCTTACAACTTAGTCTCTGTTGGTATACACTGCTACTTCTGCAAATTAGAACCAAGTCCTTGAATCTGGCCCACATTCCAGGAGAGAGGAATCAGGAGCTACCCCTGAAGGGAGGAGTATCAAAATATTTGTGGACATATTTTCAAAGTACCACAGTTTCCAATATTTAAAGTAGAAAATAAGTCCTTAAAAGTGAAGGAAATATTTCAGAATGTTTATAAGAAATGTCAAAAGATAGAAATTTGAGAGAAAAGAAGTATATAGAGAACTACAGAGGTCCAACATCTGTCTTTTTCACTGAAAGTCAGTAGAGGACGTGGAGAAGTGATAGAGAAACAATGGGAACTGGTTTCCCAGAATTGAATTTTAAAAAGCATCTTTTCTCACAGAAAGGGCTCACTGAGAACCAACCACAGTCCTGTGTCCCTTAATGATGGGAACATATTCTGAGAAGTGCATTGTTAAGCAATTTCATTGTTGTGCAACTGTTTTATAGTGTACATAAGCAAGTTAAGATGGCTAGGGCATCACTAGACAATGTAATCTTTTGGGACCATCGTATTTATGGTCCATTGGTGATTGAAATGTTATGCGGCACATGATTATATATAATGAATGATTTAAAAAAAATTATACCTAAAATGCCCTCAGAAACATCAGTGCACCAGGAATAAATCCTAAAAGCTTTTAAGAGAAAGGAAATGGTGATTATGGTGCTTCACATTTCTCATAACACTGCTAGGATGCAAAAGAGCAATGCCTTCAACTTACTGAAAGAAAATGGTTTAGACCCTTCCTTAATTTTGCTCCCACCTAAACTTTCCATCAAATACAAGGAAAGAATAAAGACATTTCCAGATGTGCAAGGATCCCAAGTGAGAGAAAAATTAAGAAAGAAAATGTCATGAGATCCAGGAATAGTCATAGGAAAGTGACAAAGGGCAATTTTAGGATGATGATGATGATGTCACGGGCCAAGGGAGGTACTGTACTAGACTGAAACACAAACAGGCCACGGATAAGAAAAATGAGGATTTTAAGCAGCTGATAGTATGAAGTAGCAGGTGAAAAAATTTGAGACAATAAAATTATATTACTTTGACAAAAACGAAAGTATTTAGACATGGTAATAAAAACAGTTGTTAAAAAACTAAGTCATGCTTTAAACATGAAGCAAAATAAAGTGGCCTGATCTTAAAGCAATTGGTAGATTATGAGACTTTAGTATAATAAACATTCTATTTCAAGTAGCCCAGGAATTGCATCATTGCACCAGTAAAAAAGAAAATATAATCCGAACTAGTATTATCTTTTAACTTGACAGGGATAGTATGTATATGTGTGGTGTAGATTGTATATGACAATATGTATATTCTCATAATGATGTAAGCACACTGTATTGGTTTTCAGACTTTTAAAATCTTCCTTCTAAGCAAAGCATAGAATATTTCATTGTGAATCCTCTTAATGATACAAATGAAGATGTAGTTGAAAGAAATACACAGTAGAAGTAAAGAAATATGTTAGAGGGAAGGATGTGGACACTAAATCTCTAATCTGACATAAAAGAGTTGAAATATTAGCTGCTTGATGGAACAAAAATATAGACATGTTATATTTAGGTATTAAACAGTAACTCAGCTAGTAGTAATAGTATAACTGTTAAACTTTGGGAAGAAATGGAAGAAAGTGTAGGTGGGAAGTATAGGTGAACAAAATCCTCAGAGGGGGAAAAAATTGATATCACCAAAAGATTATAAATCAAGAAAAATAAGTAAGAAGCTATTATTTGGAGTTGGGCCACCTTTAATAACTACTAACATCTGCATCATTATAGCTAACATTGAAAGTATGAGAACTGGTGCTGTAGTTCAGCAGTAGAGCATTTTGTCTAGCACATCCAAGGTCCTGGGTTCACTCCTCAGCACTACAAAACATAAGCTTCCATCTGAAAGCATGAAAAAAGGTTCTGGAGGTGGAAAAGTGGGAGATTGTTGCTCCAATTCATATACTTTTCTAAACTGAGCTGTTGTTAACTCAGTTGTTCTCACGCTGATTTTTTAAAAAACTACTTAAAATTTTTTCCTATTTATGGTTTTGTGCATTTTAAAGTTTTATGTATTAAAATTTTGGTTCTAGCTAACTTGCATATGTTTAGATAAGAATGTGGCTGTTGGGCTGGGGATATAGCTCAGTTGGTAGAGTGCTTGCTTCTCATGCACAAGGCCCTGGGTTCAATCCCTAGCACCACTGGGGGGCGCGGGGGCGAAGACTGTGGTTATGGATGAGGTTGAAGCTTTTCTGGGGACTTGATCTATCTTTCTTTCTTTCTTTCTTTCTTTCTTTCTGTCTCTCTCTCTCTTTCTCTCTTTCTTTCTCTCTCTCTCTCTTTTGTGATTCTGTGACTTTATTGAATATTAACACACTTTTAATGACTTTTGTCTTTTCAGGATCAAAACAAGTTGGAGAAACACCAGCATCTGGAGACTCATTTGATGGCACACCTCGTACTCCCAATACCATCTTTGATTTCCCACCTCCTGCATTAGACCAAGTGCAGGAGGAGGAATATGAAGTAGAAAGGTAATTCAGTGAGATCTGAAAGAAGTTTAGGGCATTGCTTAAAGCGTTTTGAATTATAATCTATTTGTGTATTATCTACCATTTTTCCTTATTTAGTAGTTAATACTAGATAGGTACTTAAATTTTCCTCTGTTCATTTTACATGAAATATCTCCTCTATCTGGGAGAATTGGAGCCATTGGAGTTTGACCCAGTTTTCAGTATCTTTCAGCACTATTTATTCAGAAAATTAGAAATCACCCACATGTCTACCAACAATAGAATGGATAAAAAAGACATTCTGATATGTGGTCATAAAATAGAATAATATAGAACAAAGGAAAATAAAGGATTGACAGCTATGAGCAATAATGTGAAAGAGTTTCACACAATATTGAATGAAAGAAGCTAGACATGAAAAAATTATACTGTACTGTTGCAATATATAGAACTCAAAAATAGGCAAAATGAATCTGTGGTGTTAAAACGCTTTACTCTTGGGGTAAAGGGGTTCCAAGAAGTGGAAGGAGGTGAAACACAGGGGACCTCTGGTTGCTCGCTGTATTCAGTTTGTTGACTAACTGCTGTTTATACAAAAAAGTCAGTCTCGTTTGTGAAAACTCATTGATCTATATATTTATAATTTATGCATTTTTCTATATAAAAAGTTGGAAAAAGATTAGAAGGATCTATTGCAAAATGCTAACAGTAAATATATCTGGTTGGTAGGAACATGGATTTTTCTAAAAAGTTTTTTGACATGTTCATGTATATTCCAATTTAATAATAATCAGGTCTTGTTATTTCAGTCTGATTAAAGTAGTATTAAATTGCTTAAAAATGAATTAGGTCTAATCAATTATTATAATTTTGGATATAAAGAAATGAATATTAATCAAAATTGGGATTGTAACTACCACAAGAATTTTCCTTATAAGTATAGTATTCCTTTGAGTACCAATTCCTTATAAAAATGTTATGTATTTTCTGGTGTCAAAATTATATATCATGTTGACTCTTTATTCTCCACCATTTTAGGGTGATGGAACATGGGACACCAAAACCCTTTAGAAAGTAAGTAAATCTTCAGTAGCTTTGAATAAAGGTACATTTTAAGAAATAGAGTTTTTTCCCCTAAAGTTTCTATCTTAAAGGAAAAGAAGTCCTGTACACAAAGCTGTTAAATTGTATAAAGTTCTTAATGTACACAAATAAATCAAAAGATATACATTGAGGTGTATATAACATATATAAGCTGTTTTGTAGGACAGGAGGATATTTTAGGCTTTTTGATCAAATGCAGAAACCTAACTGATTTATAGTAATCTTAAGACTTGTGTAGCTTCACATTGTCCACCTGAAGTCCTCAAACAGAATTTGTCATTTTTCTTCATTAGATTTGACAGCTTAGCCTTTGCAGAAAGTCAAAGTGAGGATGAACAATTTGAAAATGACCTAGAGACAGATCCACCCAACTGGCAGCAGCTTGTTAGTAGAGAAGTATTATTGGGACTCAAACCTTGTGAGATCAAAAGACAGGAAGTGATTAATGGTGAGTTTAATTTGTTTTTGTCATTCATGTGTATTAAGTTTTATTAGAATAAAGCAACCCCCTCAACCCTGGAGTATGCTTCAGTTTCTCTTAGCCTTTTGTTTTAAACAGAGATGGAATTAAATTAGATAAATGATCCTTGAACCCTTCAGCTCAATAAATGCAAATGATATTGTAATTCTTACTGATAACTTAATAGGAAAGAATGTTTAGCCTTCAAGATATTCAGGATCCATAGCATTATAGTTCAGAGTTGAAGAATCATTGAAATACTTATTCCATCACTTTACTTTCAAATTAAGTTATTTTTTATGCATTGATTATAAATAGGAAGCTAAAAAACCCAATGGGATTCATTGAGTTAATTAAGATTATATAGCTGATAAGTTAAAACGAGAAAACTAGGATCCATGTCCTTTTGAAGCCTGGTATAGCATTCTTTAGTTACTTTAACATGTATGTGACAGTTATGTGGCCTGAATGCTGTACACTAATCCTTAGGGTGATTTGAATAAATTCCCTGTCTCTGACAACATTGCAACATAGTGAAGTTACAGTGTAGCTCCAGAAATGAGAGTTTATAGGAAAATTGGATAACCAAAAGCACTATTATTTCTGAAGAAGGCTCAAATTAAAGGCTGTATGGTATTGAGACTTTTAGTTTTCTAATATTGTCATTTTGATAGGTAGGTGTTATAAATGGAAGAGTGGGGGTACACTTAACTTTTAAGTACCAAATTGATTTGAAGGATATTTTTCTTAATATTTAACTCAGAACACCTATGGTGGAGAATTTTATGGAATCAAACTGATTTCAGAGACATCCTTTATAAATGCTAAATATTATTTAACTCATTTACTACCTAATTCCAGCTCAAAGGCTCTAGTTAGACCCATGGCTCCCTCCTTCCTTTATTTTTTCCTTAGAATTGTTCTACACTGAGAGAGCTCATGTCCGAACATTGAAGGTTCTTGATCAAGTATTCTATCAGCGAGTATCAAGAGAAGGAATCCTTTCACCTTCAGAACTACGGAAGATTTTTTCAAACTTGGAAGATATTCTTCAACTTCATGGTAAGACAAACTGGCTGTGATCTTCATTTCCAATAGAGAAAAGATTGGGTCTGTATGGCAGCTCTTTGGCACTTTTATATAATTTCATGTAATTTTGTAAATATATCTATGTTGCATTCCTGAAGTAATACATGAGTACATAATGTAAATGAAGAAATGATACGATCTTTGACTAGATCTTCCCCCCCCCACAATCAATCTTTTGTGTACAAAGTATTAACATAGGGCTTCAGGTCAAAAGTCAGTACGTAAGCTAAAAAACATGAATAGTCAAAATTACCCTTAAACATTTCTTATCAATTTCAGTGTAAAAGGTTTTAAAAATATGTATCCCGTGTAATAATACATGTAGAAGTAGATTTTGTAAATAGCAATACACAATATGGAATCCATAGTGTGATAAATTTTAGGCATTGGTTTATTGTGTTGTTGCTTGAAACACATTTTGTAAATATACAAAAATTCAACCTTGTGGCTTCCCTGTTTGAATCATATACTTTTATAGATAGTAGTAGGATATTCCACTCTTCGTAGGTCACAATTTCTCTGACCCTAAATTTTCAGTCTCTCTTTGTCAAGAGCATTATTACTTCCTACCAACACTTGCCAACCAAATTGATGTTCTCTACAACTTTGTGAGTAATCTTAGGTTTTTTCAGAATGCATTGATAAGTTTAGGCCTGATTACATCTATCGCCTGTAAACATGACACATTTTGAGAGGAACAGTGAGCAGA
This sequence comes from Xerus rutilus, assembly GCA_028644305.1. Classification (NCBI taxonomy): domain Eukaryota; kingdom Metazoa; phylum Chordata; class Mammalia; order Rodentia; family Sciuridae; genus Xerus; species Xerus rutilus. Next base: position 92,671,727 of record CM053399.1, read on the forward strand.
ATCACCTGTACTGTTTACACTTAAGTTCTTTTTGAGCATGATTGTAGATGAAGTCTTGAGGTTAAATGATGTTTGATGCCACTGCACTATATGTGATGTACTAGTTTCTAAAAACATTGTTAGATGCTTTAGCATTAGATTTTCAGGTAAAAACACTGGTTAGACACTGTTTTGCAGTGCCTAGATTCGTAAGCATATGATCAGATTTTAAGGAGATTAGAAGGAGCTATGCTATTTTGAAATTTTTTGTTTTTGAAAACTTAGTTATCAAAGTAAAGTAGGTGTGTACTAGATTTTTTTCTTTTTTTAAATTTTTACTTAAAAATTTTTTTCTTTTCTTTAGTTGGACTGAATGAACAAATGAAGGCTGTTCGAAAGAGGAATGAGACCTCTGTTATTGATCATATTGGGGAAGATCTGTTGACCTGGGTAAGGAAATTTTCTATTTCTAATATTTTTATAGACATTTGATAAGATTCAAGGTCATGCTTTTCCAAATATGCAAACGTATCCATTTTGCAAAGTTAATGCAAAGCTGAAATGGTTTTGAGTGTTTATAGTCTTGATTAATATGTTTTAATGAGTGCTCAAACTAAGTGTTATATTTTATTGAAATAAATATACTAGTCCTTTGTGTTTTAAAAACAAGTAAAAATCTTAATGGAAATAAATTGATACAGAATTTTAGCCATCTTCTGTTGTTCAGATCTTGAAATTGTACACCCTATGAGACAATTGTAGATCCATATCTGCTATCACAATAGTAGAAGAGTGAAAATTACTTAATTTTATGGACAGTATGAGGAAGGAGTTCAAAGGCTGTCATAGTTTTTTTGTCAAATTCCATCTTTATTTCTAATTCTGTGAATATATACTGTATAGTGCTGTGAAAGGAGCTAGGGACATAGTGGCAAGCAAAACATACATGTCTCCTGCCCTCACAGAACTTAAGTTATTTAAAGCAAGATGAGTACAAAAAAAAGGGGGGAAAACACAAATTATTACGGGAACATATAACAGAAGGACCTAAACTAGAACATATTGAAAACCGTCTTGAGGAAGGCATTTGATATAAAATTTTTAAGGAAGTATATGTAGTTAAGGCAGTGAATAACAATAAAGTCTGTGACTTAGTTCTCAAAATTTTAACATAGGCTGAATAGGAATGGTTTAGATAGGCCCACTGAAATTTACTTCACCATATATACTGCTTGAGGGAATGCCACAAGATTTTAGTAATTCTAAAATTGTAACTTTTAAAAAGATTAGAGATTAGAAAGTTAACTAAAATAATCTTTATCTTACTGCTTTCATTGGTGGTGAGAATTAATCTTACTACTTTCATTGGTGGCCCAGAATCTCCTGATCTATTAAAAGATCTCTTTTTTAACCACTTGACTCAGAACAGGAGCAGCAAATCCTAATCCAGTCTCACCTTGCACTTTCCATTTTAGACCCACTTTGGCATTATTGTTATTAAGGAGATTTAATTTCTTTGAAAAATTCAACTTATTATTATCCCTTATTATCCCTTTTTCTTTTCTTTTCTTTTCATTCATTCATTTATTCATTCATTCATTCATTCATTCATGGTATTGGGGACTGAACCCAGGGGCACTCTACCACTGAGTACATCCCCAGCCCTTTTTATATTTTGATACAGGGTAAATTGCCTAGGATGGTCTCAAACTTGTATTTGTCTTCTTGCAACTCCCTTAGTAGCTGGGATTGTAGGGTGTGCCACCATGCCCAGCTTCATCTTGTTTCTTGATCTCAGTGTAGGCAACAAAAATTATAACTGAGTGGTTTCACAATACACTACTCACTTGAAACAAAAAACTGAAAATTTTCTAAGACCATTATTTCCTTTTATAATATCACAGAGTATAGCATCCATTTCTGTGTCAAACTTGGATTAAAAGGTTGTAAGGTGTGTGGATTTAAGATATTACACCTTGATTCCCAAGCAGGTTCATTTGCATCTCCTACAAATAAGGTTTAATACCAAGTGTCAAGTGACGTTTATCATTAATAAGATAAACAAGTGCAATTGATCCTCTTATAGCCCATTAGACTGCATAAATCTGTATGGCAAAAGAAAGTGGAGAAACATATGAGCAAAGTGATACAAATAAATTATTTTATTTTTTAAAAAATTTATTCTAATTAGGTATACATGACAGCAGAATGCATTTTGATTCATTGTACAACTTTTCATTTCTCTGGTACACAATATAGAGTTACACCATATGTGCAGTCATACATGTATGTAGGGCATTGTTGTCCATCTCATTTACCATCTTTCCTGCCCCCATGTCCCATCCCTTCCCTTCTCTCCCTTTATACAAAGTTTCTCCATTCTTCCCATGCCCATTCCTCCATTATGGATCAGCATCCACTTATCAGAGAGAACATTTGGCCTTTGGTTTTTGGGGATTGGCTTACTTCACTTAGCATGATGTTCTTCATCTCCAACCATTTACCTGCAAATGCCATAATTTTATTCTTTTTTAATGCTGAGTAATATTCCATTGTACATATATATAACACAGTTTCTTTATCCATTCATGTATTGAAGGGCATCTAGGTTGGTTCCACAGTTTAGCTATTGTGAATTGAGCTGCTATAAACATTGAAATGGCTGTGTCACTGTAGTATGCTGTTTTTAAGTCCTTTGGGTATAGACCGGGGATTGGGATAGCTGGGTAAAATGGTGGTTCTATTCCAAGTTTTCTAAGGAATCTCTATACAGTTTTCTAGATTGTTTTCACCAATTTGCATCCCCACCATAAATGTATGAGTGTGCCTTTTCCTCCACATCCTCGCCAACACTTGTGGTTGTTTGTATTCTTGATAACTGTTATTCTGATTGGCGTGAGATGAAATCTAAAAAAGTTATTTTATTTATTTTTTTATTGGTTTATTTAATTGGATTTCAAGTCATAGCACATATATAGAGCTCAGTTTTTCCATTTCTCTGGTTGCAAACCAGATAAAGTAACACCAATTGTGTTTTCATACATGTACCAAGGGTAGTGATGACGATCTCAATCAACCATCTTTACTATACCCATTCCCCTTTCCTGCCCCCTGCCTCCCCCATGTCGCGTCCAGTGTTCCTCTATTTAAAAAGTTATTTTAGAACACATAAAAAGAAGTGTATATTTGGCCAATATAGTACATCTAGTAAAAGTTGAGTTAAAACAGAATGGTATAACCATTCTGATTTGTTAACTGTTACACACCAAAGGTTCATTTAGGAGGAAAGCAGTGGTCAGAAATTCTAAAAGCAAAAATCAAAAACAGGCCTTTTCATTTGGATTTTTTTTTTTCCAGTGCTGGGGATTGAACACATAGCCTTACACATGCTAAGCATATGCTCTGTCACTGAGCTGTGCTCCTAGTCTCTTTCTGCTATTTTTTTTTTTAATTTTAATTTTTTAAATTTCGAGTCAGGCTCTTGCTAAGTTGATTAGGACCTTGCTAAGTTGTCGATGCTGCCCTTGAACTTGAAATTCTCCTATCTCAGCTTCCCAAGTTGCTGGTATTACAACTGTGCACCACCACACCCAGCTCTCCTGCTATTTTAAAAATAATTTTGGAGAGTCTTAGTTCAGTATTAATCCATTAAGATCACTTAAATTATTTGTAAAATTACTATAAAACCACTTAAGATTGGTGGCATTATTTTCTTTTGAAAACCTAGGGTTTTGTTTTGTTTTGTTTGTGGTACTTTGATCAACTAGCATACCAGAAAAGCTGCCAGTCTCATCTTGATACATGTTGATAGTCATATTTATTTATTCATTTTTACAATGCTAAAGATGAGACCTAGGGCCTTGCACATGCCACGCAAGCTCTCAATCCCTGAGCTAAATATCATATTTAGAATAGAATAAGAATATAAATTTGACCTATTAAAATATCAATCTGTGTGACCTACTTGAAGAAAAGACTATATATATATATATACAGATGGACTACAAAGGAACTCTGTACAAAGTATCTTCATTTGCAAACTTTTGGGAACACGACTTTAAATGGATGATTGTATGGAAAACTTCTTTATAAACCATAAAGCAGGACTGGTGATGTAGCTCAGTAGTAGAGCACTTGCCTAACATGCATGAGACCCTGGGTTCATTCACCAGTAATACCCCCTGCAAAAAAATCATAAAGCAATTTTTTTTTGGAAATATAGAAGTGTTACTTAAAGAATTATTTGTTTGACTTGTAAGAACTCCTTATTAACAATGTCCTTGTTAGATGTTTCATCAAAAATTTCAAAATTCTGGCATATACAAACAAATTTACAAATCACAAATATTTGTTAAAAAGCATAATTTTTCACAAGAGGTTCATAAGCTCATGGGTCTGCCCACCCCAAAAAAGCCAGCTCTAGCACCTGCACAGTTGAAGCAGTAATAATTTAATTTTATCTCTACCCTACCCTTAGTCACAGTGCATTTCATAGTGAGTAGGAAAACAAGCTAGTGCCCTAAGGATTTGCTTCCTGGAGCAGTAAAAAAGTAATTCTTGTAAAGGTGTCAGGGTCTGTGAAAATGAAATTTTAATCTCAGTCTCCAGGCATTTCGTGTCTTGTATTCTCCCAAATGTCACCCTTTCTATCTGATTTGGAAGTGATGTGGGCTGAAATGTAATAAGTTATTGTAAGTTATCAGCAAGAAAACATTGGTGTCTGATCAGAAAAAGTCTGGATGTGTCAGGGTCAGACCTTTTCTAATGGAGAGCTATTGATACTCCACATAAATAGTTTGATGTTCTGTATTTTTTGTCAGTTGAGAATATTTTTTACTAGAGTGTTGAAAGGATAGTGGTTGTCCTTAATTTTGCCTGGCCTTACATAAGTTCAGTATCTCATTCTCTATTGTTTTCTTTGCATTCTTGGTACAGTTTAGTGGACCAGGAGAGGAGAAATTGAAACATGCTGCTGCTACGTTTTGCAGTAATCAACCTTTCGCTCTGGAAATGATAAAGTCTCGTCAGAAAAAGGATTCTCGATTTCAGACATTTGTGCAAGTGAGTTGAATGTGTGATGTAAAAAAGAAAATCATGCAAGTTTTTAACAGTTACTGAATGAACTTGGGGAATTCTGACTTAGACTGTCTTTTACAAGGATACCATTTTTGTTAACATTTTAAAAACATATTTATCTCAAATTGGAAGGCATAAAAATGATTTTGGAATGATGAACAAAAAATGTATATCAGGATTAAAATACTTGATGTAGAAATCCACATTGCCATAGAAGTTTTTATCAGAAACTGAACAATATTTACTATTAAAAGAATATTGTTAAAGCATTAGAATGGGTTTATATGAGGCCCAAGGAAGACTGTAACGGCAGTTATAGTCATAGAGATAGAAGTATACATTGGTATAGTTAAGAGTTGATAACTACAGCCCATAGGTAAATTATCTAGCCTTGTGCTTATTTTTGAAAATAAAGTTTAATTGGAATACAGTTGTATTTGTTTTATATTGTATAATAAATTACTACATGAAGTGACTGCTTAATGCAAATTTATTGTCTCATAGCTTTTGTTGTTTAGGAATATGACCACAGTTTAGCTAGATCCTCTTTTTAGAATTTTACCAGCTGAAATCAAAATGTCAGCTAGAGGTGCAGTTATCATCTAAGGCTCAGGGACCTCTTCTAAGCTCACTGATTGAATTCATTTCCTTAAAAATGAATAACTGAGGTCCTTGCCTTCCTGCTAGTTGTTGGCTAGGGACCAGTATCTTGTAGAATGCTTCTCTTTGTCATATGATCCCCAGTTTATAGTTATAGGTAGATGTTTGCTTTCTTCCAGGCTATTGGGAATGGGGCTCTCTGACCCAGATTTCTTTTCAAGTCTCCTCTGATTAAGTCAGGCCCACCTGGGTTAATCCCCTTTGTGATTAACTCAAATTCAACTGATAGTAAGCTAATCATAGAAATGATACACCCTTTTATTCATGGATTTCATCCATTCAATGAGATGGGGTTATGCAGGGTGTTGCCACCAGAATGTGGAAATCTTGGAGTACATCTTAGAGTTTTTGTTGCTGTTGTTATTTTAATATACCAAGCAATGTTCATTTATGTATAGATTATCTGTGGCTGCTTTTTTGCTAAAACAGCAGAGTTAAGTAATTTTGCGAGAGGCTGGTCATCAAAACCTAAATATTTACTAACTGGCACATTACTGAAATGTTTGTAGACTTCTGATATAGATGAGCTGGCATGTCCAGACTGGTGATCCATTGTGCCTATGTGGAATGGCAGATAACAAATTAGTTAACCAACTTTTAATAGGAATGCCAGTCATGAAAGTGTACTTGCATTTTTTGAATAGGTGAACATAAAGCTGTTTTAACACAGGAAGGCAATTGTTAGTTGACTGTGGATACTCTCAGTTAGTGCTTAAACGGCGGAAACCATTGATAACAGGCTCCCTTCCCACCATGCGTGATTACAGGAGAAAGCAGAATTGTGGTGTGGCAATGATATGTCTTGGTATTTTTTGTCTTGATTTAATAACCAGAATGCTCTAAGTACTTATGTGGTACAGTGTAAGGTAATTAGTGTCCGAATCAGAATACAGATTAATTTATTTCACTTCAATTTTAGGATGCTGAGAGTAATCCACTGTGTCGTCGTCTTCAGCTGAAAGATATCATTCCCACCCAAATGCAGAGGCTTACTAAGTACCCACTTCTTTTGGATAACATTGCCAAATACACAGGTACAGCATTCTCCCTGAAATAAAAAAGCCAAGAACCACAAAAAAAAAAAAAAAAAAAAAGAATGTGTCCTGCTAAGTAATCTCTTGCAGCATCCTGGTGCTTGGAGTTGGATTTTCTAACAAGATACAATCCAGTCTTCTTCATTTAGTCTGTTGGATTTAATGTAATCTATTATAACTGTAGCAGAGAGTTTGGTAAACTGTGGATTGTGGTCCAAATCAGGCTCTCTGCCTATTTTTACAAAAAAACGTTTTATTAAACACAGGATTACACAGCCTTACTCATCTATTTACATACTGTCTCTGCCTGCTTTTATGCAGTAGCAGAGTTGAGTATTTGCAAAAGAGGCCATTTGGTCTGCAAAGTATAAAACAATGATCTGATTTTTTATAGAAAACGTTTACCCATCATCATTCTAGCATATATGTTTGAAGAACATATATTGGGTTGAAGAGGTGTTTTGTATCTCTATGTGTACTTCTGCTAAGCTAAACCAATGTACTATCATTCAGCTCTCCTGTTTTGAAACATGAAGTGAATCTGAGTTTCTCAGTTGAGCTTAGGTTCTTATACTAAGTTTTCATTAATATTTGTGCAATCAAACCCTAATTCCTGTGAGAATTTGCATAATTGGGAAATTTAAAATTGAGTATTTGGAAGAAAATGGATTTACATTCATGCACATTAATTTTTATACTTTATATCTGTTCAGTATAGCTGGACTATTATTTAGAGGATTATAATTCTGAATATTCTGATTTTGGTATTCTTTAGATTGTAGGCAAAATGTAACCTCAGGACATTTTGGTGAATTTTATTTTCTATTTTAATGATATAAATGTAATTGATTTTCTTTCTTTAAATATAATCTCATTCAAAGAAACTTGTTTTGGAATATTTTTGAATTGTGTTACCCAAAAATATTACTTAACAGGGCCACAGGACATAATTATATAGGCTCTGCACTATGAAATTCCAGGGGGAAAAGAGGGTCCTGTTTATATAGCTTACAAAGTGAGTGAGACCTGCCCCCTGTAGTGTGTAATATTATGATCCTTATATTTTATGTAATACGTCATTTCTGAATTTAGAGTTCTAAGTTGTGGTTTCTTTTAAAGATGAGAATTTATGTTTTAAAGTACTGTTACCAGGTGTTTTCCCAAAAGATCTAAAATTGGCATACTACAGCAACATAACCACATCAATGTTTATAGCAGCACAATTCACAATACCTAAATTATGCAATCAACCCAGATGCCCATCAATAGATGAATGGATTAAGAAATTGTGGTATACACACACACACACACACAAACACATAATGAAGTTCTATTCAGCTACTAAAAAGAATGATATTATGGTGTTTACCAGTCAATGATTGGAAATGGAGAAGAATATCAAGCCAAGTGAAATAAGCCAAACTCAGAAGCTCAAAGGTCGAATGTTTTTTCTCATATGCAGAAGCTAGAGTAAAATAAAGGAAAGGGAGAAAGGGAAGGATAAGATTACATAAGGAACCAATCAAATACAAACTAATAGAAAAGCGAAAGGAAGTCTAGTAGAGTAGAGGAAGGAGAAGGGGGAGGGACAGAAGAGAAAGGATGGGGGAAGAGGGATAGTGAACTGAAATCAATTTCATGCATGTATGAGTTTGTTGGGATGTACCCAACTACTATTACAACCATAAAGCTCTAATTTTAAAAAATCCAAGTATATATCAGATATGCTATTTATAACCCTTTATTTATAAATTTGAGAGAGTATAATAAAGAAAATATTTAAGAAGTAGATTCTGATTTCTGATTTTAAAAAGGGTTTTAAATAATGAGTTAAATATACAATTTGTTCTTAAGGCTTTATTTTTCATACTTTGTTGATATGTAGTAATTCTTGAACTAGGTTAAAATAATAAATTATTTCAATACTATGAAAATTTTCATCTGAATATATCCACTTTTTGGTTTTCTTAGAAAACTTCGAATAAAAAAATTTTGGGTCACAATAAAAATAAACAAACAAACAAACAAATAAATAAATAAATACTGTTATCAGAAGTCTCATCTAATCAAAGACTACCCAAATTGAGACTTTGCTGTACATTTTAACCTGTCATAAAAATATTTAGGGTCTTAGTATGTTCTTACTAACTGTTGAAACAAGATGAAATCTCATGTATATATTTATATATTTTTTTCTTTTTTAATTTTTCCCATTTTACATTCTGAATTTCTTCCTTGTATTTAGAATGGCCAAAGGAAAGGGAGAAGGTGAAGAAAGCTGCTGATCACTGTCGTCAGATCTTAAATTATGTAAATCAGGCTGTCAAGGAGGCAGAAAACAAGCAGGTAAAAAAGGGAAAACAAGAAGATAAGGAGGGCATTGAAAGAATATTAAATTAGTATTACCTAGAAATTGTGAAATAATTGAAACTATCATTACATGACTGATGGGCAAGGACATTTGTTAGCTATACGTGTAGTATGTGAGTCTAGATCTTGAACCTGGGAGTGCTTTACCACTGAGCTACATCCCAAGCATTTTTTATTTTGAGACAGGGTCTTGGTAATTTGCTGAGGGTCTTCCAAAGTTTCTGAGGCTGTCCCTGAACTCGTGATCCTCCTGTATCAGCCTCCTGAGTCATTGGGATTACAAGCATGTGCCACCACTCCCAGCAGTCCAGATCAACTTGTTATATAATATCAGAGTTGTATTTGACTCTTTTGAGCATCTCTAGCTGTTTGTTCATTCATGTATCTATTCTGTGGAACATATGCTGTCTGCTGGGAATAAGTATAGAGTGATTAAGAAAATGACACAATAACTGTCCAAATCGAGCTTTTATCTAGTAGAATAGGAAAACATTTAACAGATTATAGTGCAAGCATTTTGTGTCATTTGTGGTAACTGTATGAACGAGAATTTAAGGATAATATCAGTAAGTATCTCACTAGGAGGCCTAACCTTGTTTGGAGATGTTAGAATGGCTTTCAGAAAAACGTCCCTTGAGGAACTGACATTTGAATCAAGTTTGGAAGGATAAGTAGAAATGAATCAAAACTGTGGAAAGGGACAACCTAGAGGTAGAGAGAGCAGTATGTATGAAAGTCCTGACATACAAAGGAAATACAGTTTGGGTAACAACTGTTAGATTATTGTGGATCGTGCGTATAAAACAATGACAGTGCTATAAAATGAGGTGAGGTAGGCCAGAGGTAAATTACACAGAGCTCTTTGATTTTTATTCCAAGAGCAATAGGAATTTATTATGGACATTAAGACCTTGAAGGTGTTTAGATTTTTACTGGGAGGTTTCATTCATACTCCTATGTGGAGAGTGGGTTGAAGGAGGAAGGTATTGAATGACTACCAGACTTACTATCAGGTAGCAGTCTGTCCACAGTCCAGAATAGTCCAGTCCAGAATAGATGATAGTGGCTTAGAGATGAGAATTGGAGGAATATTTAGGAGGTAAAATTAGCAGGATTTGGTGATTAATTCAGAGAAAGATTTGAGGAGAAGTGATATCAAGAATAAATACCAGGTTTCTGTCTTGCATATGAGGGTGTTCAGGAGGAGTGGAGATGGTCAGACTTCTGAGGAGGTAGAGAGGTGCAGTAATCAGTTAGCTATGTAGGTCTAGCTTTAAGTGGACTATACTGAAGATAAAAATTTGTTTGTGAACATACAGAGGCTAATTGAACCCATGGACTTGAGTGTAATATCTTAGGAGCTAAGTATGATGACAGCTTTGTTGGTAAGGCTGTAGAAAAACATTGTAGGTACTTTCAAATGTATTGTTTGGAGAGTAAAAAGATAAAACTCCAAAGAGAAATTTGGCAATATTTATCTAAATTAAATGTGCATACCCTTTGGCCCATTTCAAAAGAAATGAAGATGCATGCCCACAAACAGACTTACGCAAGAATGTTTATGGCAGCTTTACTCAAAACAGCCAAAATTGGAAACAGCCCAAGAATTCATCAGGAGGAGAGTGGAAAAACCAACTGTGGTATAGTCATAAAATAGAATACTGCCAGTGATAAAAAGGAATGAATCTCACTAACATTATGCTGACTGAAAGAAACCAGATACAAAGGAATACTTATATATAAATAACTATTTATATAAACTTTTAAGAGGCCAAATTAATCTATGTAGGAAAAGTATCAAAAAAAAAAAAAAGGGAATGTGGAGGGTAAAGGTTAACTAGAAAGAAGTATAAGGAAACTTTCTGGGGTGACGGTAATCTTTCATATCTTGACAGGAGTTTGAATTGCACAGGTGTATGCATTTATCAAATATTATGTAAAGATACACTTAAAATATGTGCACTTTACTGTATGTAAATTTTACATAAAGAACTCTAAACAGATACTGAACTTCTGTTTATAATATGCATGCTGCAGTATTTAGGGGAAAAGTATGCTTAGGTCTATGATTGATTTTTGAAATGTATCCAAAAGACAAAATGGATTAATTGGATAGATGGAGGAAGAATAGATGGATAAATATGTAATAAAACAAATAAAGCAAATGTTAATTGTGGAATGTAGGTAGTGAGTATGCAGGTATTCACTACACAGTTTCAGACTTTTCTATGTATTTGGAAATTTTATGTTGAAGAAAAATGCACATAACCTTTGATTCAATGGTTTTTTTCTAGAAATTTATTCTACAGATACATATATACACAGGTGTACAAAGGCATATGTTTAAGGCCATTTTATTATAGTATTACTTGTTATTAGAGAAGATTGGTAGTCACCAAAATGACTGTAAGAGGTAGTTAAATTATAGTTCTTCAGAGTTAAATACTATACAGTCATTGAACAAAAATGAGACATCTCTTTCTATATGTGCTAATATGGAACAATCTCCAAAATATGTTCCCTATCCCCCTGCCCCTTCTAACACACACATACACAAACATACACACAAAGAAATACATATATTAATATATTAAGCTACCATTTGAATAAGGAACATATATAGGAAGGAAAACCAGAGAAATGGATGTATGAATATATCATACTCCCACATCTCATCTTAAAAGTATGTGTATACACATATAATACACAGAAACAGACATGGTTATGTATACACATGTATTCTCTTTGTAAAGGATTTTTCTCAAAGACCATCCAAGACGTAGATATTAGTGCTTGCTTTAGAGACAATTGGGGATGGAGAGAAGGGCAGAAGGACAGGGTTGTGTGCCATACTTACCTTCTGAAATTTTTACTATCTGGATGATTTGTATATTCATAAGTATAAGCTAGTTAAAGGCCAATGAGTTTGAAAAGAAGATTGAAAAGGGACAGCCAAGAAGGAGGAAGGAAAACTACTCCTGAATGTTTTTCTGCAAGATGCCTTTCCTGTTTAAGAGATTTATGCAGGTTACTTGAACATAATCTTTATTCCACTTTCAAGATAGAGAGTGTAATAATAGTTGAATGTAAATGGTATCTGTTATATTAACAGAGTATAATATTGCCAAAGCCAAGAGGTGTTTTAAGAAAGAATGAGTTATTAGTCGTGTCTGGTGTTGCAATGAGCTTAGTTCAATGCAGATTAAAAATGTCCACTTGATGTAGAAAGAGAGAGGTCATTGATGACCAGAACAGTAACCTTGGCTCCATCCTGATTTTCAGCGCTTAGAAGATTATCAGCGTCGCCTTGATACCTCCAATCTGAAGTTATCAGAGTACCCAAATGTTGAAGAGCTCAGGGTGAGAGATGGTCTAATCATAATTTAAAAAATAAAATAGAATGTACTAAAGACCTAGCAGGTAATTAACATCTCAGTGGGAATATTCATCAACTGAAGGATTTCTGTATCATAAATTATCTTTATTTATGATTTTATTCTGCCTTTTAAATGTCTTACCTGTGTGAGAATTTTTGTCTTTCATTGGAGGACTATTTTGTGAGAAACTATAACTTTATATGACAGGAATTGTCAGATTAAGGAACACTAAGTATTAGTAATATTACTGTATTTTTTTGTTTTTTAAAAAAACCTATCTCTATTTATTTATTTTTGGATGGTGCTGGAGATCAAACTCAGGGCCTCGCACATGCTAGGCAATCACTCTACCACTGAGCTACGTCCCCAGCTCATTTTATGGCCCATTTTACTATGTTCTGTAGCTTGTTTACTACAAAAACTTTCCAGATCATTGAGGAAAGTAAAGTAACCGAATTATTTTTCTGTGAAGCTCTTGAAAAATATAAAAAGTTGAAACCATTACAGGAATGATAGTATTTTCTAATTGCTACCACTTGTATGTGGGCTTTTGTACTAATAAAGTTTTTAAGGGTTCAAGTCTTTTTTATACTATTTCATCAAGTGATTGTTTTGGCAGATTTATTTGGTGACTATTTAAAAGAGATTTCTATGTCACATGTAACAGTGTGTCAAAAAGCATGCTATTGCATCCCATTGACTTACAAAGAAAGATTTTCCTTGAGCTGCTAATGCTAAAAAATGATTCTTACTAAAAAGTTACTGATATTTAGAGTAAGCATGAACAATAGTACTTGGACTTTTCATGGTGAATGCTGTACCTTAAAACTTTATTTGGAATTAGAACTTTTGCACTCAGAAGCCTCTTACAGATGAAATGTACATCACCCTCATCCAGTTATTACAGATGGGTTGAGAATGTGGTGGCTTAGTGCTTCTAATTGTATTAGCTATCATAAGCTATTATCTGCTTGTAGTGAGATTTGAAAGATAATACTCCTGAATGTTTTTCTCCAAGATACCTTTTCTATTTAAGAGATTTTATTCAGGTTACTTTTTTTTTTTTGTACCGGGGGTTGAACTCAGGGGTATTCGACCACTGAGCCACATCCCCAGCCCTATTTTGTGTTTTATGTAGAGACAGGGTCTTACTGAGTTGCTTAGCGCCTCGCCATTGCTGAGGCTGGCTTGGAACTCGGGATTCTCCTGTCTCAGCCTCCCTAAGTGCTGAGACTACAGGCATGTGCCACCCTGCCCAGCTTATGCAGGTTACTTTTTTAAAAATTTATTTTTAATTATATTTTAGATTATTTTGCACAGAGGGGACAGAGATAGGGAGAGAGAGAGATGCAGGTTACTTTAACGTAAACTTTATTCCATTTTCAAGACAGAACATAGTAATAGTTGAAAGTAAATGGTATTCATTGTATTAAGAATGTTTTGAAAAGTAAATTATACAGAATATCTTCTCACTGAGTACTTAGAAATAATTTATGTGTAACTCTCTTCACTTTGGCAGAATTTGGATTTAACAAAAAGGAAGATGATTCATGAAGGACCATTGGTTTGGAAGGTGAATAGAGACAAAAGTATTGGTGAGTCTGATATTATCTGACAGTTTTGATAAGAGTGGAAAAAGGAAAAGAGTAAGAATTTTGTTTTGCCAAAGGGAAGAAGAAAGAACCAGTTACAATTTTCACTTAGAAAAGTTAGCAGTACTATTTAGAGAACTTCTACTTATGTTATTTGTTATATGTGAAGTGTGTGAAATACTCATGCAGCAGAAAACTTTTTTTGTGATTCAGTCCTATTTCCGTCATTATTGCATTCTAATCTTTATAATCTGCTTTTTTTTAGACCATTACCTCTAAAATTATCTGTGGTGAGAGAACATTGTTCTTTAGTTCTTATTGGTCACAGACTCACTTTGGTGAAATACAATAAAAATGATTTTTTAAAAAATGAAATCACAGGGCTAGGGATATGGCTTAGTGGCCAAATGCTGACCTAGCATGGCTGAGGCCCTGGGTTTGATCCCCAGCACAGAAAGAGAGATAGGAAAGGAAGGGAAGGAGGCAGGGAGGAAGGAAGGAATTACCAATGTCAATTTTCAAATTTATTAGCTTTATCAGAAATAAAATTTCTCAGCCGGACACAGTGATGCACACGTATAATCCCGTTGGTTTGGGAGACTGAGGCAGGAGGATCACGAGTTCAAAGCTAGTCTCAGCGACTTAGTGAGGGACTTAGCAAGTCATTGAGACCTTGCCTGTAATAAAATATTTTAAAAGGGGAAGGGGATGTGGCTCAGTGGTTAAGCACCCCTGGGTTCAATCCCCAGTACCAAAAAAAGAAAAAAAGAATTTCTCTGTGACATTGTTTTAAAGTTTATTAAACATATATCAGTTTCTGCATTTATTACCTTTTCTACATTTTTATTTCTAGATCTGTACACATTGCTGCTGGAGGACATTCTTGTTTTGTTACAAAAACAAGATGATAGGCTGGTGTTAAGGTGTCATAGTAAGATTCTGGCATCTACAGCTGATAGCAAACACACATTCAGTCCTGTCATTAAGTTGAATACAGTGTTGGTTCGACAAGTGGCAACAGGTGAGTGTGTCCACCAAAGGATACTAACTTCCAGATTCATTGTGAAGTTGTATAAATAGTCACTGTTGTTTAACTAGCACAACTGGCATAGAGTTTTGTTACTTTTATATTCTTAGGCAAATGACTGCAATTTATTTACTGTTTAGAAAGCGAATTTAAAAGTGTGTACCCCCAAATTATTTAGGATGCCTAGATTCTCTGATTTCTGCATTTGAAAATTTTGATGCAGTTATTTTGGTCTTTATTCCACATTCAAATCATTGATAGATGCCAATGAAGATAGTGCATTGAGAGGTAATCCCAATGAGAAGACTTTTAGTAGAGTGGTATGTTTTTTAATTTGATGCGGGGGAAGTGATAACTGAAGAGGTGGGTGTAGTTTGGGTTTATTGAAACCAGTTTAAGTTGGCAAGTTGTATTTTAATTGTAATACAATAATCCTTTTCAAAAGTTGTTAATTATATAATGGCAAAGTAAATTTGTGATATCTTTTCTTTAATACTTACTGAATATCATTAACAACTTAGCAAAGGGGGACTTTAAAATAAATGCAAAAAATAATAGCATTCAGTTCAGTAATTTAGATTTTCACATCTTTTTCTAATTACTGTGGAATTAGTGTTAATTTTTATAATCTTTGTTTTATTGAAGTATAACATATAGTTACTATATAGTGGAACATATAGTAAGTTGCTCATAATCGAAATGTACAGCTTAATTAATTTTTGCAAAGTGAGCATATTCAACCTTTGTCTAAATTAAGATGAAGAATATTATCAAGACTCTAGAAATATTCCTTATGACCTCTCTAAATCATATTGGTAAATAAGTTTTGTCTTGTTCTTTTCCAGATAACAAAGCTTTATTCGTCATCTCCATGTCAGACAATGGAGCCCAGATTTATGAATTGGTGGCACAGACAGTTTCTGAAAAGACTGTGTATGTATTAGATTTAGCTACTTTGTTGTAGTTAACATTTTTTATTATCCAAAGGATAATATTCCATGAGCTTTGTATTTATAATAGACTTTGTAAACCAAAAACTATATTGAAACCAAGCATTTCCTCTATATTCTTTTAAAAATATTCCTCTAAGGACTTTTTCCTTTTAATATTGATGTCTTTTGTTTCTATTCTATTACAAGTAAATTTTGTAAAGAAAAATTTCTCAGAAGTATCAAGTGAATTTTTTAACGGGTAATATGCCCATGTTATTAGAATTTTTCTTTCAAATATAATTTTGGAATCTTGACTTAATAGTATGTTGCCAAAATAATAATAATAGTCTCTGGCAGAATGGAGAGTTTTTGATTTGGTCAGTTTGTTTTTTGTTTCACTTTTATTTTTGCTTTCTGAATGTATTTCTTTTTTCCTTTGCTTCTTGTATTTTGGATTTCTTTCAAATTTCCTGAAGTTGGCAGGACCTAATCTGTCGAATGGCTGCATCAGTGAAGGAGCAGTCCACAAAGCCAATTCCATTACAGTCACCGGCTTGCGAGTGAGTGTTCCTTGGTGTTGTAATAGGACTTATTTTGTAGTTTTGGTTAGAAAAGAGATGGATAATTCTTATATTTGGTTGCAATGATGTTTAGGCACCTCATGAAGCTGAAAGATTGTTGTTGTTGTTGTTGTTGTCTTTCTACAGAGGAGACAATGATGAGGAAGAACCACCAAAATTAAAAGTGGAACAGCATGACATTTCAGTCACTGGTCTACAGAGTCCAGGTAAACTTACCTCTTAGGATAAGAATGGGGGTTGGGGATGTAGCTAGCTCAGTGATAGAATGCTTGTCAAGCATGTATGAGGCTCTGGGTTCAATCCCCAGCACCACCAAACAAACAAACAAAAACAGATAAGAGTGAACAAATGCAGGCTGTTACCTATTAAAATGTAAAGAAACTTTGAAACTCTTGGTTTATGCAGGTGCTGGCATCATCTGTGCAATTTAACAAACTCCAATCTTGAGCTTTCTGTATGCCAGTATAACATTGCTCTAAGTGCTGTGTAGTTTACTTGATGCATGATCTCTATAATTTATGTGCTGTTTTTTTTTCTAACTATTTTCTGAATGCTTCATGTTAAAAAGTTAAACTTTTTGTTGAAATATACTCTACCTTTTCTGTTCCACTAAACAGACTTAGGATTAGAGTCTCCCTTAATATCATCAAAACCTCAGTCTCATTCACTGAATATCTGTGGGAAATCAGAAGCAGATGATCTCTTTGTGACTGAGAGACAGTTTGCAAAGGAACAGCATACAGATGGGACACTAAAGGAAAGTGGTGAAAATTATCAAATCACAATCCCAAATCCACATTTGCCTGTCTCAGAAGAACGGTGGGCATTGGATGCACTAAGGAATTGTAAGTTCTGTTCCTAAGTTATTGCAGATACTTATCAAGTACCAGCATTCTATAATGTGCTGAACAGCCATTTAGGGAGAATCCAAAGGTGTGTAAGCTGTGACTTTTCCCTTCAAGATACTTAATCTAATTGGAAAGATGGTAGAAACCCCTACCCACCCCACCTGTACCTTTTTAAGGAAACATTCAAACAGTAACAATGCAAGTATGTCAGAATTGATCTCTGTTAGAATGATTAGAGAACAAACAAGACGTGATTATTGTATTGAAGGATGGGTAAGATTCAGACATGTGCATAGAATAGAAGCCATTCAGACAAGAATACTGGTAGGACCAAAAGCATCAGCAAGAAACTGTGCAGGTGTTCGGAGACAGTAAGCAGACCAACTGGCCTGTGGTAGAAGCTATAAGTTAAAGGACTATGGAAAAGGTTGAAAAGATAGATGTGCTATTCAGCCCAGTCATTGTGAACTTTGAATACCAAATTGGGCCCTCTGTGCTTCAAGGACATATCACGTATCACATATCAGAGTGTTTTAAGAGCCTTTTGAAACTATACATATTTTTCTACTTTTCTCAAGCCAATTATCATATTCACCACCACAGCCCATGTCACACACACACCCCACTCTATTAGCTGCCCACTTCCCTCTTTGGCCTGGTTGAGAATCACTATTGCAAATAGGAAGATACATCTCTTAGGTGTAATGAGGTGGAGTAAAGCCCAAGAACAGTTGATATGGTTGTAGAGAACCATTTAAGATTTTTAAGCTAGGGTATGAATGAAAAAAGATTAATCTGGCTAAGACTTATATAAGGACTCGAAGGGAAAGAGGCTTGGAGTGATATGCTTACTAAGTTATTACAGTAGTCTGGGTTTGAGACCAAAACGGTTTGGACTAGAATGGTTTCAGAAGGCATAAAAATGAAGTAAGGAATCATTAAATACTTAGAATAATTGACTTATTTGGATGTGAGGGCAAAGGAAAGTAAAAATCTAAAGATAATTTCAGTTTTCTTGTCAGAAGGAACCATTACTGCCTCCCCTACCTCCTTTTGCCCCATATGATGATTTGGCACAGATTATGAGCTACATTTTAAAACATGTCAACATTTAGATAATGAGTGGCAAATCATTCAAGAGAAAGTGAATAGCACAAAGTTGGCACTTTGGGGAGAGATTTGAGTGTCAGTACCATAAGAATTCATGGTACCTCTCAGGATGTGAATGTAGAGCAGAAAGAAGAGAGGGCCAGACACTCAGACTCATGTGGAAACTACTTTCCTAAAGAAACATAAGATGGCCAATTCTCTATTTTCATCCTGGGCTTAATTTCTAAAGTTTTTAAAAGCTAAGGATTGAGCCCAGGGGCACTTAACCGCTGAGCCATATCCCCAGCCTGTTTTATTTTTTATTTTGAGACAGGGTCTCACTAAGTTGCTTAGGACCTCACTAAGTTGTTGATGCTGGTTTTGAACTTGCATCCTCCTGCCTTAGCCTCCTAAACTGCTGAATTACAGGCATGCACCACTGCGCCCAGTGATCTCTGATAGTTTGACTAACATTGTCCTAGAACTCTGTCATTGTATGAGTGACTTCGACATAGATTTAAACCATTCATAATTTAATTGGTTCTTATTGTCTGCAACATACAGAAGCAATACCACTAGTTAAGGCAATTTTTAAAACCAAATGAATATCTTATCTTTGGAAATTATCTATACTATTACCAAAAAATAGGAATTAAATTATTCCGGGGCAATTTTATTTTCTTCTTCACCACGTAGGGAAATTCTTTAGGTTATTATAAATGATAAATGTACTATGTGTCTAATAAAACTAGAAAAAAATAATGCCTATGCATATAGTCTCCTCCTGGAAAAATCAGAAATTTTAGCTTTTATTTATTTATTTATCTATCTATCTATCTATCTATCTATCTATCTATTTATTTATTTATTTATTTATTTATTTATTTATTTATTGTCTGTTTTAGACAGCCTTTCAACATCCTTAAGTACCTTTTGGGTATTTGGGGTACTTAGTCCTTTTCTATAGAAAACAAAGTAGAGACATGATGTTGGTATTTGGGGTTTTTTTCTAAACAGGAGTACCTCTCTATTCACTGTGGTTAATTCTTGTTGAGTCTAGTTTAATGTTGTCGTTTGTAGAAGATGATGCTTTCTTTTTCAAAACAAAACAAAAAGGTATTTTGGCAACATGTTGTTGAAAGGTGCTCAGTTTGGGAGATGATTGGAAACTCAGCTAACTGATTCTGGCTGTCTCAGGCTATGGTTGTGAATGTGCTTTTGTTTTTTGTTTTCCTCCCCCCATTCTGAATCTTCAGTGGGTCTGTTGAAGCAGTTGCTGGTACAGCAGCTAAGTTTGACTGAGAAAAACACTCAGGAAGACTGGCAGCATTTCCCAAGATACAGGACAGCCTCTCAGGAGGTGCAGGCAGATAGTGGAATCCAGAACTCTGAAAATATTAAGGCTTATCCTGGTGAAGGACAGATGCCCTTTAGAACTGGAACTGGTGACACTGCAGCTTGTTACAGTCCACGGATTTCAACTGAATCTTCTGCTCTACGGGATTCAGTGGTACTGGCATCTCAAGATAGCCAGGCAAGTAACATTTTAGTAATGGACCACATGATTGTGACCCCAGAGATGCCTGCCACAGAGCCAGAAGGGGGTCTTGATGAGAGTGGAGAGCACTTTTTTGATGCCCGTGAAGCACATAGTGATGATAATCCATCAGAAGGTGATGGAGCAGTTAAAAAGGAGGAGAAGGATGTTAATTTACGCATCTCAGGCAAGTTTTTTTTACATTTGAACTTTGATTTTGATCATTGTTAATGTTTTGTATGCTGGATGGATGTTATTTGTGTTTGCATATATGTCTACATGTGTGTAGTATATATTCCTTCATCCAATAAATAATTACTGAATCTACTCTGTACCAGATCTATTCCTAGGGGTTAAGAGATACAATAGTGTGGGCTGGGGTGTGGCTCAGTGGTAGAGCGCTTGCCTAGCATGTGTGAGGCACTGGGTTTGATTCTCAGCACCACATATAAATAAATAAATAAAATAAAGGTCCATTGACAACTAAAAAATATTTAAAAAAAAAAAAAGAGAGATACAATAGTGAATACAATGTAGAAAAGTCTCCTCATGAAGCTTGAGTAGTAGTGGAGGAAAGAGTAATGATAAATAAGAAAACGAATAAATAGATGTCAGATAGTGAGAAGTATTAGAAAGAAAAATGTTGAGATAATAGGAGTATAGAGTAATGAGGCAGACAGGGATGGGGAAGAGGACCTCTGCAAAGTAGTACCCGAGTGAAGTGAGGGAAAAGCCACATGGATATCTGGGAGCAGTATTCTAACAGAGAGCAGAGGAGGGCAAAGCTGCATGTCAGGAACAGGCTTTTTTTATTTAGGGATTGCAGGGCAGGGAGAAAATGGTAAAAGACCAGGTAAGAGAAGTATTTTGCAGGGGAGGTGGTGACAAGATCATATAGGGACATTGTAGTTTCTAGCCTTAAACTTTTAAAATGCCAACTAATATGAAATTAATCACAAGTTACTTTGGAAGCTTGCCTGGTTTAGCTTTAATCTGAAGTGCGAAAATTCTGATGGATTTAAAACTAAGCTTGGGTGTTAATGGCTTTTCCTTTTGTTAATAGCATTTCAAGTTGTCAGCATATAACCCCATCTCTGTTTTCTGATGTCCTGATAGCAGTACTAATCTCATCAAACTATTCTGCCTCCATCAATAGGAAACTGTTTGATCCTCGATGGCTATGACACAGTGCAGGAGAGCTCCACAGATGAGGAGGTTGCTTCCTCATTTACCCTGCAGCCTGTGACAGGCATCCCCTCTATGGACTCCACCCACCATCAGCAGCTTTCTCCCCAGAATGCTCATTCTGATGGAGCAGGTTCACCATTCACTCCAGAATTCCTGGTCCAGCGGCGCTGGGGACCTATGGAGGATTCCTCTTTTGAGATCCAGAGCCCCTCTTCTTATACAGATTCACAAAGCCAGATCATGGAGTACATTCATAAGATAGAGGCTGACCTTGAACGCTTGAAGGTACCTCCTGCTTGAGCATCCATAAGACTTGATCATAAGAAACACATTTAGCAGGAGGGATGTGTGGAATGGCTGAAATGCTGATGGCGATAAACTTATTCAGGTTTTAAATCCATGTTTTCTTTGACCATTTTCATGAATAGGCCTGGATAAAAAGCTGAGATCAATACTGTTTATCTTGTGACAAATCAAAAGAATAGAAAAAGTTGTAGCTCCATAACTATGTGTTTATGTGATTTTTTAAAGATGCTTAAGGTGCTTGGGGCAGCTGGCCGGCCTCTATCAGATGACAGGAACAGTAAGCTGAGCTGGGTGGTGCTTGCATAGTTGTGAATATTGGCAGGGAAATGCTCTGACTTGCTGTAACCTGTTAATTATCTGTGACTCACTAGGTAATGTTGCTAGTTTCCCACATGCCAGGATGGGTAGAATTGGCTTCAGTGGCTTCTGTAATCCAGAAACTTGGACATGAATGGAATTCTTTAAAACTAGTAATTGAAGATGTCACTGTTTCAAAACTGACTTGTGTGGCAATTTTCAAGAAAAAGATCCTAAAGTTGGCCCCCAGTAGACTTTGCTGCTAGAGCCCACATGCTTTTTCATGACACCATTTAGTTGGAAGCCTTTAAGTACAGATTTAAAGTGTTCTTAGCCTTTTAGCTCAAGATCGATCTCCCTTAGCTTTTCTTTTAATTACGTATGATATTATAGGTTTTCCTCTCTTCATATGATTATATGTGATATCATCCTGTGACTGATTAGGTGAGATAGCCGGAAAACCATTATTTAAAAACATAAAAACCGTCATATACTTTATGCCATATGGGGTGGAGCCATTTTTAGGGTGACTCCCGGGATAGGAGAATCGCCTTTACTGGGTACCCCCCTCTGCTTTCATTTTACATGGGAAAGTTTTAAGCTATTAATTTGAGGAAGAAATGGGAAAAGGAAATTTACTTTTTGCCCTTGCTAACAAAATTTGTTTTTCTTATAATGTCCAAATGAAATACCTGTGGGTTTTCTTTTCCAGAAGGTGGAGGAAAGTTACACCATTCTTTGCCAAAGGCTGGCTGGATCAGCCCTCACAGACAAGCACTCAGGTATGTGAAATTGTGGGTTCCCAACTTTAGCATCATCCTGCCTGAACAGTGCACTGAATGAAGTGATTTATTATTCTTTAAAATGAAAACCTTCTGAGATTCCATTTCTTTTCTGTCTTTAAAAACCATTTGTTTCTAAACATCATAAATCAAGCAGAAGCTCTTGTCTGCTGACTCTGCTCTTCCTTCTCGCAGAAGAACTGCAATTGTCAGTTTCCATGCTATTCCCTCTTCCTTCTCTCTCTCTCCACCTTTTCAAAAGCAGAAAGTGGAGCTGTGGGAAGTCTGGTAAATCACAGATTCAGAGTGAGATGTGTTGGTGTGACTCCCTTATATGGAGAGTTGGTCCTCAGGTCCTGCTGTGCTTTCATGCTTCTTTTGACAGGGCCAGTGTCTCCCCTTGACTGCAGTTGGATCTGTTCAGTGCAGCAGTTTATACTCATTTGCTTGCATGCTTTTGGGTGGGGATGTTTTGATTCAGAAACAAATGTATAACCAAGCCTACAGATTTCATGGTATTCTTTGCAGTGTTCATTTGTTCTTAAGCAGGTTTCCACATATCTTTGTTTTCTCAGATAAAAGTTAAAGCCGAGTGTCCTGGAGGTGACTGCAGGTTGTTGGATTTTGAGCATTGGCCTTGTATCACCCACATCCTGGTTCCAGTGTGGATACAGAGAGAGTGTGACAGAGGATCTGGCTGTGAACCACTTGGGATTAACCATGTCCCAACATGCCCAGAGCAGGACTAGTTCTTCACAGTCTGGCAGCTGCACTGGTCTGTCAGTGAGAGAACGTCCATTCTCTCACTCTCCTCTCCTCACTGTCGGAAAGTTGTTTTGATTCAGAACAAAAACCAAATGTATAGAGCTTTGGGTGTAGGATATGAAATTGTACTTAGACATAAGAAAAAGAGAAAATCAGATGTATTTATTTGACTTCATTCCGTATTTGAAAGCACATTTTAATTTTTATTTTGCCTTGTTTTATTTTAATTGAGTAGTGAGAGTTTTGGCCCTTTGTATTTAGTACACCCAAGGATCAATTGCTCCTGAAGAAAAAAGGTCAGGATATGGGTTATTAGGAGGTTGGGTAGAGAGGAGATGAAGAAGAGGGAGGAGAAGCATCTCATCTTCACTAATTGTGTGCCATACCCTCTGCTGTCCAGCAGGCTGCTTTTCTGAGGGTCACCTCAAAGGCATGGTGGTCCCAATGTGCAGAAGATGTGAGCTATGTGCTGCCCTGATGGTCAGAGAGTAGGTAGGCTTCCTCCCACCCTAATGCAAGCACTGCTTCTCTGTAGCTGGGATATACCCCCAATTAACAGGAATCCTCAACATACTAAATAGCAGGCACTTGAAAATGGGTGTATCTTCTTCTGTTGTCATCTTTTCTGTTGAAGGTTGGGATTTGGGAGGGAGAGGAAAGAAAATTTTTATTTTCTTGACTATAAATTTGTTATTCTTGGTATTGTTTCATTTTTATAATTCTACATTAGACTTTGGCACTTGTGTAAAATCATTCCTGCAGATTAAGCAGGAAGTAAGAACAAATAAATGGAAATGCTTCAGTGGTGGTGGGAGTTGCTAAGGAAGGGTGGGATAGGGGTGGGTAAAGAGTTTGGGAAGGTTATCTCAAATGAATCACTACTGAGTTGAACCATGGCTGTCATTAGCCACGGGTACTGCTGATTATAAGGCCAGTAAAATATTAGTACCTGGAGGTTTGACTCTAATTTTTTGCACTGATGGTGCCAAAGGGCTCTTTGAGTCACAAGGAAAGCCAGGGGTAGAGTGAGAAAAATGTGGTGGAGGAGGCAGAACTGCTCGCACCAGCTCCAGAATCACTTCCTCTGACCTCACTGCCACAGCTCTGTCCATACTGGGCCATGACTGACCGTAGGAATTGCAGACCAGAGCATACACTGGATACTGCAGGCAAAATGTTGGTAACTGCCTGCTCTAGATTGAATAGCAGTATTGGCAGCACCTACAGAGGATATGTATGTCAGGATTATAACTTGAGAACTCCTTCATTTATATTGGCTTTCTGTCATTTTCTTTGTACATTAGGTAAATGTATTTCTGGAGTATTTTACCAACTAAAATGAATTCATTTGTCAAAGTTGTAAATTCTGTTAATAAAGGAGGAGTTCATTCATTGCTCACATCTTTCAGTAGTGCCCTCTGAACTCTGTGGGTAATCAGGATGTAATTTTATTCTTTGCTGCAGCCCCCCTCCTCAAAAAGGAAGCTTTCTCACCACAAATGGTGAGGATTCCCAACTACTTCTATAAACACCACTACAACTTAACAAGCTCGTTTATCTGTATCCAGATTCCTGTTTCTGTCCTTTCAAAACTGATCTATGTTTTTAGGTAGATCAACTTGGATCTTTGTACCTCATCTATAAATTGAAGTTATATTTCAAGTCATAGGCCAAATATAATTTAACTCAGAATGGGATTTAAATTTTTTAGAGGAAGAAGCTAATAAATAAATGAAGCTTGGAATTTGGAACTTTCTGTATCTCTTAGGAGAAACAAGTAGAAACCAAATGGTTACATTGTGCTGCTGGAAATAATGTAGTCATTTCCAACTAAAAGGGTTAAACTTATAGCCACTTGACACTAAAACATGCAGGAGAAAGGTAAATGTTACAGAACTTTCCTCTTAATTTAGACACTACAGGGTCATTGCATAATTCTTTAGCACTCAAGAAGGTTACAAGTTAGCAAAGTTTGGATTTCTCTTCTAGTTCAGCCAGTATTTTGTTCTTAGTAATTATTTGCTTTGCCTTTCTTGCAATTTAGCCTTTCCTTGGCTAAACAAGGCTAACTGGAAAAAATACTTTGACTATAGCTCTAGTACTTCAAAATACATTCATGCCCCAAGAGAAAGTTAATTCTGAAATCAATCCCACCACTTTTAGTGTTCTTTTGATCTTACCATCCTAACTTCCCTTCTTCTTCCCAACCTGGCCTCCCACACTTTGATTTCATTTTGGCCATTATAATCATATCCATTTGACTTTCATATTATATCTGTCCCCCTTTGGGGATGATAGAATTAGATATTCCTCCTGTCTTTGAGGGAAACTGGTTACCATTAAAGGGGTTTTCTTAAAATTACATACTAGAAATTGGAATCTGCTTCTTTACTGAGTGTGAGAGAGGCAGACAGAAAGATAAGCTTCCCTGAGCCAGAAAGTTACATGTTGGCTATGGAAGTGCCCTGCACTGATATTCTGCTCTCTTCCTGTGGGCTTACTGGCTCCTTTACTGTTAAGTGGCAAATTACATTTGGGGTGTCTCCTTCCTTTTCAGAGAATAGACTTAATCAAGGCAAATCAGTGATCTCCCAAAGTGCTATAATTTAAAATCATGATTATTGCCCTGACCATATGTTTTGTGTAATTTAAAATCAGCTAACTTGAACTTCCTGAGTTATGTTGGCTTTTAGAACCTAAATGGTAACTATTATATTGCATGGGAGGTATATCTCCTAAGCTTTTTGGCTCTCTTTCCCCCAAAAGAACTTCTAATGACTATTAGGATGAATCCCCCTTTAAAATTTTGTTGTTGTTGTTTCTTCATTTTGGGGGGAGAAAGGGAATGACTGTGGTAGTACAGGAGAAAAGACCTTTTTCCCTAGTTATTTAGAAGCTAAAAGAAAATAATTACACTTCCTGTTGTCTTTTATTTTCATCTTTTTAAATTTTTTCTTTGATGTTAGTAAACTTGGTGCATTTCCTGGGGTGATCATATTTCACACTGGAAGTCCTCTTCTCTAAAGTTGATTTGATGTTATTGGGGCTACTAGAGCTTTGGTCATGGTTTCCTTCCCTGCATGTCACAGAGGGCACCATTGAGAAGTGTGTGCACAGGACCTCAAAATACAAAATTAGCAGGAACTTAATAATAGCAGCTAACTGTGGGCTAGCCCTCACCACCTAGTACTATAATTTTTGTTTTGTAAATCACGTTTTTCTGGCATTTCTGCACCCTTTTCAGAGTGATCTGCAAAATTATTCTTCCTTCAAGAAGAGCTCCTTTTGTCTTGTACCTTATGCCTTCCCCACTGGAACTGAGGGTTTTGATAAAAACTTAGTAGGGAAAAAAGTCCCTCCTAGAAGGAAGCCTCCCTGCCATTCCCAGGTGCCAACTGCTAAGCAGGTGTACTGCAAAAGTGGTAACTGTAATGTGCACACTGTTGGTTATTTTTAATAAGCCTCTTCCTACTAGAACATTTTATTTTCTTTGTTCACCATACAATCATGTACTCTTTAACAGAAATTGCTTTTAAAAAATCTGGAAATATCTTTTAAAAAACTTTATTAATAATCATGTATTTTTACTGATCACATTTTGAAATGCCTAAAAGACTTTATTGTTCTAATTATCCAGATGTACCTTTGTAAAATAGCTCTTTTATGAACTCTAGCTGTTAAGGCTGTATGTTTCTGGAACAAAATATTGGTCGTCTAAAATCTTTGTTTTCTGGGGTTTGGGAAAATAGAAAATAAGAGTTCAAATATTAAATAAGCTTAAAGGAACAAGTATGTGACTTTTTATTTATACACATTCTTGATATACTTTATGCAAGTCATTTAGAAAAGTCAAGGAATCAAGGAACCTGTAACTAATCTTACAGTGACTCTGGTACATCTTCCCACTTATTGGAGCGTCTTTACTTTGGTTGGTTGATCTCTGTAACATGTGAACCTCCATAATAATGCTAGCAGCTGGGATTACCCTAGCAGTGGGCAGCTTTGTTGCTGTTTTTAAAATGTCCTTATTAAGACATAATTCACATATCATATGGTTCATTCCTTTAAAGTATACACTTCAATGGGTTTTGGTATGTTACATCATTAATTTTTAAAAATTTTGGTAAAATATATGTAATGTAAAATTTGCCATTTCCATTTTTAAGTGTATAATACAGTAGGATTAATGGGCCAGCTTTTGTGGTTCACTTGAAGATAACTTTAGTTTAATGCTACCTACATGAAAAATATGATGTCTTTATTATCATTCCTATCCCCAGTGCTGAGCTTCCCAACGTACCAGTTTTTCTAGGCTTTTAAGGATGCCATTTCAACTCGGCTCACTGACTTTCGGTATTCTCTGTATTTTGGTTTGGAAATAAAGTTGGAATTTGACTCATTTTGAGATGATAGTATTTTAGTTTTCAGGCATTTTAGGGCACATTTGGCTGGTAGAGCTAAGCAGAATAACAAAAAAAATGGCATCTTAATATTTTGTAGGATCTTTTAAACCTTTTAAAAATTAAAATGAGTTAAGTATTTATACTCTTAGCTCTAAGAAATGAACTTATTTTACTCTTAGTTCTGTTTATAAGCGTGTGTGTGTTAGTCAAACAAACAATATAGCATTCCTGCTTGCTCTCAGGTAGCCATTTTCTCATGAGAATGGAGAAAATAAAACTGTTGGTATTTGAGCAGTCACTTCTTTTTATTGTCCTCTTTCAAGCCAAAAGTTGAATACCAACTTCAGAGATAAGAGGCTCTACTCTTATTTTTAAACTGTATTTAAAAGTTGCCTTTTAATGAAATTTGATGTTATCTTGATATTTTATGATGAAATATACAAATAGCTAGATTTAGGTGTTTCCCTCCCTCTCTCCCCGGAATGTCAGCAATAATTATTTTTACTAACTGAAAACACTCCCTCAATTTTAGCTGTCAGGGAATATGTTTGTTTCCACCGGTTACTATTAGTGAGAAATCATCATTCCCTAAGCACCAGCGGAGGTCTTGGTTTGAAATCATTAAAGTAGGTAGAACTGTCTTCCTAGCCTTTTCTTTTATTGATTAGGGTGCTTTTGGATCTACCTGTAGCACAAACATGGATTTACAAGCATTTTGAAATCTCTTTGTGCATGTGATCCACAGGTTTTGGGTCTGTCTGAACAGGTGCTGATCAAAATATTAATTAGGGTATGTCTTGGTAATCTTATTAAAATTTTTAGATAAGGATCTACAGAGAAAAAAATTTTTACTGTTATTATTTTGTTTTTGTTTTTATTGAAATGGGTTCTTGTTGTGTTGCCCGAACAGGCCTCAAACTTGTGATCCTCCTCCCTCAGTCTCTGAGTAGCTGGATTACAAGCCTGTAGCCCCATGACAAGCCTGTTGTTTTAAATATCAAAGGCAAAAAGCATGCTATATAGTGCAGTGATATTCAGTCTTTCTGATCTCAGGGCTGATTTACACACTTAAGAATTATTCAAGACTAATGGAGAAGCTTATGAATATGTGGATTACATTTCAGTATTTACTGTGTTCAAAATTAAAATGAAAAAATTTATAAGATATAAGAAAATTGTGGTAAAATTAGCAGTAAATCCACTACACATTAACATAAATCACATTTTTATTAAAAATGACTTTTACACAATTTAGTTACTGAGAAATTTTTGAACCATTTTGAGTGTCAGGTGTAAAGAATATAGCTGGGTTCTTGAATGTGCTTCATGCAGTCTGTTGAGATACGAACTATAGAGAAAATCTAGTGTCAAATACATATTTTTAAAAGGGAGAAGTATTTCAATAGCCTTTTCAAATAATTATAGATTATTGGCGTGGGAGATTTTTAAAAGAGATGCAATGTAGAATCTAAAAACATCAATGAACTTTGGGAGGCAGAGACAGAATCGCGAGTTCAAAGCCAGCCTCAGCAGCGGCAAGGCGCTAAAGCAACTGAGACTCTGTCTCTACATAAAACACAAAATAGGGCTGGGGATGTGGCTCAGTGGTCAAGTACCCCTGAGTTCAATCCCTGGTACCAAAAAAAAAAAAAAAAAAATTGTGTGAGGAAAGATATCTTTTACCTATGCATGGTTTTGTAATATCCTTTATTGGTCATTTTGAAGTATTATTTCACTGAGTTAAACATTGCCTTCCAAATGTTGACATATTTCTTTATATAATGTCAAAAATCAAATTATTTTATTAGAGCTTTATAGTTATACATACTAGTTGGATTCATCCCCCCCAATCATACATACATGGAAATCAATTTCAGTCATGATCTCCCCTTTTCCCCTCCCATCCTCTCTCCCCTCTCCCATTCTCTTTCCTCTACTTGACTTTCTTTCACTCATTAATTTATTTTTTAATATATATATATTTTTAGTTGTCAATGGATCTTTATTTTATTTATTTATATGTGGTGCTGAGAATCGAACCCACATGCGAGGCTCTACCACTGAGCCACAACTCCAGCCCCTCATTAATTTATTTTTGATGGGTTCCTTATGTAATCTTATCCTTCCCTCCCTCTTTATTTTACTCTGTCGTCTGCATATGAGAGAAAACATTGACCTTTGAGTTTCTGAGTTTGGTTTATTTCATTTATCATGATATTCTCCATTTCCATCCATTTACTGGCAAATGCCATATTTCATTCTTTTTTATGGCTGAGTAGAACTCCATTGCATATATACCACAATTTCTTAGTCCATTCATCTATTGGTCATCTGGATTGATTCCATAATTTAGGCATTATGAGTTGTCCTGCTATAAACATTCAGGTGGCTGTATTGCTGCAGTATGCCAAAAATCACATTTATTAGTTTCCCACCTGATCATATCAGAAAAGTATAGTGGTGGTAGGTGCAAATTTCCAGAATACTAATTTTTCCTTGAAATCTTGAATTTTATGATTGACAGTGAATACAGTTGTTTGTCTCAAAATGATAGGCTCATTTTTTTCACTTTTGAGAAAATGCTTGCCAAATTCTTAAGTTTGTAATCCATTGTTTACAGTCATTCTTTGAGGTTAAAATGGTCTTTTTACAAAGTGAAGAAAGAGTGAAAACTGGCTTGTTTTGGTTTCAACCCAAACATTTGCACAAGTACTTTGCCTTCAGCCACAGTCATGGTGTTTTGGGATGCAGCAGACATACTTTATGTGAGCTTACCATATCATTAGAGAAGAAGAAGATGTGGGGCTGAAGTGTAGCTCAGTGGTAAGCGCACAAGCCCTGGATCCAAACTCCAGCAACAGCATAAGAAAAATAGTGTGTTTTCAAGGATTGTGACTTCATAAAATTATTAGGGTTTTTTTTCTTTTGTTTTTTTGATACTGGGGATTGAACTCAGGAGTGCTTAACCACTGAGCCACATCCCCAGCCCTTTTTTATTTTTTATTTTGAGTAAAGTTCTTGCTAAGTTCCTTAGGGCCTAGCTAAGTTGCTGAGGCTGGCTTTGAACTTGAGATCCTCCTATCTCAGCCTCCTGAGCCACTGAAATTACAGGTGTGCCCCACCATTCCAGGAAAAATTAGTTTTTACTGCTTCATTCAGGGTATTTTTAAGTGAAGCTGGCAGATCTGTATTGCAAATGAGAGTGAGGAATGAAATAACTGTTTGGTATCACAAATGACATTTGGTATCACAGCCTTGGTCACCCTCCATTGTTTCTGTGTCATCAGTGCAAATGACAACATGGTAAATAGCCAATTGGTGTGTTTCATGGAAATAATTTTGATTCTCCAGACCCCTGAAAGCATCGTGGGCACCTCCAGAGGTTTCCTGGCCTAACTTTGAGAACTGTTAGAACAGTGAAAAGAGCCAGAATGTAGAGGATTGGGATTCAGTCCCACTTCTACTTACTGTCCTGTGACCTTGAGCTGGTTACATTCTTGGTTTCCATTTTCTCATCTGTAAATCAGGGAAAATAATAGTCGACAGTTGTGAGAATTGAGTGAGAAATTACCAAGCAGGAGTTGAGTCTCTCCAGAGTTGTTTTTTATTGTAGGATCTTAATCATGCAATCAATTAGTTTAGAATATATAAATATCTCTTTTGCTAATACAGCTACATTTTATGTCTTATCAGAGCTTTATATGTCTAAACCCTAGGCTCTTGGAAGAAGCTATTATGTATTTGTGTTCATTTAAAAAAGAAGCCTCTAGTTTAACCCAATTGTTCTTTTTAAATGTAAAGAAAGAAAAACAATCCTTTACATTTGATCTGGCAAGAACTTTGGTTTTAGAGAAACTTGTGTATTGGGTTTGTTCTGTTTTGGTGCTGCTATTGTAAAGGGACTGAGCGCTGAGGGTGTGGCTCAGTGGTAGAGTACTTGCCTAGGATTCACCATGCACAGTTTGGGTACCATCCCAACGTGACAAAAACAAAGGATAGTATAGTGTGGTGGTAGTAGATGTTTCAGAAACTTTCCAGTAGTTCTGCAGAGATTTGCATCTAGCCGCAGCCCCCTTTCCACATGCAAGGTGTTAATATTTCTTGGGTTTGTCTTCTAGTCAAAGCTGGATCTTGATCATTTTGAAACATCTTTATTCTCTTCAAATATATAAATTGTAAATTTTCTTTTTAATTCCTAATGGGAATCTGAGTTGTAGGATGGTTATTCGATGAGTTGTATTTTGTCTTCCTAAAAATGCATCGATTGCTATGTCTATTGCACTGAAGAGAGGAAGTCTTTTGAAGCCTTTTCTGAACAAACTAAGAGCCCAGCATCATGGCCTAAAAATCTAGTGTATATGAGGATTTCTGATTTTTCTCTCTATCCATACCAGGGAAGTAAGAGTAAACCAAACAAGTTCTGTCTCATTTCTGTTCTGATTTTAGCTGGTTGTCTGACCTTGAACAAGTCATTTACCTTATCTGGGCCTCAGTATTTTCATCTCACCCTGAGGAAGTTGAGGATTCTTTTCCTTAAGGTCCTTCCAAATTAGATGGCCTGTGAACTTGATGACACAAGAAAACAGAGACAGAGTTACCCACTGGCCTGTTGGGTAATCTTAGGTGACTTGGTGTTTTGCTCCATATAAAAGTGATTTTAGCCTCACTTGCTGAGGTCTGTCCCTGACAATCCTTTGTCTTCTCTGCTTTGGGCATCTGTCTGTGTTTTGGTAGCTTCCTCCTGTTCACTGTTACCTGCAGGTGATGAAGCATTATTTTTCCCTCTTCTGTTGTTCTGGTCTCACTGCCAGTTTACAAGAAACTTGGAGTCTTTTGTGGAAGAAGATCTGACATACCTGGTTCCCCAGGAGACTTGTTGAACATTGGCTGAGACTGTGAGGTCCTAACTCTATTCCAGCTCACGTCCTGAGTGATGGCTTGTTCAGAAAGGTTTTTGAAATGTGGAGATGTCACAAAAGTTGAGTCCCTGGAATATGAGCTAGCAGGATTAACGATTGCACTTGGCAAGCAAATGTGCCATCGGAAGAACTGTTTTACCTGCGCGAATAAGTCTCAGACAACTCGGAAGTTTTCGTGCGATAAAATATTTACAATTAATAGCTCAGGTGAAAGGAACGGGGTGGAACAAAACCATTGCTATGCCCTCCGTTTATTTTAAATAAAAGACAAGCAAAAAGCCCTTGAATATTCTCCAACTTTCTTTTCTCTTAGAAATTGTCTTCTTTGGGATAAATTCTAACTAGGGCCATCAGTGACATTTAGCTACAATATGTATAGAGCCTAATGTTTGCTTCCTTTGTGGGTATTTGCACTTTAATGGAAGTATTGTTTTAGTGAGCTTTTTCACTGCTACGACTAAAGGACTCTACCAGAACAATTTTAGAGGAGGAAGAGTTTGAGGGCTCAGAGGTCTTAGTCCATAGAAGACTGGCACCATTCCTCCAGTGAGGCAGAACACCATAGCAGAAGAGTGCGGAGGAGGGAAGCAGCCCACATGATGATCAGGAAGCTGAGAGAGTCTCCACTTGCCACAAGCATACCCAAGGCCACGCCCCAATTCCCATCTCCCCCAGCCTCCCCCTCCCACTTCAGTTACCACTCAGCTAATCCCTATCAGGATCAAATCACTGACAGGGTTAAGACTCCCACAACCCAAGCATTTCTCCAAACCTTGCAGTGTCTCACACGTGAGCCCTTGGGGAACATCTCACATCCAAACCACAAGGATGTAGGGAAGGTTCTGGGTGTTTAAACCTGAGTTTTGATTAACTTAGATCCTCAACTTTTTTCTTCCTCTTCAGAAATGTTCTAAGCTGAATTGCAGTTAAAACTAGGCATACCGAGGAAATAAAATAAACAGTATCTTGCTATCTTGAGCCAGAATAGCTTGGCAGCAGTGACTAAAGAGTCAGTTGATTAATTGGTGAACTTATTTCCAGCTTTGTTTCAGAAAACAAAGATTTATAGCAGGAGCACAGCATTTGAATATGGTTTGAGAAAAAAATGAAACATGGACCTTAGGGAAAGGAGACCAAAGATTAAGATCATTAAAGTATTAGTTACTGGGTACTGTGATTTCCTTCCTTCTTCCCTCCCTCCCTCACTCTGTCCTTCTGTTTCTGCGTTCCTTCCCTCGGATTTGCCCCTTGTTCTAGTCACCCTGTAGCCAGGTCTTTTTGCAGCCCATCTCCACAACTAAACACTTGCATAAATTACCTCTTCCTGCTCTCCAGTCACACACAGGACTGACCATGCGGTTTTCCCACACGCACTGCTTTCATCCTGCCACTTGCCTGCCCAAGAACCTACATTGGCTCTGTAGTTACTGCTCTGTCTAGTTTCTGAGATGTTCATAATTTATCCCACCAGCTTTATTTCCCTCCTTGTAGTCCCCATCATGAATCCTTTTCTTCAGTAAGTCTTGGCCTCCTTCCTGTCTCCCCACCTGGCATTCCATGTCCTGCCTCCACCTTTGCTTTTTCCCCAGTTCAAAATGCATCATTTCTTCCTCTCTAGCTATCCAGATCCTGCTCATCTTTTCAAGCTCAGCTTTTTATTTCTTGCAACCACCCCTTCCTGTTTTCTGTATCCAATTCTTATAGCTGTCACTCTTCCTTCTCCCCCGCCTGACCCTCGCACCTTCACTTAGCAATGCAAGTATTTTCAAGTACCCACTCTGTGCAAGGTGTGCACCACATTTTGCAGAGGATTCAAAGCTTAGTGCTAAAAATAATAGGTATAACTTTCTGAGTACAAACTGTCAGGTGCTGACCACCTTATATCCATTACTTCTAAATCTTCACAAGGACACCAAGAAGTAAATGGCTTTTCTTTTTCTTTTTTCTATTTTTTTGTTTAACAGATGAGATCACGGAAGCTAGTGGTGATCATGATGTTCCTGATAGTACAGCCAGGATTCAAGAAGGGTCTATGTGCCACCAAAACTTTGTTTTTATTATCCAGCTGCAGAAATCATCTCTGTCCTTAAAAATATTTATCATCAAATAGTGAAGAGAAGTCATATCACATTTCTGCCTTTCTCCCTCACTAAATTACAGTTAGCCACACTGAACTCCAGTAGAAATCTGAGACCTTTTCATTTCATTTAAGGCATTTGATCTTGGGAATGGTTTGAATACAGTTGAACGTTAAGAAGATGAACTCAGCAACTGAATGATACTGAGTGGGATAGAGTAGTAAGGGTCTGGGGTTGGGAAGTGGGGAGACCAGTAGAAGGCTATTGTAAAATCCAAATGAGAGGCTTAAGTTTGGGAAAGTGACAAAGGGAAGGCAGAACTCACATGATGGCACAGACGTTACCGTGCAGCATAGAGGGAGGAATGAAACTTTTGTGAACCCAGGAGAATGGTCTTGCCATTCATAGCACTAGGGGAGCGTCGAGGGGGAGAGGTCCTGAGAGAAAATTAGTTCCGTTTTGTCTGTGTTAAGTTTTAGTTAGTGTTATATCGACTTAGGCCTGTCTGCTACAGATACAGCTCTGGGACTGAATGGAGTTGAGCCCTCCATGTTTGTTGTTCCAGTTCAATTAAAGACAGGAGCCTTGTGTTCATGAAAGCTCACTGTTGAAAGTACTTTAGAGTTCATCAGCTAATGAACAAAATGGGGTACATCCATATATAGTGGAATATTATTTGGCCGTTAAAAAGAAATGAAGTATTGATACATGCAACACAATGAACCTTGGCAAACGCTATGCTAAGTGTAGAAGACAGTCACAAAAGGCCACTTTGGTATGACTTGTTTATATGGAATACCTGGAATAGGTAAATCCATGGAGACAGAAAGTAGATTGGTGGTTGCCAGAGGCTGGGGAGAGAGAGATTATGATTATTTTTGGTATCTGTGATTGAACTCGGCCACTGAGCTACATCCCCAGCCTTATTTTGTGTTTTTATTTAGAGACAAGGTCTTACTGAGTAGCTTAGCACCTTGCCATTGCTGAGGCTGGCTTTGAATTCATGGTTCTCCTGTCTCAGCCTCCCTAAGTGGAGAAGGAGATTATTAATGGGATTGGAGTGATGAAAATGTTCTGGAATTAGATGGTGGTGATGGCTGCACAAACTGACGAACACGCTAAAACCATTCACGTGTGCATTTTTCAATGGTGAATTTTATGGCACATGGGTTATATCTCTTAAAAATTGGAAGAAATAAAGTAACTCCCAAATCACCTACTGTGTCTGCATACCAAGTGACCAACGCCTCCATCCATCCTCTGCTTATGCTGGAGATGGCACACCTCCGTCTCAGGGAACTTACTCTGCACAATCAGCCATTCCAATGTTATAGGTCTCCAGTTGTATAGGAAGTGTGGTCTCGGGGCTGGGATTGTGGCTCAGTGGTAGAGCACTTGCCTCACACGCGTGAGGCACTGGGTTCAATCCTCAGCACCACATAAAAATAAATAAAGATATTGTGTCCATCTACAACTAAATGCGCGCGCGCGCACACACACACACACAGCATGGTTTCTGAACGTCAGATGGTCCTGGCTGTGCCACTTACTAACGTGTGTATCATTCAGCAAGACCATTCATTTCACTAAGCTCCTATTTCATCATTTGCAAAATGGAGGTAACCTGCCTCCCAGGGTTGAACTTCGAAACTGAAAACAATGTACAGTAAGTGTACAGTGTCTAGCATACTGTAAACGTTTGATAAATGGTAGCAGTTAGTTTTTTTAATCTCTTGCCTGCTCTTCACAATACAAAATACCTAGTAAGAGCTCAGTTACTACACTGCTCTTGGGTTGCCTGAGAGCCCAAAAGTCTATTGTACCAAGTTGGGGTGCACAGGGCAACATGGAATGAGCTATGAAAATGTATGGCTTTAAGAACCTCATTAGAATCTGCTGATGCATTTATATCAGGTCAATTTGCCCAGTTTTGTTTTTCTCTTCAAAGGACATGTGTACCATGTGTCAAATGATGGAAGGGGCTTTGGGATCTCCATCTCTGCAGGATGGCCAAGATGCCAGGAAGAGCCTTGTGTTTAGTTTGCGTTTTTCCCCTGTCCCCAAAGCTCTGATGATATTAAGAGAGCTGAGAGCAGTTTTACTTAGCAAAAGGCACTGATCTGAACTTTCCTACCATCCCCATGCTCTTTGGAAATTAACAGCTACAAACAGAAAAGGAGTTTGTAAAGTATATGAAAGTAACGAGATGCTGTTTCCTAGATTCTTGTCCTAACCTCGGACTTCTTGTTTTGGCTAAGATTGGACAAGTATTGTGAAATGATGTGGCTCCAAAAGCTTAGACAGGAGACAATTTATTTAGGTTCAGTCATCTAGAAGATTCGGCAACCTTTTATAAGCCATTTGTTATATTATGTGTCTAGTGCAATCCTGGTGTTAGCTGAAGATGTCTCTTGTATTGCTTCATAAAACACTGTAATAAACCCAATAGAAGCAACCTTCAATAGCTTTGCACCGAGAGAGTGTCCCCTCCCACCTCACCTTCCCTCTGCTTCCTCCTCCCGCCCCCTAACTCATTCCCCTGCTGGGCAGCTGGAACCACAAATCACCAGTGTTACTTTCAGGGAAATGAAAACACCTATAATCTCCTGCCTTCCTTTTTTTTTTTTCTTTCCCGCTTACTGGTCTCTTTGTTTTCAGATGTCAGTAATGTGAAGTATTTTCCCTAATCAATGTTTTAACCTTCTTGTTGATATTCATTCAGCTCTGTTGAATATATGGTATTAAACCAAGCTCCATGGATGGGAGAGTAAATCTAAAATTCTCTCTGTTCTCTGGAGACATCATAATATTTCCTATTATCCGAGGTTATTGCTTTGCTAGGATATTAACGAGCAGTTTCTCTACTGGAAACTACATTGCTTCCCTTTTCTTTAGTCCCCAAACAAACAGTTTTGAATTAGCATGGAAACCAAGTTTAATTTCTTGACTCATCTCCTCTGGTTTTGAATCTCCTTCTCTATTTCATGCCATTGTGGATAATTTGGTGCTCGCCCCTGTCTATTTCCTCTGGTCCTGCTGCTACTAATATGGTTAAGCCCCCCCCCCACACACACACACACTCTGTGGCTTTTCATTTGCTTGTGAATTATTTCTGATCCTGTATTTTCTTTATTTAGATCCAAGATGTCATTAGGGAAGAGAACTGAACAAAAGAGCCTTTTTACCCTTCCTCTCACCATGGTGTTGGTGACGCTGGTAGTATAGCACATCTGGCTGTACACTTAGTCCATGTCTTTTTTTTTTTTTTTTGGTACTGGGGATTGAACTCGGGGGCACTCGACCACTGAGCCACATCCCCAGCCCTATTTTGTGTTTTATGTAGAGACAGGGTCTCACTGAGTTGCTTAGCGCCTCGCCGTTGCTGAGGCTGGCTTTGAACTCGCGATTCTCCTGTCTTAACCTCCCAATGTGCTGGGATTACAGGCTTGCGCCACCGCGCCCGGCTTCAGTCCATGCCTTCTGTACTAGCCAAGGGCAAGGTGCCTCGTGTGCAATCCAGATGTGTGATGGCACATTGTTTACATTGCTTTTGCTCAGCAAGACTCTCTAGCTATTGTTACTTTGAACTATTTTTATTATCTAACATTCATTAAATGTTATCCATGTAATCTGTTAAACACAAATAATATACCATGGTTCTGTCTAGTTTTAGGGTCTGGAAGGCTTAGTTTTAGCCTTTATAACCACAGTATTTTAAAAATGGATAGTGGACCACATATGGCATCTTGGGGATATTTTCCAAATAATTTCTATATATTAATAATATTAATACACATTGGACCCTGCCCCTCAGGGAGACAGATTCAAAACCAGAAACATACATAAAATAAGACACAAAATAAGAAAGACATAAAATAAAATACACTTGAACATCTTTTAAAGGTGAGATTGATTTTCGCCTTAATTTTTTCTCTTATTTGAAGTGATAGATTGAATTTTACAGCTATTTTCATCTCACTTCTGTTTTTCATTCTACAAAGAATATTTTGATCCTTTCATCTGGCCCAAGGCAAAGCTGGTGACTTTGCTCAGTGACCAGAAAAAAGCCTGGAGCCTTAAGGGGCAAGAGATTAAATTGTCACTCACTGAAGTGGTGCAGCTCAGTTCTGTGGAGCACTGGCACCTGGGGTTCTATATAGAGGTGTCGGGAGGGCAGTGGGAGGAGGCTGCGCTCATTTAAATTTAGGAAATGCTACTTCAAGGCTCATAATCAAAACAGGGTACTTTTCGGTCTTGGAAATGAAGATAACACAACTCAGAGGGTTGAGATGAGGAACAAATATGATGGCTGTAAAAACACTTTGTAAACTGTGAAGTGCCTTGCAAATGTTAGTTGTGATGAAGTACAGTGGTGAGATGGACTATGTACCTACATACTGACAACAAGAAAGTATCCTAAGAACATTGACTGGTGTGCGTGTGTGTGTGTGTGTGTTGTGCATCCAAATGTACTCATTCATGCACTCAGGTTTTTTGTTTGTTTTGGTTTGATTTGATTTTGTCCTGGGGCTGGAACCCAGGGCCTAGGAGATGCTGAGCCAAACTCTGCCACTGAGCCACACCTGCAGCCGGGCAGCACTATGGAGCTGAGGACTGAAATTATCTGTTGACCACCCTGGAGGTGTCCAGGGCAGCACGCTGGTCTATACACCAGGGTAGGCCAGCACCTGGGCCCATGCAGGGACCCTGCCTCCTCACAAGGGTATACCCAGTACCAAGGACAGTGCCTGCCACCTAGAATACACTGAATAATTCACCAAATTCAACTGAAGTTGAAAGATACAGCCCTCAGAGTAACCTCTGTTATTCAATACCCTCCCCTCCACTTCTTTAGTCAACACTATAAAACAGATCCTTTTATTGCTACTGGAAAATAAAAATCTTGTCTTCGGGAGTTAGGGGAGAGAAGTGTACTTTCTCTTTTGGTTATTAAATGGATAGGTATTTGTGTACAAGTATTTTTCCTGGGTCTACCTCTTTTGCTTATATTTTTCAAATTTGGTTCCCTGTTCCTCACCAAATTCTTAGAACAACCAGATCACCTCAACCATATCCTAATTAATTAGCATCTGAAAAGCAGGGGACTCAGGTTGAGGGGAAGGGTGGCTTAGAGTCCACTTGTATTCAGAGGAACAAGGTGTGACTGTGTGTACTGAGCATTACCCAAGTGCTTAATGCTTGAAAATGCTTGAAGGAAACCATCCTTCCTGTAAGATGAGATGCCCACTGACTCCAAAGTATGAAGGCAATAGGTACATTGAGAAACATTTTTGCATATTTACTCCATCTACCGTTTTCATTCCTGAATGTGTGTGTGTTGTAAGTCATTTTAAAAGCAAACATGATGTTCCCTTATTCAGACTAGTCTTATTTTGGAACTATCTTTCTCACATGGAAGTATCTGACCCTTTTGCACTAGGCCATTAGTGCTATTTACCTAGTAACACTTGTGTATGTCAATAACATTGCTTTTGTCAATAGAGCACTTAAGTAATTACTGCATTTTCTAGTATTAAGCATCTTCACTGCATTTAAAGAAAAGTGCCCATGTATCTAAAATAAAAGGCTCAAATACATAGGCAAGTTCATTATTGTTTTTTGTTTTGTGTTTGTGCTGTTGGGAATTGAATCCAGAGCCAGTAGGGAGATTCTTTTTTCAACAAGAAGTGTACCATTTCTCCAAATATTCAAATTTCCTTTAAGCCTTGGGCCAAGGAGAGGGGCTGAGTATCCAGGAATTGAGAGATGGAAGTTTCCTTGTGCAGCCTCCTAATCCACTGCAGGAATACCCACGTAGAGCAGTCCTGGCAGACAGCCATCCATCTGCTTGTATCCTTCCAGTGCTGGGGAGCTCATCTCATTATCTCCCAAGGCAACTCCTAAATTCTTTCTTATTTGAGCTCAAATTCACCTCTCTCTGACTTCTACCCATTGGTCCTCATTGTGGAGCAACATAGGGAAAATCTTAAATATTTGAATACAGCTACCACATCTTCCTTTAGTCTTTTCCAAATTAAGCTAAGTGTATTCTTCTAAATTAAGATTTCTGCCTGGTATCTGGAAGAACAAGAATGGAAATGATTGCATGTTCAACTTTTGCTTTAATGGCAGCTGTCTGGCAGAGCATCTCTCCTGGGATTTCATCCTTGAGCACATCCCACCGCCTTTTTTGTTGTTGTTTTCAGTCCTGGAGATGTCACTGAGCTGCATCCCTAGCCATTTTTATTTTTTTGAGACAGAAAAAAATGCTAAGTTACCCAGGCTGGCCTTAAAATTGGATCCTCCTGCCTCAGACTCCTGAGTAGCTGGGATTATAGGAGTGTACCACCATGTCTGGCTGGTATGGTTCTCCAATGTAACCCACCTCTCATTTAGCTTGGACAATTAGGACATCTGTCCTGGGGGAACAGAAATCCTGTTTATTCCTTTTCATATTCTGAATTCCTGGAGGGAGCTCAAGCTCTTGAAAATTGCTGTGAGATAAAATGTAAGGGATTTCCTTTAGGAGGGAAAATTAAATGCACCAGACTATGTTTTTTGAAAGTAGAAACCATGTCCAATTTTTCTTTCTGTCCCCTTTAGTGCCCAATACTTTACCTGACAGAAGCTACTCAATGAATTATTGCTCCACTGAACTGAAAAGACAGCATTATGTTGAAATACAGGTGTATGTTGAAATGTAGATAATATTTGTGTAAATAGACATCAATGCACATATATACACACATACCCATATATACATATAGATGCACACACTTTTTTGTCTTCAAATATCTCCGTGTCATTGCAAAATAATTCTTAGGAAGATGCCACTGTTTAGACAAAACTGTACCCTGGATAAATTCCAAATACCAATACACCTGGGGGTAATGTGGAAACTGCTGCCTTATTTCCGATATCCTGGGGTTGTTGCATGGAGATGACAGATCCTTTGCTCTGTACCTGCCATTGCTAAATTGATTAACCTTTTCTCCCAGGTAGAAAATGCTGCACATTGCTCATCCTCCTACCCCTTGCTCCTGCTCATTTGTATGGTCTCTTCGGTTACCCTTGGAGATAAAGAAGGATGGGAAAAGTGCAGCTTCCTTGCTTACATCTCCCCACCCCCACCTGACTTAAAGGAGCTTCACCCCTTCCCATGGTGGTCTTGGACCAGCATTCTTCTGGCCTGAGCGCTTCCCTCCCAGAAGCGAGTGTCTTTAACATGGTATAGTTGGGCCAACCTAGACTAACTGTGGGAAACAAAGGAGGAGAGATGGGTGTGGAAGGAGGAAGCAGGTTATGCTTGTAAAATGCTGCTCTGGGATGCGAGTGCAGGACCACAGCTGTGGTGGTCCTGGTTACGAGTCTTCATTTGTGCAGGAGTTCCAGTGCCCCTTTCTCCATGTCTGCAACTGTAGTAATAGCAGACTTCCAGCTACA
This sequence comes from Xerus rutilus, assembly GCA_028644305.1. Classification (NCBI taxonomy): domain Eukaryota; kingdom Metazoa; phylum Chordata; class Mammalia; order Rodentia; family Sciuridae; genus Xerus; species Xerus rutilus. Next base: position 92,714,010 of record CM053399.1, read on the forward strand.
GTGCAGCTCTGTGGAAGACTCACATCTCCAATTCTGGGTTTTCACCCAGGCTAGTGAGGTCTCCCTTGTCCCTGACTCTTAAGTTGCCATAAATCACTGGCTTCTTCTCCAGTCCCACCCTGCCTTCTAGCCTGGACAGTGATCACTTAACTAAATTAATGGATCTTTGTAAATGATACCGTACAGAAAATACCCCAAGTCAGAATGGGCTAGAATTGTTAGAAGGAAAATGGTACTGTCTCCAATACCTTTTACTCGACTTTGAACTCCAAAAGGACTCGCCCTGGATCTATCTTGTTTTCTGTTTTACCTGGCACCTCAAAGGCACCAAAAATCTCCTGAAGAACTAATTGCCGTGGCAGCTTATCTCCTCTGCAGAGTAGTAAATGGAGACTGAGACATGTGGTGGGAATGAATTAGGTTCCCACATTAGGGAGGAGAGCAGGGCTGTGGCACTGAGAGGCAGGTTGTATTCTGAACAAGGACGATCCAGATTTTCATTTTAATTTCAGTGTGAACAGTATTCATTATACCTAGACTAATAAAATGCAGATAAGAGATGTTGGGGGAAGGGAGCTGGGTTACAATTTAGTCGTCAAGTGGGGATGCAGCTTTTTAACATTAGTTGTAGTCTTTGCAGCCAGCAAGGCTGAGCAATATGGCGTGATGAGGCTTAAGGACGATGTGATGCCCAAACCACACACCACACATATTTGTTCTTTGCCAACACTTGTCCATAATGTCATTGGGGAAAACTACTGCCTAGTTCATCCTGTCAGGCATGAGTAAAAATCAAAGAACATTTCTCCTAACTTCAATTCCATTTCCAAACTGGTTCTGTTAGACATTATCCTTTAAGAATGAAACATTTGTCCCCAGCACAGGCATCGAGGACACGGAGGACTTACTTGCATTTAATCTGGAGCTCCAGTGAAGTGCTCCAATAGGATTGATGGACTGTAGCCCCGCACAGCAATACCAAAGTGCAATCAGCCTCTTGCTTCCTTCAACCTCAAGTTCCTCAGATGTGAACTCTGACTTCAGCCAAAATTAGTATAGACTTCAAGCACAGTGAGGACCCATGGTGTCATATTTGCTAGCTGAGGAATGTCACCTGACTTATGGGGACTAATAACAGGAGCAACAGTGATTTGCCAGAACTGTGGACCCCCCTAACTCTCTGTAGTCTATACTCCATGAACTTGTGACGAGCCTTTGAAGGGACTTTTGGAAAAGAAATGGCAGATGAATTTAAGATAAAATATTCTGTTTCATGGGTCTACCTGAGGCAAATCCAAAGAAGGGAGAAGCTAAAATATAAATCTGGAGAACAAGTTCACAACCTATTAGAGCAGAGACAAAACAAGTAGGTAAGCATAATGTCTAGTATGTGCAAGAGAGGACCAGAGAAGGAGAATTTATTCTGTTGGGAAGGGATGAGATAGGTATGGCAGGAGAAGATTCCTAACCTGAGTTCTGAAAGGTAAAAATGCACTTGTGTATCTGTATGTAGGAGGGTGTAAGGAGTCCAGGCAGAATTCAGTGTATTTAGGCACAGAGGTGTAGGGCAGGGTGACCAGAGAGCCTAGAGTACTTTGGTATTGATGGAATATGAGCCGGGCAGAGTCAGAAGATGGGAGAGTTAGGGCAAGCAAGCAGGGACCTCATGTCTGTGCCAAGGAATTTTAGATTTGATTTTATCTTTCTGATTATGTGGGGTGGTGGAAGGGTTTTTAACTTGGGTGTGAAGTGATCAGACTTGTTTTAAATATATCACTCTGGCAGCCGTTAGGGGTGCACTGGAAGGAGCCAGTCCACAGGCAGGTATATGGTTGTGATAGTTTCTAAGACATAGTGGCATGATGATGGCATGAACACTAAATGTGAGGACAAGCCACCCAGTCACTGTGCCTCAATTAGCTCCATTTATGAACCTTCAAAGGGGCCTGTGGAAAAGACATGGTAGGAAATTCAGATCCAGTATTCTTCATCCATGTCCCTGAGATAAATACAAAGAGGGAAGGAGCTGAAAGTAAATCCAGGAGAACGAACTCCTTCCTGCAGTCTCCAGCCTCTACGGAAATTGGATCCACCAGACCTAATCATGATGCCCAAGCACACTCGATCCTGTCCATCTAGAACAGCAGTGCAGTTGGCTGCCTGGGAGGTTTCAGGCAAAAAGTCCTACAGGAGGGGGTCCCACTTCCCAATCCTGCTTTTTCATTCAAGATCAGCCAAGCCAGCTCACTGTTCTCTGATCTTCCCCTATTGTGGAATCAAAAAATGATCTGGAATGACCTTCTCATGCCTAGAGCTGAGCTTGGGAAGTTAGCTTGCCTGGAACTGTGTTCTGATTGGCAAGTGGCACCAATGTTCAGGAGTAAAGAAGTGGAGAGCAAGAAGTGAGTATCTCAACTCAGCAGCTAGCCTTGAGGGAAGAAAGAGACCCGGAAGTGAGTGGGGGACAACCAGCTGGGGCTAACAGCTGGCTTCTCTGGCATTGCTACCCACCCTCTGACTTGCAGGGATTCCCATTTTTAGGGGCGGAGACTTAAAGGAGAAGAAAATCAGTAACACCCTTGCAGGAAGGGAAGAAATGGGGGTCCACATGAGGCCGCAGCCAAGGCTACTGCCAGTCATCAGTAATCTCTGGGTCCTGCCAAAAGCTCCTCCCCACTTCCCTGGTTCATAAGATGAGCTCACCAGGCCAAAGAACATGAGAAAGCATTTCATTTTTATAGTATTTTCCTTCCCAGACACTTAGCCTCTGTGGTCTTGCTGATCTTGCATCCTTCCAGTAGGCTAGGGATTCAGGCATGTCAGAGTTTGAAATAACTTTAAGACCATCCAGCCTACGACCTTCATTTTTAGAGATGGAAACTGAAGCCAAGGAAACTGGAGTCTCTGGCTGGGTCACAGGGATGCCCCTCACTCCTGCCAGCCTAGGACACTTTACATTAGATTATTTTGTCCTTTGTGCAAGTGAGGGAAATGAGTTCCAGAGGGAGAGGACAGAGCTGGAGTTAAACCTCAGCTGTGTAGCCCATTCACCTCAGGGCCTTACTGTCTCACAGGTGATCTTAACCTTGAATAGTTTTCCTCATTTGTGAAATGGGGTTAGGTTTACCTTACACCTACCTTACGAAGCTGATAGGAAGGATTTTGGGGATCATACTTGTGTGAGTGGTTTGGTCTTGGCACACAGTAGGTGCTGAATAATGTTTGTCTGGAGAAATAGAGCCCTGTCCAGTATGGTGACTCCTCTCCCTAAAGAGTACTGAAACCCAGTGTGGAAGTGGGAGAGGGAGGACAAGGCTCTTGCAGAGAGCCACATTCCTCCCCAAGCAGGAAGCTCAGCGCTGGGCTGGCTGGCCAAGGAGAAGAAAATGTCAACGAATATTCTATAGTCCACATATAAAATTTTCATGTCTGAGATCCAACCAAGTATGTCTGGGAATGAATTTTTCACAGACAATTTTGCTGAGACTGGGTGTGCTGATGGTTGAAAGATAGGGACAGAGGGTAAATCTATTCCTGGGCCTTGGCTCATAACCTGACAGCCATTAAAAGGTCCTACCTTAACTTATAGCATGAGATTCCAAATGTGCCTCATGTATCCACCCTCAGACAGTATGAGGTGCATCATTAGAGCCTCAGTAATTCATTGGGGACATTCCTAAACCCCAACCTGCAAGCAGCCAAGCTAGCTCCCTTTTTTGTTTTTCTTTTTTCTTTAAGTTCCTGCCAGCAGAACTGACTTCTTGGCAGAGCTGTCTCCTGAATGGATGCCCCAATAAAAGCCTTGCCTGCATGTTTGCTCACCTGGCTTGATTACATTTCAATCCTTATAGGGTCAAAAGAGCCCAGTGTTCAGCCTTGGTTGGATGTGTGTCAGAGGCAGGGGCTGGCAATCAGTTCATTGGCCTTTTCAAGACAGAGAGGCTCTGTGGGTTAGAAAAGGGGAGCTGATGGATCTGAGGAGTTTCCATGTCCCTTGGGCCTCCTGTTCCTGCTAGGCTCCCACTCCTCAGCTCCATTTTGTAGACAGCTATAATGTAGTAAATGACATGTAAACCACATGTCAGGGGGCTTGGTTGTCCCCCTGGTCTTGCCACATGTCACTTGTGTACTCAGGCTGGTCTCTACACCTCTCTTAGCCTCGGGCTCTTCATGGGTAACCTGAAATGACAGCTCCTCCCAAGATGTTTGTGTTCATTAAGTAGTCTCTTGAAACCATCAAATGCAAGCTGTTGCTCTTCAGCTTCCTGGAACAGGTGGAACAACGTGGTCCAGTGTGGTATTGCCCAGAAAACCTCCCGCTCTCCATCTTCAGTGCCACCACCAAGGCAGGCCGCAGTCTTCGGTAACAGGGCACGCTTATCCCTCGCGCTGTTCCCCAAGCGCCACCAGGAGGCGCCCTTTGCCCACCGAAGCTGGCCGGGCTATTAACTCCCCAGGGCCGGGGTGGGCTGCCCCTTTGCGCAGGGCGGTGGAGGGTGTGGGCTGCATCCCGGTTGCCCACCTGAGCTCCAGACACCGCCGCGCCCGCCGAACGCCGCTCATCCCAGCCCAGCGCCGCTCCCCAGCAGGGCGCCTCCAGCTTGGCCGGCCCGGCGGCCGCAAGTTTGCCCCGGCCTCTCCGACCCGGCCCCCGGCGGCCAGTGCCGCCGCTCCGCGGCCCCTGCGCCTGGGCTCCAGGCGCTCCGGAGGTGCTCGGAGTGGTCGCAGGGGCTTGCGGCTGCTCGCAGGGTGCGGGCCGGCCCCGAAGGGGCGCCCCCCCGGCCGGCGCGAGCGGGGCCGCCGCAGTTCCCGCGCTGCCCGCCGGGTGGCGCCCCGCGCCTCATAGCGCGCCTCCCGCGCTCCCCGCTCCCGGCTCGCTAGCAGCCGGACACAGACTCTGCCTTCGGCTGCCGGTGGATCGGGCTGGAGCCGCCGCGGTTGCTGCGGAAGAGAAAAAAAAAAAAAAAAAAAAAAAGGAAAACAACAGCCCGGCGGCCGGCAGAGCAGCACCCGGCCCCTGGCTCAGCCCCCGGAGTGCGGAGCCGCCCAGGTAAGGGCATCGGCCCGCCGCGGAGACCCCAGCCCGCACCTCAGGCTGCCCCCGAACCCCCCGAGTACCATCGCGCCGGCCCTCCGCCGCGCCGCACCCCGACTTCTGACGTCTCCGCCGCTCCTACCCTCTGGGGCCGCGGCCCGGCCCCCGCCCCCGCCTCCCCTCTCCCGCCTTCAGCCGCCCTGTCCCCCGCACCTCGGTGCCTGTGTCCCCCGATTCGTCGCCGAGCCCCCGCCGCTCTGCTCCCTAGTTCCTCTAGTCTCCATCCCCGTCTGCCTCCCCCCCTGCATCCCTTCCCTGGCTCGTCGTCCTCCCGCTGTGGTCCTCCCTCTTCCCGGTACAACTCCCAGCCGTGCCTCTGCCCCCTGCAGGGATGACGGCCCCTTCCCGACACTGGCGCTTCTCCCCCATCTCGTCACCCTCCGCTTCTCCCGGCGCCGCTCTTCCCCCGCTACAGTCCTGCTTCAAGCGCAGCCCTGCGCCCGAAGCCCTCTGCCTCTTCCCTTGCTGCCATCTGCCTCGACTGCCCCTTGCCCCTGCCCTGGACTCCGGCCACCACCACACCCCCCACCCCACGCGCCGTCTTGCTTTGGCAGAACCAGCGTCCTATCAGAAATGACCCTCCTTCGGGCGACTAATGGGGTTCCCAGTCATCCCACCCTAGTTCACCCGAGTGGGGAAGTGAGGGAGAAACTCTAGAGACCTGCATTAGGCGCGGGAGGGGGAGGGGTCTGGACGGAGGGGGAGGGGAGCTGATTGAGATGCTCTCTGGTGGGGACTGGCAGAGCCAGAGGAGCGGCTCAGACCTGGCCGGGGTGGAGGGTGCGCGGGCGACTGCTGGGACAGGGGTTTCAAGGCACTGTGAGCACCTGTGCCTCGCGCCTGGCTCCCTGGAGCTCAGGAAAGTGAGGGAGGAGGTGGAGCCTGGGGAGAGTTGGCTGAGGGCCTTGGGTTGGGGGTTGGTCGCCAAAGGGGCTGGGACAGGTCCCTCTGGCCAGGCTGCCTGGCAGTGGTGGGGCAATGCGGGCTGAGCTGCTCCCTGCCTGGACCGTGGGCTGCTTGGCTCTTGGCATCTGTACTTGATGCTGCCATCTTCCTCCTGGTGCTGTTGTCTGGTGATGCCACGCGGTGCCACCTCCCTGCCTCCCTCCAGTGGCTCTCCTGGGCATGTCTCCCAGGGGCCTGGGTTGTCTGGACAGAGGAGAGGAGCTCTGGCTGGGCTGGGCCTCTCTGCCCTGCAGTGGGCATCTCTCAAGACAAGACCAAGAGATCTGAGCCCTGCCAGGGATGAAGAGAACTACCTTCACTGGCACTCCCTGTGGGTCATCTGGTGGTAATGACACTTCTGGGAGCACCCGGAAACAACTGGTGTGGCATCCGCTGGGATGGGGCCTTCTGGGTTGGCAGTGGGCATGTGAGAGAAAAATCCTGTCTTACATCAGTCCCTGAGTGTCTGTACTTGGTGGTGGGCAAGGGACTGGAGAGTCAGCTGTGATGTGTCCTGCCAGGGAAGGAAGCTCCTGGAACTCCACTGGGCATCTATGGGCTTGCTTTATTTGCTAAAGCCGCAGCTCATGCTTCATCATTAATCAGGTTTATTATTTTCCTCACTGGCTGGATGTGTTCCTCAAGGTCATGACCCTTTGGAGAGTTAATCTAATGTGCACACATTACAGTGACTGGGTTTGTTTAATTTTCCATATTTTGTTCATTTCATGTGGCCTGGGCTTGCCCACCAGCCTCCTGCCTGTCTTACTACCTCTAACTCCTCTCCTTTTCTGGATCTGTCACCTGTGCCCCAGAGGCAGGGTTGCTCCCTGGTGAGGAAGAGAAAGGTGCTGGTGGAGGAAGGCTGGGAGGAGATCTTGGGTTTCCATGTTATTTCCTTCCTCCTTCCCCAGGCATCTTGATCATTGTTGTTTTTCTGGCACCAGAAAGTTCTGAGAGACTAGGGCTTATTCATAATTTCATTTTCCAGTTTGGTTTCCCTGAGGACAGGGAGGAGACTTTCGTGTAATGGAAGGCAGGTGAACCCTTCTCTAGGAAGGTGAGCAGCACTGCTGGAAGGCAGGAGGCTCTGGAGATGGGAGCTCAACTACCCTGAGCTGGGTCTCCACCCTGAAGAGATGGGATGGGGGCGGGGGAGGAAGACAGGCCCTGAGTGACATGGAAAACCAACTCAGAAAGCAGGAGAGTGGTGAGTGGGACACTGGTGGTTATGTGGCTGATGAGGGTAGGCAGCTGTGGTGCACGTGTAGGAAGAACACGGCTCTTCTCCCCGCTGCAAAGTGCTCATCCCTTATATGAGTAGAGTTCTGCAGCTTTCCAGATGCTCTCAGCACAATGACTTTGATCCCCACCACGGCCCCATAGCATTTGGTCTGTATCAACAGCCTCATAAGGAGGTATCATCAAGCCACAGAAACTGAGGCTCAGAAAGTTAAATGACTGATCCAAGGCTCCACAGTTATGTGGAAGGTCTCTGAACTCACAGTCTTGTGCTCATGGGTCTTGTCACTTTGTAGGGTCTCAGCTGCTCAGTCCTCAGAAAGGCCACCTCTCCCCTCAGTCCATCCCCTTGGCTCTCCCCAGTGATAGCTCAATGCTTTCTTCCTTCATGTGAGGCAGACCATTTCTTGCAGGTGACCCCGTCTCAGGAGCCCTCAGTGGCCGTGGGTTCCGGGGTACAGTTCAGATGCCTTTGCTTGGAGTTGAAGTCCTCGGGCCATGGATGTCATCTAGCATGACCTTCTGCTCACCTGTAGGCTCAGGCACTGTCCACATGCTCTCACTATGCCCTTGTCCTTATGTTTTTAGTTTTTGCAGTGCCAGGAATCCAACCCAGGACCTCATGCACACTAAGTAGTTTCTCTGCCACAGAGTCCCATCCCCTCCCCTCTGTTCTCTTTTCTGCCCTGCCTTCAGAGTGCAGCCGGAGGCGTCTATAGCATGAAAGGGGCAGCAGCTCTGGCTGCTCAGTGTCAGGCACATCCAGGTACCTGTCCTCTCAACCCTCCCTGCAGGACCTTGGACAACCTGCTTAACCTCTCTGAGCCTCACTTTCTTCACCTCTAAAATGAGGGTAATCTCTTGCTTCAGAGGGTTGGCAACGCAGAACATGAATGGTGGGCACAGGCAGAGGGCGGCTGGGGGTGTTCAGGGCGTGTCCCCTGGGTGCCCTACCTATTCTCCCTCTTGGTGAGATGGGTTAGTTCCCTACTCTTGCCCAGAATTCATAACTATCTTCCCTGTCTGTCTTCCCACCCAGACAGCAAATCCTTTGAGGAGCAAGGCCTTTGCCTGGCGCTTGTTCACATCCTCTTGGCTCCTCACAGGGCAAGCACGATCCTGCATGATCTATAAACTGGCCCCATGCATAGTGGGGACATAAGAAATAGTTGTTACTTGATTATACTATTTTGTTACATAAAATAGGGTATGTCTTACATTTAGCAAATTCAGTATGAAAAAAAAACCTCATACCACAGCACCAGGCTGGGTAAATTAGGGGAAGGAAGGCAAGAATCAATTTAACATTGTATTGACTACATATTCTGCTTGTTTTGTTCAATAACCCCAGCTGCCCTGTGAGTTAGATGTGCCAGTCTCCACCTCTACAGATGAGAACAAGCAGTTCCTGGGGCCCCACAGTGTCAATAACCCTGTCCTGAGTCACTGACTAGTGGGTGCTCCAGATCCTGGAGACACTCAGATGGGTGCTCTGCACACTAGTGGGTGCTCCAGATCCTGGAGACACTCAGGCAGCGAGTGCAGCCTGGACTGGGTGGTTAGTGTGTATTTAGTGTGAGGCAGGCCCTGTTCTTCCTTCTGCAGTGTATTATGTAGGTGGAGAGTGTGCTGGACTCTGCTCAGGTGGAACCTCATGCCTGTGTTCAGGTGCACCTGTGGATGTGAGAAGCAGGCATTCCAGGCTAGATGGAGCTAGCATAGGAGGCCTTTTCAGAGAGCAGGGTGAACAGGGGCTGCACAGGCAGAAGGAGAGGGAGAAGGATGGAGTGAGGGGGCAGAACGGACAGGGCAGATGCAGAGTCCTGCCATAGAGGGCCCATTTGAGGAATAGAGGAGGGTAGCTAGAACTGATTGAATTCAAGAGGACCTTGAATTCCAGAGAGGAAAGGCTCAGGAGGACGCCGCAGGCTGTGGGGAGTCGCTGAAGATTCTTGGGCAGAGGAGTATTGTGCCAAAAGAGGGGTTGAGGGCTAAGCGGGGGTGCACTTGAATGACATTTCCAAGGAACAGCAGAACGTGCTGACAGATTGGATATAGCAGACGAAGGAGCAGGAAGTGTCGGGATAACTTTGAGATTTCTGGCCCGGGAGGCCAGGGAGATTGGTGGTGCTGCTTTCAGAAATAGGGAAGCCAGAAGGGGAAGCAGGGCCCAGGGAAGGCTTAGGCGCTTTCCCCAGGCTGCCATGAGGAGGTTGCCTGGAGCATTCGGGGACATCCATGTGGCCCATGGAGTTCCTGGACAGCAGCTAAGCAGTCCTGTGTGCTATTTGGGCACATGCTTCACAGCGGGCTGGCTCTAGGGGGTCTCTGATATCTGAATTTTACCTTCCCAACTTCCTGCCAGTGCTCGCTGTCCCTTCTAGGCCCCAGGATCTTGTAACCAACACTGCCTGTCCTCCAGTCCTTCTTCTGTGTCTGTTACTTCCAAGGGACTAAGAATGGAGCTGACATCCAAGAGGGCTGGAACCGTGTCTGCTTTGCCTGCTGAGATGTCCCTAGCGTTTACAGAGAGCAGGTGCTAGTAAATATTTGTCCTGTTTAAGGGGCCTCAACTCATGTTTCACAAGTGTTTGTTACGGAGCTAAATGCATGGGCCCTGTGGTTCTTAGGCTTTCGGGAGCTAGTGTCCGAGCTCCACAGCCTGGCTGCACTTCCTGATGTCTGTGACTATCTCCTCCTTATGTCCAGCGATGCGGTACTGGCTTGTGTGGCCAGCAGTTCCCAGGCCTGTGGGAACCCTAAACTGGCAGGCCTTGCTTCCTCACTCAGTCTTGACTTTGGGCTGCTGTTCAATCCAAGGGAGGCCTTGGGGAGTCCATAGACCTGCTGCTGGGAGCCCCAACCTCCTCATCTCTAAGTCAGGGGCAGTTTTCTCAGAGGGAGCAAGGAAAACCAGGTAGTCACAATAATCACTGTGCAGGGTGCTGCATGTCACTGTGGCCACGAGGAGACAAAAGGGAAGCTGTGGTGTGCACAGTCACCCTGGGCATCTTGGGGAGGGGCCATACTGTGGACCAGTGGATGAGAACAGGCTTGGAAGCAGGAAACTCAAGCTACAAAACACTGCCTTGGTTTCTTCTCTAAAAACATGGGCATATAATAAACTTTACTTCTTAGAATTCCCATCTCAGTGAGATGCTTACATGGAGGCCCCGGGGCCTTCTGCCACAACCCCTGGCAGAAGCAAGGGTTGCCCCATCCTGGAACAGAGCAGGGAGGGGCTGACCCTCCAGGACAGGGGAGTCCTAATGGTGACCTGGGAGGGTGGCTGGGGAGTAAATACATGTTTAGAATTGGAGTTTAAGGGCCAGAGTTAAATAGAAGGATTTAATAGAATGAGAAATCAATAGCCCAGAGGAGGTTAAGGTGTGTAAGTGAGTGGCCAGCTGCAGGGCACACTTAATAAAAAAGAAAAGTTTGAGATGACGAGGAAGATGGAGGCATAGCTAGGGGTGGGCGAGTGTTGGTGTACCCCTCTGCTCGGCCTGTTC
>CM053399.1:92725303-92751879 GCA_028644305.1 Xerus rutilus
GAAGAGCCGGGAGGAATCTGCTCAAGCCTCCAGCTCCCAGCAGGGCCAGGAGTGAAAGCAGCCCACCTGGGTATGGTCAGGTGGAGATGGTAAGACAAGGCCAGGCCACCTTTGGATGCTTCAGGGAGATCCTCAGAGACCATCATCTGTCTGTCCCACAGACATGGGCTCCTGTGGTGCAGGCAACTGTGTCTCTTCCTCAGCATTCATTCCTCAACAGTTAGGGCAGTACCTGCATATAGTAGATGCTCAATGCGTACTTGTTGAATGATCAGCTTCCTCTGTGATCATTTGTCTGCAGAGGCCTGGATCCTAGAACCCTGGACTAGCAATGAGCCTCTGGAAGCTTGGATGGTAGGTGTTCAGCTCACAGGCATGTAGGGTTCAGAAGTCAATTATGGATCTCAAAACACCTTTCCCCTGCTGGATCGCAGGATCAATTCTCAGGGTGGCATCACCCACAATGGAGCTGAGACAACAGGGGGTAAGCCTGAGTGTGCCTGGATCTTGGCCCAGGGCATACTGCCCCTTCCTTCAACCCAGCAGAGCCTGGCATCCAGGGGTATAGCGGAGTTGGACCAGGGTGGGTATTGAAAGCAGAGGTGGTGACAACTGTGATTCTAGGTCAGGACTGGGGGGACACACAGCTCCCATGAGTTGGGAGGAGGCTCTGGGCTCCAGGAGCAGAGGCCAGACGCAGGCTGTGGCTCTAGGTGCACCCAACATGGGCCAGGCCTGTGCAGGTTCCAGTTTGTTTACCCTGGAGTAGACTTAGTTTTGAGGAGGGCAGGGGTAGGGTGGGAGGTGGGTGCTGTCGGGGCATAGTCCTGGGGAAAGACTGTCTCCATGCAGAGATAAGAAGGCGTCCTTGACCCAGAAGAGGAACCCAGACCTGGGGTCACCATCATCCCTGGATCTTGAGCCCATGGGGGCCTGCATTGAAAGCTTTCTGGAGGAAGCCATGGTGCTGGTCCTCTTCTGAGCTGCAGGTGGCTTCTCTCCTTTACCCACTTGGGCTGATCTGGGCCCTGAGTGAATGGGCTGATCCAGTCAAATCCTTTTACAATTGAGGAAACAGGCTCAGAAAGGGGAGGTCACGGGGCTGGGATTGTAGCTCAGGGGTAGAGCGTTTGCCTCGCATGCGTGAGGCCCTGGGTTCGATCCTCAGCACCACATACAAACCAACAAAATAAAGACATTGTGTCCATCTACAACTAAAAAAAAATAAAAAATAAATTTAAAAACCTGTCTTTAAAAAAAAAAGAAAGAAAGGGGAGGTCACGTGACTTGCAGAATCAGGACTTGGAATGAGCTCTCCAGCCGGTGACCCATTTGGTCTCATGGCTTTCACCAGACTGATTCCCTCAGAGCCTCTCATCAACCCAGGAGGGCAGGTGCCTTACTGCCCTGCTCCCCACCTGACCAGGACCTAATGCACCCCTATTTCTAGCCAGCTCCTTTCATGCTGGGTCAGGCATGGCAGGAGCTTCAGAAGCAGGCGTTAAGATTCAGAGACACGTGGTGAGGAGCCGGGCTCCAGCCAGCAAATGCTCACCCATCAGAGCCATGCCACGGTTAGTACGGATGAAGTCTTGGGGTTTGGGCTAGAGGGGAGCAGAGCAGAACCGGCTATGGCTATCCTCAGGCAATCCAGGAAAGCTTTCTGGAGGAAGCTGGCCTTTGGGAGGAGGGACTTGCTGTCGTAGGAAGGTGCTGGTTTATGTGTGGGAAGTCACCTGGTGTAAGGGGGAGCTGACAGGAGAAGGTGCTGGCCTGCTTGGAGTGAGAGTCCCTGATACTGTGCAGCCTTGGGCAGGCCAGTCACTGTATCTCAAGCTTCTGTTTGCTCAGCAGTAAAATGGGGACAATAAAAACCTAATCTCACTGGGCTGAGGAAGAGCAAATAAGATAACATCTATACAAGGGCTTCTTAAATCACAAGGTGATTTCAGGACATACTATGTGATTTTATTTATATAAAGTTCAAAAGCAGGCAAAGTAATCTACGGTAGCAGAAGTCAGGGTGATGGATACTCTTGGAAGGAACTCCCAGGGAGCCCCTAGGATATCGGTGATGCTGTTTTGTGATCCGAGGGCCGATAATATGAACAGTCGTTGAGTGGACACTCACGTGCATTTTTCTGCCTGTACATTATATGTTGGTTTTAAAAGTTCTTTAAAAGTTAAGTGCTTATAATGCATATGATGGCTACATTATCGTGGCTAAAGTATAAGTCACTTGATCAAATGTCTAAGAAGAGACCCAGAAAGATGTTAATAAGAATAGTATTTTAGGCATTGTGCTAATCATTCTGCAAGCATGATCCTACAACAACCCACATTTTACAAGTAGGGAAACTGATGCTCCAGAGAGGTTACCCAAGTTTGCCCATGGTCACACAGCTAGCCTGTGGCAGACTGGGGTCAGGTTGGATCAGACTCAGAGGCAGCACCCTCCGCCAAGTGGAGTTTGCAGGTCACAGAGGCTTGTGGAGGTGCCCTGACCCCTTCGTGGCCTGACTAGGCATCGGGCTCCTGGGTCTCTGTCACCTTAGTTGCTCTATGCAGGGTCTTCCTGGCTGCAGCTTGCCTACAACATGTGAGACAGCCTCAATCTCCATGCTCCACCCAACCTGGAGATGCTTCCAGAATGGAAGTAGTGGGAAGGAACTGGTTGGTCTGGAGAGCAGTGAGCCATGCTGTGCTCCTTGTGGGTGGAGGGGATGGGTGGAGGCTTCAGGGCAGTCAGTGGGTGTGCTCAATTAAACCCCTCCAGGGCAGACCCCTGCCAGGGAGAGAGGAAGGGGCTGCAGCTGCAGAACGTGGATTTCCTCTCTGTCTCCTCAGAGCCCTTCAGGGGCCTGAGGTCTTCTTCATCTGGAGAAGCAGGGAGGAGCTCGCAGCCTGGGTTGGGCTTGGAGGAAGGTAAGAAGTCAGGTGCTTTTGTTACTTTTCTTTTGCTCACACTAAGCAACCCCTAATGTGCGGCCTTGTCTGGGAAGAGAGGGATGGCATTGTGTTTGCCTTTATATGCAACTGGCTAAGCAGCTAAAGCCTTCTTGGTATCCAGGGTCTCCAGTCACGGGGAGGAAAAAAGGCCTGATGGTCTGACTCAGGGTGCCAAAGAAGGGTCCTTCTTTCCCAGCTAAGTTGGCCTCACCTCCTCCAAGAAGCCTGCCCTGATTAACCCCTTCAGCATTGGACCATTACGTCCTGGCTCTCAGCAGGGACATACATGCTGTGAATAGAGTAGATTAACAAATTCTGGTTGCTTATGATGGTTTATGTATTAAGCCTGTCTTCAATGTGTTAGTCTTGTCAACCCTATTTGACTGGAGGTGGGCTGAGGGAAAGAACTATGGGGATCCTCTCTTAGGGATTCCATTCACTGTACTTCTGACTGGCTCTGAATGTAGCATTGATTCTCTGCCTCAGGGCCTTTGCATATGCTGTCCACCCTTTTCCCTTTTAGGAACCCCTCTTGCCATCTCTTCTCTTTCTCTTTCTACAATATCATGTATCTACTCCTCTTCTGGGAAGCCCTCTCCTGATGCCTCTGCCCCCAGCATATATGAGGTCCCTTGTGTGTTCTCCTGAAGCAGCCCCCAATTCCCTCCCCTTTGGAACCCTTCCCACACTTTGTTATAGCTGTCTGCTTCCTGCTCAGTCTGCCCCACTGGGCCCTGAGCCTGGGAGGCCAGGAGCCAGTCCATGTGCCCCAGGTCACCCTACAGGTAAGCAGTAGAGCTGGGGCCCCGTTCTCCTATTTCTATTGTTATGCCTCTGTTATGTCCTCCCTTCCAGGCAGTTCAGTGGCCTTCTTAGGAATCAGACAACAGCAAGTGTGAGTTCTCAGGGCCCCCTGTGCTCACTTAGCTCCTGAGAGTCCCTGACCTTGGGAGGACCTGTGTCCTCACCATACGGTGCAGGTGGGGAGGGAAGTCTGCTTTTGATGAATAGCCCTGTGGTCCCAGGACACGCAGTGCTAATTCAAGTGCAAACAGTGTATTAGTATTTATTACTCATGCTCCACTGCTAATAAAATTTGAGTTTTAAAAATAATGGTGAGTAAATGAATCGGTTGATGGCAGTGGGGAGAGGATCCAAGGGAAGGCTATTTCACGAGAGGGGTGACAGGGATCTAAGCCATCGAAGACTCTGAGATTGGGTTCCTGGCTACAGTGGGGGGCAGAGGGCTGCTTCTTGGGGGGCAGTTCTGTTCTGGGCCAGTGTGAGGAGTTGTCAATCTGCCTGGAGTAGTTTGTTTGAAAGCATATTTGCCAATGGTGGTAGCATCTGCAGGCTGAGGAGGAGGCTGGTGACTGGGTAAATGGCTCCCAAATATGTCATCTGTGCTTAAAATCCTTAATTTGGGAAGCTGTTTCTCGTGAAGTCCCCTACTTGTGCTCCAGGGAAACTTCCAGTGACTGGGTTGCAGGGCTGGCTGGGCTCTGCTGTGAAGGGCTGAGAGTGACATCCCGAGCCCTAGGCAGGTTCACAGAAGAACCAAGGACATGCCACAGGTCCCGTGGTGTGGGGAGGCAGGTCCAGTCTGGGCGAGGAGAGAACTCAGTGGGAGATGTGGTGTGGGGAGGCAGGTCCAGTCTGGGCGAGGAGAGAACTCAGTGGGAGAGCACTTGGGGGTGAGGAGTGCTCTGATATCTAGACCCCCTTCCCTGCCGTCCGTGGCACCTGTGCTACAAGAAGCTTCGCAGGCTGGGGAAATGCCAATTTAAGATGAGACCTGCCACTATGTGACTTGGAGTGAGTCATTTCACATCTTTGTGACAGCTTCCTCATCTGTAAAATGGGGACACTGAGTCCTTCCGTCCCTCTGCATGGGATCAGGAAGAGAAGTCTGGGCTGTCCAGGCAGAAGGTTCTGATGGTCGTCCAGATATTCAGAGATGGTCTCATGCTTTGCTTAAGCTGGGCTTTCGGAGAGCTTAGAAAACGTGGGCGATGGGTGATTTTTGTATGTATGTGATGAAATCTTTTCCTCCTGTAGCAGCTCTAGAATTCATCCCTCAGGCCCAGAAGGGTCAGGATGGTGACTCGCAGGTCGCTGCAGCTGCTTAGCATGCACTTGTTCTTAGAAAGAACGGGGTGTCTTCCCTTCCCTCCTCCTCATGCCCCACCCCCGGCCCCACCACAGCCACTTGCTCAGCAGCACTGCCCAAATCAGCACGTGGACTCCAGTGTCTCCAGCGCTATGGGCCAGGTGCTTGGTGCCTGTGGTCTCCAAAGCCCCCGTGAGCCTCCAGCTGACTGCCAGGGTCATACCATTTACGGAGCAAAAAGGCCCACAGGGGTGAGGGGCCTGCTTAAGGTCTCAGTCAAAGCTCAGCCCTTCCTGAATCCTTCAGAACCCTGCTGCCTTGTGGTTCTGACCCAAGGATGTCACCTGAGGGTCGTCAGTGACCCTTGGGTGTCACTCTGGATCAGTTGCCATCTCTTCCTTTCCCCTTTACTCCCAAATGGAGACCTTCCCCGTCTCCATCTCCAGATGCTGTGAGTGTGAAGAAGGTCTCCAACACACCAGGCAGGTATTTGACTACAGGGAGCAAGACATCCAAGGTCTGCAAGGGGCATCTGTGGCCACTTGGGCCTTTGGGCTGCTGTTGCAAGGATGAGTGTGTGATCCTGATGGGGACCTCTCCGACTCCTTGGTGGCCCCTCCCCATTCTCAGAAGTGACCTGGTCCCTTACTCTGAACCTCTCTCCCCTGACCCTGCACTCAGCTGCTGCATGCACCCTTAACTCTTGGTGCTTGTGCCATGGTGCCCCTGAGTGGGGCACAGCAGCCATGTGACCCTGCAGGGTTATCAGGGAATGTCCCAACAGCCAGGATGCCATGAATCAAGGTCTCCTCAGAGGGGAAAGGGTATCGTTTAGACATTTTGTGTAAATTAGTAATATTGTAACTGTTAATTGAATGTCTATTGATCGCCTGTCAGAGGTTTGATTTACTCTGTCCTTCGCCTCCGGAGTCTCGGTTGACTGTTTGAGCAGGTTGCTTGCTCTGCCCTCATTTCTCTTCCTCTGATGTGGACTCCTTCCACCCAGCAAACCTTGGTTTCATTCCACCAACTTCATAATTAGCATCTTTTGTTTTCTGACTCTGGCCTTGGCCTCCCCTCGGCCACGTGTCCCTCGGGAGTGGATTCCTATGACTCATTCCTCAACCAGAGTTTTCTGAAGTATGGGGACACCCAGGACAAAGCCAGAGTCAGCCTGTAGCCTTTCTTTTAGAGATTTAGATGCTTTGAGCTTTTCTTTGGAAGGGCATGGGAAGACGAGCGGCCTGGAGGCGTTGGGGATGAGCCCCGGTTGGGCTGCTTCCTCCTGTCCCTTCCTTCCTTCCATCTTTTCCTTGAATTGGGGGAGGGGGGACACCGATTTTATACCAGGCTCTGTGTTCAGCACTAAGGGGACAAATCTCTGGGTTCAACATTGTATGGAGGAGGCTAAGAAGTAGATGATGTGTGCAGCGTGGTGGGACCCTTGGGAGAGGACCCTGATATCGGAATGGGCCGGCAGGAAAGGCTTCCTGGCGGAGGAATCATTCCTGCATCAGAGCCCGGGCTGCGAGCTTGGGTGTTTGCCTGGCCGAGGGAAGAGCCACAGCATGAGAGGTGGAGGCTGTGTGGTGGCAGGGCAGAGGGGCACCCAGAGCCAAAGGTGCCAGAGGACATGGCCAGCGGCCAATGGTGTTTATAATGATAACCTATTGCCCCCTTGCCAGGCACCAAGCCATGTTCTAAGATCTTCCCTGTGATCTCTACTGTGTTCCTCCAACAACCCCACATGCAGGTACCTCAGTGTCCCCCAGCCACAGAGCCCAGTCCTGAGCAGAGGACAAGACATGGATGCTGGGGCTCTGAGTCGGGGGTGCTGGCTCCATCACCCCCTGTAGCCTCACAGCTGTGTTACACCCCCAAGATGTTGGATTAAGGGTTGGGTCACCAAGCTTGGGATGTCCCTGCAGAGCCAGATGGGGAGGGTCGAATGTGTATACCAAAAAGTTTGAATTTTCTCCTGAAAGCCGAGAGTCACTAAAAAAGCTTTTAACCATAAATATGTTGATCAGATCAGTTTTCAATGTGAATCCTTCTGACTGCTGTGTGGAAGATGGACGGGTCTCAATGCAGGCTGGAGCCCGAGAGTGGCTCAGGACAAGGGCGATGCAGTGGGAGAGGCGGAGCCACAAGGTACAGGGGAGAGTGTGGCCTTAGAGGCAGGAAGGATTTGTAGGACAGTGGGGCTGCTCTGGAAGGCCAGCGTTCAGATGATTCTGGGGTTCTTCATATGGGCATTTGGTCCTAGGCCCCTGGAAAAGGGCAGCTGGGGACTAGACTGTGGTGGAAGATGGTAGATTCAGCTCCATGTTAAATTGATTAAGTTTGAAGTGACTGAGGAAATAACCATGTGCAATGAATGTACACGCCCAGAGCCCAGGAGATGCAAGGTTAGGGATGCAGATTTTGGAACTAGATATGGGGGGGAGCACCTCTTGGAAGAGCATTTCATGAGAAAAGAAGGGTTGGTGACTGAGCTCTCGGACCACCCATGCCCAGCAAAGTCCCACTAGAGTCCACCAAAGAGATCAGAAGTAGACACAGACAGAAGGACAGCCAGGGGACAGCAGTGTCATTGGAGCCCAGGAAGGAGGGGACTGTACAAAGGGGGAGTTGTCCTCAAGGTAAAATGCTACAGAGAAGTATATGTAGGGTGAAGGTAATAGTGTTCAGTGAACTTGGCAATGAGAAGAGTGCTGGATGTCTCTTAGTTATTCCTGGGCACGGGCAGGAGGCGGCTGCAATAGGAGAACATTGAACAGGTTGAAGGGGACATGCAGGGAGATGGCCTCCATGGAGCACTAGAGAGGAGAGATTAGGAAAGGCTCTCCTGGGGTAATAGGGGACAGAGCTCAGAGAGGGCTTCTCTGACAGCAGGGGGATGAGCACAGGTTACTGATGCAGGGACAACTTAGAGGAGATGATGAGGTTGGAGTGACCAGCCATCTATCTGACCCAGGACCAAGGGGCTTCCAGGATGGTCCTGGGCAGACCTGAAGTGGCCTGGTTTCTCAGGGTGAGCCGGCGCTCTTCCATAGCTCTCCTGGGGGCTCTGACCTGCAGAGTCGGCCAGTTTCTGGGCTGTAACACCTCCCCGCCCTGCTCACAGTGGACTTTAAGCTTGGAAGATGGCAGCACCACTGCAGAGCCAGGAAGGGGTATGCCCAGCTTACTCTCCTGAGCCTCTCCGAGCCAGCCCTGCCACCCCCCAGGAGAGAGCCTGTGGGCAGAGCCACTGAGGATGTGGGGTGGGGGCTCCAGGGCAGAACCTGAAGGCAGGAGAGGCTGGCCCTCTACGGGGACCATGGGGAAGAGCCAGGATGGGTCAGGTGCAGATCTGCGCAGGGAGGCAGGGGAGTGATTGGGTGGCAAGGCCACCCCAAGACCTTGAGGATCCCAATGACAGAAAAGATAGATGGCTTTGGGGGCGTGAAGGAGTAGGTGAGGGGAAAGGGCTGGAGAAACAGTTTGGAAAGACCTGTGAAAGGAGGGGGGAGGTGGCAGACCAGGAGCCCACCTACCCAGCGACTCCAGAGGGCCACTGGAGGGCTGGGTCCTGGCACCATCCAGGTGCCCTGATCGCCCGTGGCATTTAGAAGCTGGTACAGGAGCTGGATGAGGTTGGCTGGTTGGGCTTTGTAGGGCAGGGGTTACTGAAGAAGAGGGGTGCGGGATGGCTCATGGTCATGGTAGTGCAGCTGTTGCCTGCGGATTTAGGACAAGCCAGAGAGAAAGTGGAGCCTCCCTGTGGAGGAGGCAGGAAAGGCCAGGGCTGGAGCCCTGAGAGGGGCTGGAATGCAGGCAGGGTGGGGGCAAGCCCTGGGGTGTGCTAGCTCTGTAGGCAGCTCACTGGGGTGAGGGTGTAAGGTTGGAGTTAGGTTGGTTTGGGGAAAGATGAATGATACTCAGGAGCTGCATAGTCCTGCAGGGACAGGCTTGACATGAGGTTGGGCTCATAGGCCAGGCAGTCCAACAGATGTCCAAACCCTGATGTGGGTAACACGCCTCTGTGGAGCTTGGCTGTCCTCAGAGGGGACAGATGAAGGGGAGGATGCAGGGGAGGTCAGGGTATTGAATGGCAGCCCTGGGTAGGGTCTGGAGGCTGGAGAGGCATGTGGAAAGCCCTGGAAGGGAGCTTGGGCTGGCCCAGAGGTCCAGGAGCCTGTCCCCTCTGCCTAGCCCTTTCATTCTGGCTGCAGACCTGGAAACCTGTGCGGGAGCCCAGCTCTCATGGCAGGACTCTTCAGGTGGCCCTGCCAAAACCTCTCTGCTCCTGTCTGCTGCACCCTCTGAACAGGAGGACTCCTGGCTGATGCGACTCCAGACCAGCCACTTCTGGGGCTCAGGGGAGGCTGAGCTGCCAGCTCAGGAGGCTGACAGACTGGATTTAAGTCTCAGGCCTATCCAGGCCTCAATTTTCTCATCTATGAAAGGGGAGAATGACAGCACTCGCTTTACAGGCTTGGATGAATGACAGTGCAGAGCATGGGCACCGTGCCTATTGGAGGGGACACTGCATAATGGACATCCCATATGGCTGTCGTGGACATGTCACTTGAGTGTGCTCAGACCCCCTCTTTCATCTGTATCTAACTCCTCGAATCAGCACTTAGGAGCTGGAAGATGGGCTTAGCTCACTGTCACCAGCAGGTGGAATGTAGGCAGCTGAGGGCCCTACGTCTTCCCTGAAGCTGGGCTAAGTTCACTAGGTGATTAAAGGAGTATCCTCCCTGCCATTCTGGCTGGCACCTCCTAATGGCAACCGAGTGGTCTCAGAGTTTAGATCCAAGGGCAAAACATGCCTGACCCTCCCCTGCTCTCTGCTCTTTCCCTGTCCCAGAGCACGCATCACCTTCTAACGTGCGGTGTGTTTTATTTATCTGTGGTGTTTCTTTCTCTCCTCTCACTAGAAGGTAACTCCAAGTTTGTGTTTTGTTAATTGCTCTATCCCAGCATCTGCACAGTGCCTGGTACAGAGTGGGTATCAAAAGTTGAATGAATTAATTAATCAGTGAGAGCCTCTGCAGATTTTTTCTCTTGCTATTTTATATCAGCCTCTTGGTTTCTTGATTCCTATTCTAGAATCTTTTACTGTTTACAAAGCTGATTAAGACACACTGTAGTACAGTTTGCTTCCAGAAGGAAGGGAACAAGTTATGCTAGCTGATATAGGATCGGGACATGCTTCACAGGGAAGGCAACATTGAACTAGACTTTGAAGGAGGAATAAGAGTTTTCTGAGTGGGCAAAAGGAGAAAGGCTATTTCGGGCAGAGCCAATGGCACCAACAGAGATACAGTGGCATGAAAGTACGTGGAATGTTCAGAGAATATTGAGGCGTATCCAGATGTAAAGAATGCGCAGTGTGTGTTGGTGGGCTGGAGAAAATAGAGACCTTGCGTTGGGGTCTTGCTAATGTATATAAAAAAGCCTAAGGAGGTGACAGTAGTTGGCAGCCCAAATTCCGGGGCCAGGCTGCTGGGGTTCCAGGCCCAGCTCTGCCACTTACAGCTGTGTTCATCTGCTATAAATTGGGGATAATGATAGTACCCACCTCATAGGACTCTAGTGAGGCTTAAATGAGTTAAAATATATGAAGCACTTATTACCTGAGCATAGTAAGTGATATAAAACATTAGCCATTATTATTATAGCAGGAACTGAATGCATGTTGAATTTTTTATACCTGTATCCACGCACATCTGCTTACATTTGCATTGCCACACAGATTCCTACCTTGCTCCCCCTAATGAGCAGTCTGAAGAGAGGAAAGTGTCGCTGCACCCCGCCTCCCTCAGCGGGCACGATTTTGCTTTTTCTGTAGTCGGCTCGAGTGCATGTGAATGCGACACCAGCATGCTTGACTGGCTCCTCTTTGCCACGGGGCCACATTTCTACCATGGTGGGCCAAAGCCAGGCACATAAACCAGGACAAACAAAGGTAACGAGGAAGTCTTTCTCAGGGGAGCGGTGGAAGATTCTAAGTGCAATTCCGGAAGCACTGTGCCTATTACTGAGAAACTGTGGAGAGGGTGAGCTGTGCCAGGAAGCTGAAGTCATACAGATGTTTTCACAAAGAAGACAAAGGTAGATTAAAAATACATATATTCTCAAGCAATACATGTTAGGCCATTTTCCTCCAACATTTTGCAGGAAATGGTTTGAAGCAAATGGTTGGAGCTCTGAGAACACGAAGAGGTGCCTGGCAGGGCCCACAGCAGTCCGTGAAGGACAAGTGGGGCCCAACTCCCTTCCTTTTTGTTTTTCAAAAGCTTGCATGTCTAAGGCTCGTAGACATGGGGTGTCTTAACTGTAGTGAGCCTCAAGTCTATCCTGATAGTGTCTATGAGGAAAAGATGAAAAGCAGTCTTTGCCCTTGGAGGCAGGCAGGTGGATTCCTAGGTGGGTGAGTCAGGGGACCAGGGCACTGATGAAGGATCGGTTCAGGTGGGCAGGAAGAGGCCACGTTGGCCTGTTGATGGATTCAGCTCATCTTGCCATCATGTGACAGGTATGAAATGAGCTCTCTTGGAAATCTCCCATGCCACGGGGTGTCATCCTCAGGACCCGTCCTGTTTGGCATGTTTATCGATGGCTTGAGTGGCAGATCATCCAATTCCCATGAGATGCTAGGCTGGCAGAGAGGAGGAGCTACTCCACGAGATGGTATAGTCAGAGGTAGTAGAGTGGTTCACAGGCAGAGCAAGGGGCCTGGACCAACAGGATCAGTTAACCAAGAGCACAGGGGAAGCCCTCTGTCCAGGTCTTTTTAAAGATCAGTTGTATACACACCTCCATTGGCCTCGTTTAAGATGGAGGAGCTGGAGGTGGGTTGCACACCAGCTGCACCTTGGCCAGCTGGGAGCTGAGGGGATCCTGTGTTCTGGCCATGAGCTACTCCCCACTCTGTGCCCTGAAGAGCGCATGGCAGAGGGTACACTGTGCC
This sequence comes from Xerus rutilus, assembly GCA_028644305.1. NCBI lineage: Eukaryota > Metazoa > Chordata > Mammalia > Rodentia > Sciuridae > Xerus > Xerus rutilus. The sequence continues at coordinate 92,737,327 of CM053399.1, forward strand.
CAGGGTGCGGGGCTTCACTTAGACACGTGGATAGAAACCACAGCTCTCCCAAAAGGGCACTGACAGCTTGTTGGTTAAGCTGAGACCCATTTCCTGGGAGGCTTCCCTGAAGGACAGAGGACTCAGGGTAACCAAGGCAAATACTTGAAGGGACACAGGAGAGCCCAACTCATTTGTGTCACTATCCCTTATTCTTTTTTTTTTTTTAAATATTTATTTTTTAGTTGTAGGTGGACAGAATATCTTTATTTTATTTTTATGTGGTGCTGAGGATCGAACCCAGTGCCTCACGCGCGCTAGGCGAGCACGCTACCACTGCGCCATAACCCCAGCCCCACTATCCCTTATTCTTGGTTCCCAATCAAGGGCTCCCCCCTGGGAGCCCTCCTTTTCCCTTCTGCAGTCCTTCTGAGTGGCCTGGCTCACAGGTGTTCAAGGATGAGAAGATGGGAAGCAGGAGGAGATGGGGAGTGTAGTCAGTGGGCAGGGGAGCTCAGAGCCGGAGATGTTTCAGGGTCGGCAAGTACACAAAGCTTCAAAAGAACTCGTGGCACCCTGGATAGGGATGTCTGCTTGGGGACAAGAAAAGGCAGGTGGGTGTGTATCAGTGAGATGTCTGAAGCCTCATCAGGACAGTACGGCCTGGGGTTGTCCTATCCAGAAACACAGTGAAGGAGGCAAAGACACCTGCCTCCTGGGAGTATTGCCCCAACCCTGAGGCAGAATTAATCATTCCCCTTCTTAGGTCTCCAAACACTCCATACCCCCTCTGTTAGTGCGCTCATCATCCTGCATTATGGATGGATGTTCGCAAGCCTGCTCCACCACACTGTGCTGCTCCCCGTGGCCGTTTACAGCCTCCTTCTTGGCCCCGTGCCATGCACAAAGTAGGTGCTCAATAATGAATGAGGGAAGCTGTTGTAGAATAAATACATGTACTTCTGTGTTCAGGGCAGGACACCTACTTACTTGTTCTTAAAAAACCACCACCACAGCCTTCAAATGGGTTTTCAGGGATATGTAGCGCCACATCATACAACAGGAAGGACCACGTAGCGGGCTCAGGATTGGTCGCCAAGGCTGTGTTCACATAAAAATCTCATCTTAATTATTTGGCCTTAACGAACAAAAGTGGGTTTTGATGTCGTAACCATAGACCTCCATGTGCTACCCAGCTCTGATGAGGGTGGCAGTCTCTATAGGCTATGGAGAGGCCTGGACTCCAGCCTGACCCTGCTCAATCTCTGGAGCAGCATACACCCCTCCCATTGGTTGCCTGTCCCCAGGATGTGACTTCTTTCCCAGACAGGGTCACATATCTCTTTGGTACCACGGAAGTGGGAGAGGACCTGTTTCTGGAGACGGTGTCCCCTCCTGTGCAGGAACGGGTGGGGCACCATGGTTGGTTACAACAGGTGCCTGCTCAGGGAAGTCGAAAATGTCCAAAGGCCTCCTCCACCCAGGTCCCCCAGGAGTGTCTGACTCCCTTCACATCAGGTCTGTTGTGAAAGATGCCCTTTCCCAGCACAGGCATATCCAACCATTCCATATCCTTGGGACTTAGCATTCCAATCAGATTTTCTTTTTTTTCCCTCCATGGGTTAGAATCAATTTTCACGTTAGTAATGAAATTGTGTGTATTGCATTAGCCATTATCGTTGACTTCCTTGTGGCTTTGGACTGACTGGGCAGAATGCCTCTGGCTCTTTTCCGCCTCAAGTGCTGAGATGGGCCAGGTATTCAAGTTTGCTCTTGTCTGAGGTCTCACATTCCCAGTGAATACCTAGCTGCCCCTAGAGAAGGAGGAAGTCAAGAGGAAGGGAGAGAGGGGCTTCTCCATCCGCAAGTCCATGCACTACAGGTTGCGCATCTCTCACCTGAAAATCTGAAACCTGAAGTTCAAAATCCAAACTGTTTTCAGTATTGACATGACACAGGAGTGGAAAATTCCAAATATGACCTCATGTGATGGGTCCCAGCCCAAACATGAAATGATTAAAAATGTTGGATAAAGTTATCTTCAGGCTAGCTGTATAAATGGCGTATAAGAAATAAATGAATTTCATGTTTAGACTTGGGTCCCATCCCCAAGATATCTCATGATAATGCAAATATTACAAGATGAGATTTGAAGAACTCCAAAACCTGAAACACTTCTGGTCCCCTGAATTTCAGATGAGAGAAACTCACCCTATCCACTGACAAGGAAGTCCATAGGATAGTCTTGCTGATGCCAGGCCCTGTAGCCTGGGGGTCAGTTTAGGGACTTTTCCTCTTCCTGTTCTCTGGGCTGGGAAATTTTATACAAGGGAAGAAGAGAAGAAAAGTAGGTGGCAATCATCTGTCCCCTGAGAGCCTTGAATGTACCCAAGAGCAGCGCCACTTCCAGAACAGGGGCACTCAGGAAGGAGACTCTAGCTGGGGACACTGTCCAATTTGGGAGGTGGCACATGGAACATTTCTGTTGGGAGACGGTGCCCCTCAGAGGGACCTTCTTATGGGAGAAAGTGTAGCCTCCATGCTGATGCTGGTATGGCTTCTAGAGCCTAAGGGACAGTGCTGGGCCTGAGGGTACCCATCTTGGTACCCTCTGTCATACAACTGTTCTTCGGTAAGAGGTCTGGCAAGTCATAGGGCAGACCACTGATCGTGAACTGCTGGCTTCTTTATCAATGGTCCTGATTCTTTACATCTGTATCCACTTGGTAATAGGTCACAAAAGGAACCACTGTTGCAAGTAATTTCTGCTACTGTGGTCTTATTTGCTTTTTACCACAACACATTAAGTGTAAGTACTATTTATGTACCCCCACTTAAAATATTTTATTTATTTATTTGTTTGTTTATTTACTTATCTGGTTATTTATTTTTGGTACTGGGGATTTTATCCAGGGAGGCTGCTGTACCACCGAGCTATACTCCCAGCTCTGTTTCCTTTCTAGTTTGAGACAATCTCACTCTAAATTGCTGAGACGAGCCTCGAATTCATGATCCTCCTGCCTCAGCCTCCCGAGTTGTTGGGTTGCCAGGTGTGTGACATGACACCGGCTATGGGTTCCTCTTTGCAGATGGACTCCTAGTCCAGTGCTCCTCCCAGGATGCACTGCTGCCTCTTGTGGCCATCTGCTGTAAGGGAAGCTGGCCAGGGAGTTAATTAGAAGTATTTTAGGTTCAACAAATCTTATTTGATCTGGAGCTTAATTCGAGCTGCCATCAGCAAAGTTATTATCATTACCAGCTTGTTTAAAGTGGTTAAATATTTAAAGCCATGTCAGTGTCTCCCAGCTGAACAGGGTCACCAAACATCAGCAAAACGCCTGCACCGGGGCCTGCCGGGGTTCTGTGCAGGGATTTGTGCCGGGATGGTTTCTTGGAACTCCTTGTGGGGCCAGGAAGCTAGAGGAAGGGGAGCGCAGCTCTGGCCTGCCTGGCTTTCAGAGCCTCCTCAAGGTTACTAATAAAGGCAATTTTAAAATAATTGAGTAACTGCGGGGCTGGGGCTGTGACTTTGTCACAGGTGGAGGAGCTATCTGGCCACAGGGAGTGAAGGGTAGGATGGATGGGCTCCCTGTTGCCCCGGCTGGGGCTGGGCCAGGAAAGGCCTACCAGGCAGCCTCCTGGTCTACAGGAGATGCTCCCAGGCCCCTGGGAGAGAGCCAAGCAGGTTCACTGCCTGGGCAAGCGGCTGAGGACAAGCAGGGCAGCTTTACTGTGAGAAAGAATGTCATGTTGCTTTTAGGGGCTGATAATCAACCAGAGTGCAGGGTCTGAGGTATCTGGTGACTGGCAGAGGGAAGGGGTCATGTTACAGGGTTCCTTCCTGATGCTCATCCTGAGTTCACAACCTGGGGCTCATTGACACCCAGAGGGTCGCCACTGATTGCCACTGACGGATGGGAAGCCTCCTGTGTTTTATGCAAAATTGTGAATACATGTTTTTTGGGCATAAGGTCAATAGCTTTGGTCAGCTTCTCAAAGAGGACTATGGCCTCAAAAAAACCCCTAAAAAACAACCACTTGTTTGCTTGTTTGTCTGCTATATAAGGCCCTATGCCACCTGCCCCATCCCCACTCTCCAGCATATTTCTACCCGCTCTTATCTTGCAGCCTGGGACCCAGGCACAGGATTAGCTGTATCTTTCTGAATGTGCTGGGCTGTTCCATCTGTCTCTTTGCCTTCTGTCCACATGCTGAAGTCCTGCTCATGCTCTGAGACCCTGCTCAGCCTCTGCTGACACACCTTCCTTGGACAGAGCTATTGCGTGCCCATCAAAGCATTGAAGCGTGAACAGGTGTATTGCAGCACCTGCCACAGTGTGTTGAAGCTGTTTCTTCCTGTGTCTGTTTCACCCCAAAGACTTGGTACTTTACAAGGGCAGGGACTGTCCGTTTCATTTCTGAGTTAAGTCTTTTGAGTGAACTCTCAGCAAAATTTGATAAATTGTCCTGAATAAACTTTTCAACCAAAAGGATGATAACATGGAGATATCAAGAAAAAATTCTCTTTAATTGGAAGAAGACACATCTAAATGGGAAAATATCTCATACTCTAGAATAATTAATACTGTTAAGGTACCCATACTATCCAAAGTGATCTACAGACTTAATGCAATTGCTATCAAAATTCCAATGACATTTTTAATAGAAAAAGAAAAAAATCCTAAAATATACATGGAACCCTAAAAGACCCTAAAGAGCCAAAGCAGTCTTGAGCAACAAGAAAACAGCTGGAGGACATCACACTTCCTGATTTTGAACTATATTATAAAGCTGTAGCTATCAAAACAGTATGATATTGGTGTTAAAAACGGATGCATAGAACAATGGAATAGAGAACGCAGAAAAAACCCCACACATGCATGGCCAACTAATCTTCAACAAAGGGGCTAAGAACACATGACGGGGAAAGGACAGTCTCTCAGCAAATGGAGTGGGGAGCATGGATATCCATGCATGAAAGAGTGAAATTGTATCCATATTTTACTCCATACACAAAAGTCAACTGAGAATGGACTGGACTTAAACACAAGCCCTGAAATGCAACCTCTAAGAGAAAGCACAGGAAATCTCCTTGGTGTTGGTCTTGCCAATAATTGTTTTGGATATGACACCAAAAACAGGCACAAAAACAAGTGTACAAGCAGAGGTGCATCAGATTAAAAAGCTTCTGCATGGGCAGGAAACAGCCAACAACAGGGAAGGAGCTGGTGGAATGGCAGAATATACCCCAAAGTCCCATACCAAGTGAGGGATTAATGTCCAGAATACATAAAGAATCCCTATGCTTAATAGCACCAAATCCAACAATCTGATTTTTTTAAATGGGCAATGGTGCTGGGTGTGGTGGCACACTCCTGTAATCCCAGCAACTCAGTAGGCTGAGGCAGGAGAATCACAAGTTCAAAGCCAGCCTTAGCAATTTAGTGAGGCCCTGAACAACTAAGTGAGACCCTGTCTCAGAATAGAAACTTGAAAGGGCTGGGGAATGTGCTCAGTGTTAAAGTGTCCTGGGTTTGATCCCCAGTACCAAAAAAATAATAAAATAAAAAAGTGTAGAGAGCCGTCCGTGGGCTGTGTGTGGACCACCATGCACTAGACATGGGCTGACCTGCTGTAGCTGCAGCCCCTCTGAGTTGGGTGTGACCTGCCAAGATGTCAATCAACCTGCTGATGCAAGACTCTGCCTTCTTCCTACCTTGGGAAAGAATGCCCGATGGAAGCTCTTTGATGTCCCCCGACATAAAGCACTCACGGGGGCCATTTTGCCATCTGCCAGCATCTGGCTGTGGGCCTGTCCTGCCCCTGTGTTTTGAAACTATTTTCTGTGTTCTGTGGTTTTTTGTCACCTTACTTCTTTTAGTCAGTCTTTTACCGGTCAGGGAATCTCATCGTTGTCATCCACGCAGGACGTGGAATTGACAGAAAGAAAAAAGAAAGAAAGAAAGAAAAAAGGGCAGTGAACCTGAAAAAACCCTCTCTCCAAGGAAGACTTAGCCAACAGGTATGTGAAAAGATGCTCAACATCATTAATCACGAGGGAAATGCAAAACCAAACCACAGTGATATGTCATTTCACACCAGTTAGCATGGCTACAATAAAAAAGACAAATTAACAAGAGTTGAGGAGGAAGTGGAAAAAAGCGCACCCTGGTGCACTGTTGGTGGAGTGTAAATTGGTAAAACCATTGAAATCTGAATGTTGAGATGAAACTCTATTCCCCGCAGCTGCGGGATGGTGAGACCAGAGTTTCTCCACTTCAGCTGGCGGGTGGGGTGTGCATCAGGTTGCAGGCCTCTGCAGCCAACAGGCGTTGCAGCTCTGAATGGTGGGCCATGCCCTCCAGTGTTGCAGCAGACCCCAGCAGCTCACCATCAATTTCTTCTTCTGACAAGGTTCTTATCTCATGAATTCAAAGAATAAAATCCACAGACCAGGGTGAGTGAATGTAACAGGAGGATTTGCTGAAAAATAGAAACAAGAACAGAACTCTTACAGTGCAAGTGGAGACCCGATAGCAGGTTTTCTCCCACCGAGTGTGCTAGTCTAGGGGTTTAGATAGCACTTGGGTCACTGCTATTGGTCCACACTTATGCTAATTAGGGCTTGGAAACATACTAACTCTCTTGGCCCAAATTTATGCTAATTAGGGCTTGGAAATACACTAACACTATTGTTCAACTTTCAACTCCCGATTTCCACTCAGGTCTGCCCCACTTCCTTTTTCTCATCTCAGGTCAGGAAGTGGGAGATGGTGGTGGGACCAATAGGCTCAATGCATGGCTTGCCAGCTGGGCTGCTGTGGAAAACTTACGTGGGTTCCTCAAAAACTTTAAATTTGATCCAATAATCTAACTTCTAGGTATTTATCCAAAGGAATTGAAATCAGGTCCTTAAAAAGATGTCTGCACTCCTGTGCTCATTGTGGGATCATAATGGCCAAGATATTGTTCACTGATGGATGAATGGAATAAAGAAAATGTGGCATTCACACACCATGGAATATTATTCAGCCTTAGAAGAGAAGAAAATCCTGTTTGTGACAGTGTGGATGGACCTGGAGAGCATTATGCTAAGTGAAATAAGCCAGGCACAGAGCCAAATACTGGGTGATCTCACTTGTATTTGAAATAGATAGAAGCAGAGAGTAGAAGGTGGTTGCCTGGGGAGATAAGAGATGTCTGTGGCCTTGATGACTTTTTGCAGTGTATACTTATCCCTGAACTCACTGAGTTGTTCAGATACATCAAAAACATATCGCTTTTACATGTCAATCAAACCTCAATAAAGTGGCCATTTGTTTTCAACTGGGCACGCTCAGCACTGCTGTGACAAGGTGATCATGCAGTCCACGTTGCCCCCTCCCACCCCAGCAATAGTTCTTTGAGTTTGGAACAGGCTGGGTTGAGTTCCCAGGGGGCAAGGAAGAGAGATGTCATGTGGGTCCTGAACGCTCTGGTCGGGGTGAGAGGTCAAGGTTGGAAGGAGTCAACAGAGATGGAGCCATTGAAACCATGCCTGGCCCTTCTAGCCAATGGTTCATAGACTGAGGAACTCAGGAAAGAGGCATCAGAGTTTGAAAGAGGCATCACCAGTTTAACCCTGGTGCCCAGCGTGATGCTAGGCAGGCTGAATTGTCACTGCAGCCCTGGACTACAGAGGTTCTGTTTTCTCTAGCTGGTGAATGGGGAAACTGAGGCAGAGCAGTTTGCTCCAGGTACACAGCTAGCAAGGGGCAGGGGTCCCTCCTTGAAGTTTAGGTGTCATTGACTCTGGTGGCTGTGGTGGAGGAGTCACCACAGAGCCTGAGAGGTGGAGTGAACCAGAGGAGGTGTGGCCTGGCATGGACCCTGCAGGGTCCAGTGGTTCAGCCGCATGGCTGAGCACTTGTTGTGGCTCTTTCCATAAGACTGTACAGAATCAACTAGAAAAGGAGCTCTGCTCACTCAAAACCACCTTATCACTAGTCTTTAGAATGTTCTTTTGGCTGAAATTATATTAAGTTAATTTAATTGAAGGTTATTTTCCTAAGATAAATTTTTTCATTATTATAAAATGATGATATATGCTCATTGAAGACAGTCCTAAATACAATGAAGCAACTATAAGAGGATGGAAATTGTTCATAATCCTATCCTGTGTAATAATATCAATAACAATAATAACTGACATATTTGGAGTAATTGCTGTGTAGTAAGCACTGTTCTAAGTGCTTTAAAACTGCACAGGTTGAGTGAGCCTTACCCAGAATGCCAGGCACCAGACGTGTTTTGGATTTGGGACTTTTTGGGATTTGGAATATTTGCATATACATGAGGTATTGGGACGGGACCCAAGTCTAAATGCATAATTCCTTTGTCTTTCAGCACATGTAGGCTGAAGGTAATTCTTACCACATTTTTAGTGTGTGTGTGTTTTGCCTGGGACCCATCCCATAAGGTCAGGTGTGGAATTTTCCACTGATGGCCTCATATTGGTGCTCAAAAGGCCTTGGATTTTGTAACATTTCAGATTTCAGATTTTTGGAGTGGGGATGCTCAACTTGTATTATTGTTACCCTCCCCCATTTAAAAATTTTTTTTATTTGTAGATGGACACAATACCTTTATTTTATTTTTATTTATTTTTGTGTGGTAATGAGGATCGAACCCGGTGCCTCACATGTGCCAGGCAAGTGCTCTACCGCTGAGCCACAACCCTGGCCCTAATCCCCCCTTATTTAACATATGAGAAAAACAGAGAAGTTAAGTAACTTGGTAAAGGTTACACAGCTAGGAAATGATGAGTCTTTAATACACAGTTCGACTCCAGGGCCCAGGCTCTTTATCTCTTTCTTGTGTGAAACAACAATGGCAATGAATTTGGAAAGGAAGGAGATGAGACTGTTTATTGAGTCTTACCCACCAAAGGCTCCAGAAATCTTGATTGTAATTGTCAGGTAGGGACCACAGTCTTTAGATAACAACACCTAGGTGTTCTTTAACTCAGGCTTTACGAAGACAGAAAGAGTTATTGAGACCGATGAAGCGTGCTGGGTGGTGACGCCGTGTGCTTATAGAGCAGAGCCTTGGGTGGGCAGCCTCCTGCCTTTCCCAGCAAGGGCGCGGCTCCTGGCTGGGTTGCATCTCACCTCTCCCGTGGGCCTCTGCTTTGTGGTCTTGTGTCCCATGTGTGACTGGTACCCCTCAGTTTCTCTCCCTGATGTCCCTATAGCCAGTGACCCAGAGTCCTCAGTCTTCGTGGATTGGTCAGAGCATTATCCCTGAGGCCCAAGGTCCCTTGGGGTGCATCCTCTGAGGGGCACCCAGGTATGGAAGAGGCAGGAGATCTCCCAGGCAGGTGCCCTCCCAAGAACCACCCAGTGCAGCCAAGCTTCACTTTTTCTGTGTGATTGACTTGTCCCCAGTTGACATGGGAGTGTGTGCAGTGTCACTGGCAGTGCTGGGTGTAGTTCCCAGGACTCAGGAAAGGTGGGCCAAAATGCAATCTGCCATGAGAGACATTTTCCAGTTTGGAGCAATCCTCCCTGGAAGGGCAAAGGCCTTCCTGAGGGGCTGAGCCTGCCTTTGCCTCCGGACTGGAGACTACCTGCCAGGTGAGGAAGCCCTCCATGCCTGCTGTTCCAGCAGCCTGACTGTTTCCCCCTAGAGATTCACCCAGAGGAAGGGAATGCAGGGTGGATGGGAGTCTAGCATGAGTAGGGCGGGGCACAGCGTGTGTCCACAGGAGTCCTGCAGCACACAGGGTCCCCAAGGTGAAGGGTGGAGTCTGAAGAAAGTACAGTGCATGGACGGGGCCTGGGACCTGCTTCCTGCCTCAGCTCCTAGGTTACCCGTTAGCAAGTGGTTCACCTTTCTGAGTTGTAGACACCCTCACTCCAGCCTTCCAAAATCCCATCCCCATTATTTGGCTCTTAGGAATGAGGATAGAATTGGTGGAGGCTTCTGGCCTCTGTGGAATGAGCATGAAATGAAAATACAAGGAAAATATTCATAATCTTGCTGGAGGAACCAAATATGACTGGTCTCTGATCCCACGCAGTCCTGGGCAGAGTGCAGTCTCAGCACAGTGAGGTTGGGTAGGGTGGCACTGCCAACTGTCCATCTGAATTTCTCACTTGCAAACCTCCCCGACACCATGCCCCTGAGCTCTGGCAGCATGTCCTCCACATGCCTCCTAGTGTGCCTTTGTCGGTGTGGGCCATCCACCCAAGTCCCAGGCCCCCATGCCCAGGAACCAGCTCCATGGTCATCTTTTCCGTTAAAACCTTTCCTAGGCTCCATCACCCTCTTTGCCTGCAGGACACCCCAAGCTGCCTGTCCTGCAGCTCTTAGCATCCTCATGACTGGACCACTGGCTCCCAGAGGTCACAGACCTTGCCGCAGGCATCTTTGTATGTCTAGCTCCTAGAACAGAGTGACTGCAACAGGTGGCTGCATGCGTGAGGGACAGACGCTGAACAAGTAATGTGACACAGAGTGGGGCTTGGTCAAGCATCTGGCTGGAGGTGACCAGATGCCCACATGGGCATAATTCTCACAGATGCATTCAAAGCAACATTCAGATAAGTAAGAACAAAGGCTTTGGAGGGGGCTGGAGTCGATGGGGATGGAGAAGACGTCTTGTTTGCAGCCGTTCAGGTGTGGTTTTTGTCCTGACACAAGCAACTTGGTTTTTCCACGGTAAAACAAGGAAATCAGAAAATCTTTCTTAGGGAAAGACCAGAAATTACATGAGCTTGTCATTATTATTTTTTAATTAAAAGACAGCAGCAACTGCCTGGTATTTGGTAAATTCAAGCCCCTCCCTGTGGGTCTACTAATATGCTGGAATCTGAGTTTAATGTGCTGAATTTATTTTTTATAAGAATCTGTTACTGAACCCACTCAGTGGAAACAGCCTTGTTAGGGCTTGAAGAATCTTCTCATTAGTGGGATAAATGTGCCGGGTTTGAGGGGGGCTGCTGCCCAGTGCTCCTGGGCACCACCAGGCTGGGAGACTCTCTGGGTATCCGTGGGAACACTCACATGGGGACCACAGTCCACAGAGGAAGGACACTGGGGAAATGCAGGCATAGGCACCCTGCTTAATGTCTTGTGTGTGAGAGTGGTCACCTGTGTCTGGTGCCAGAATCACAGTGCAGGCCTGCTAGACGCTGAGGCCCACACTGCCTCTCACCCCGTCAGGTACTCAGAGCTCCCTGCTGTGAGAAAATACTCAGTCTGCTATGCTGGCTAGGGTAGGAGTGCAGGGAGGACCCAGCACTTGGATGCCCAGTGAGGGGACTTTTGTTCTGATTAGGGGCTGGCAGTGGGCTAGGAGGCCCGGGCCCTTTGAGCAGAGCCTTATTAAGTAGAAAGTGCTAGGTGGAGATGTGAGGCAAAAGGCAAGGGGATTCCAAGCACAGAGACAGTGTGGTGGCGTGGAAATAGGGGATGTGATCAGACACAGGCAGAGCTGCTTGCCCATCTGGACCTCAGTTTGCAGGTGGAGTGGGCGGAGAGGAGGCTTCAGAGGGAAGTTGACACCTGATAGCCTTGCTTGGGGACTTGACTTTCTCTTCCCAGTGTTGGGTTTAAGAGAAAGAATGCCACATCCTTTGGATGTTTGGGGAAGCATGCTCTGGTGGCAGCGGGAGGTTGCGTGGAGAGGGGAGAATCTTGCCATGGATGTGGGAACTCCAGAGCAGAGGCATGACTTAGGGCCACCCACCCCAGCACCAAGACCCCTGCCCTTTACAGACAGGACCCTGGAGCCCTAAGAGGTTAGATGATTTACCAAATCATCTAACAGATGTTACCAAATGTGTAGGGGGGAGAAAGGGCTGTCTTGCATAGATAGGGGAGCACATGTTGCCTGACTGACCTACGACCATACAGTGCTGGGCTGGGGGCGTCTCGAGCTCGGCATGTGTGGTATGTGGCCAAGGTTTCCCTCTTCCCCACTTTATCATCCAAGACAGCGATGGGACCCCGGGGGCTTGGAAGGATGCTCTGTTTCTTGGCTGTTTGTTATTGGAAAAGACTTATGCTCACGGGGTGCTGTGAGTGGGTCGATGTAGACAGACACAAGCTGTAACAAAGAAGGAGCAACACCTGCCTGGGGTGCTGCAGCAGCCCTGTTTGGAGGCGTGGGTTTAAGAGGACGTGAGGGAGACAGGAGGGAGGCCCAGCCAGCGCCCCCACCAGAGCCCAGCTGCTCAGCTCCCCACAGGAGCTGACACAAGACCAAGGGAAGCTGAGGAGGGCTGGCTTGTGAGCTGCTGGCTGAGCTGGGGTGCAGAGGAGGAGCTAGGAGAGGTGGCGGCAGCTGCTGCAATGAGGGGACACAAGGGACCCTGCCAAGCAGAGTCCCTGGGGGCTGAGAACTCTCAGCCAAGCCGCCAGGGCTGCCTCTAGCTGTAGGAGCCCCTCTGTGGCCTTTAGAAAAAGGCTCCCGCTGGATATTGAGGTGTGAAGATGTGAGGGCGACAATGGCTTCAGCCATTTTACTATCAATAAATTAGTTGTTATCATTTAAGCCAGTTTGAGTTGGGTTTTCTGTCACTTGCAATGGATTTGGTTCTAAGTGCAATGAAAAGCCATTAAAGGAGTCTGAGCAGAAAAGCCACAAGGTCTGATTTACATTTTTAAAAGGGCGCAGTGGCTGCCACTGGGAGAATGGGGTGACCAGGGAAGCGGGAGAACAGCTTCATGAGGCTGTCACTCAGGTGGGAGAAGAAGTGGCTTGGACTTGGCAATTGCAGTTGAGTGGAGAGATTCCAACAGCGTCATGGTAGGAGCATCCTGCCTCTGCTGGACTGGAGAAAAGAGGCAAACCAGGGCTTTGGGTGGGTGGAGGAGCAGGACGGGGCTCTTAGGTGGAACCGACCAGGATCAGGCTGGCTGTGTATGAGTTGGGGGGGGGTGGGAGGCTGTTCTGTGTCAGGCAGATGCTGATTAGACAACTAAGTAGGTCAAGTCATATTTGAGCATCAATCTCTTGCCCAGGCAGAAGGGCAAGGGTAGAAGTAGCATTTGGGAGTCATCAGTGATTACAAGGAAAGTGGAAGATACTGTAGGGAGGAAGCAGATGTTGAGGAGTGGGCTGTGAAGGGTCCTGAGGCACCAGCCGGAGTCTGGCGGAGGGGAGGTCAGCAGTGGGAATGGAGCAGGAGTGCCCAGAGGAGCAGGGAAGGGAGAGGGGCCTGTGGTGCTGAGGGGCCACACAGGGGAACATGGAAACATCTGCAGCATTTGGCAGCATAGTGGTCATCAGTGACCTTGATACGAGGTCAGACAGGTGACTCAAGAGTGCGTGGTGGGGGGCTGGGGTTATGGCGCAGTGGTAGCGTGCTCGCCTAGCACACATGAAGCACTGGGTTCGATCCTCAGCACCACATAAAAATAAAATAAAGATATTAAAAAAAAAAAAAGAGTGCTTGGTGGGAGAGGAACAGGGAGAGGAGACACACAGTCCTTTGAGGTGTGCTGTGGTCAGGAGCACAGGCTGGAGGGAATGTGGGGTCAGGGGAGGGCCTTCTATTTTTTGGTGGAGTTTATAAGAGATTGAATCCAGGGGCACTTAACCACTAAGCCACATCCCCAGCCCTTTTTTTTTTAAAATTTTTTATTTTGAGACAGAGCCTTGCTCAGTTGCTTAGGGCCTCACTAAGTTGTTGAGGCTGCCTTTAACTTGTGATCCTCCTGCCTCAGCCTCCCTAGTCACTGGGATTTCAGGCGTGTGCCTCAGGGCCTTCAGCCTTCTATTTTTAAACACAGGAGGTGGCAGGGCGTGAGTACCTAGTGATGGAATAACCTGAGTATGGTGGGAAGCTGGGAGTTTGGGGGTGGGTAACTTCTTGAATGAAGGTCTTGATGGAGAAGCTGGCATTCAGAAGACAAGTGACTTGGCTGGAGCAGGAACTATTGTGCCTCTGTGCATGGAGGGAGGACAGAGTAAGGCCAGGAGGAGGTGAGCAGGTAGGGCTGGTGGTGGAAGTGTCCATGTGCCTGTTTTCCCAATAGACTAAGAGACAAGGCGATGGGCTGTGAGTGCAGGGGAGACTGGAGGAAAGAGGAAGGGCAGAGCAGCTTTGGGGAGCTGGGCGATGGTGTTGCTGGGGCTGGTAGGAGGTCATACAGCATCCTTGAAGGCCCTTTTGAAGCTTGCAGCTGCAAGTTGAAAATGCAAGGAATCTGGGGCTGGGGCTGGGGCTCAGTGGTAGAGCACTTGCCGTGCATGTGTGAGTCACTGGGTTCGATCCTCAGAACCACATAAAAAATAAATAAATAAAATAAAGATATTGCATCCATCTACAACTAAAAAAATTTAAAAATAAATGCAAGGAATCTGGGTGCAGTGGCACACACCTGTAATCAGAGGCTGAGGCAGGAGGATCCCAAGTTCAAGGCCAGCCTCAGCAACTTAGTGAAACCCTGTCTCAAAATAAAATAAAATGACTGGGAATGCAGCTTAGTAGTAGCATGCCCCTGGTTCAATGTCCAGTACCAGGAAGGAAGGAAGGAAGGAAGGAAGGAAGGAAGGAAGGAAGGAAGGAAGGAAGGAAGGAAGGA